>OX451741.1:116203867-116382591 GCA_948472305.1 Vicia faba
CCTATATATAGTTTTGGACTCCTTATTCCTTCACAAAACTAAAAGATGTGAGACTTCAAAGAACTTAAATCCATATATAGTCTTGGGTTCCTTCTTTATTTACAAAACAAAACAATGTGAGACTTCTTCAATATATATTCAACCAACCCCAACAATAGATACTAGTCTCTTGTTATCCACTCGATTGAATAAATATAATACACGTATCCATCTCATATCCGTGAAGATATTATCCATTAGACGGATATCTGTGAATTTTAAAATATATATAAATATTTACATGTATTCATAAATATTATAATTAATTAAAATTTCTTTATCCTCTTTTAAAACAAGGTATATGTATATTTATACGGATTTAATGATTAAAAAAAAAAGAGTGATAGTAGAAACGAGACTAGAGTGGAAAGGAGTCTAACTCTGAAGTAGGAGTTCATATTACATTTCTTTTTCTGCATTTCCACCATTGTAACGGTTTTAAGCTCAACCATTTACAATTTACCATACACTTTTATTATCTTTAAATTCTGGTTTTACATATAACATGTATAGATTTCTCATACTTGTTAATAAAATGAGTTGCAGAAAAAATAAGAGATGGAAGTAATGGAGATGTAGCTATAGACTCCTATCATCGATACAAGGTATCATCAAAATTATATTTTATGTAACATATATAAACAACGAAAAACCGTCGTAGAGGTGGTGACACTGATACTGTTATTCACTGTTTTTGTGACCGCGACTGTTACTTAAAACCTTGGCTCTATATATTTTAGGAAGATATTGGAATCATGAAGGATATGAATATGGATGCTTATAGATTTTCCATTTCTTGGTCTAGAGTGCTACCAAGTAAGTCATAGTTTCGCTAATTTAACTCCCTGGAAGGTGATTTTAGCGGTAACCATTATGAAGAGTTTTTATTAACTATTTTGCAGAAGGAAAGGTTAGTGGAGGCGTAAACCATGAGGGAATAAACTATTACAACAATCTCATCAATGAACTATTGGCCAACGGTAAAGATTCATCAATGTTTTCAGTTTTCACATTGTATTAGAATTATATCCGTGTGGTTGTTAATGCAGGTTTGCAACCATACGTGACCATTTTTCATTGGGACGTTCCTCAAGCCTTAGAGGATGAGTATGGAAGCTTCTTAAGCCCTCGCATTGTGTGAGTGGCAAAATTTTTCCATCTAGAGCAATTTATGAAATGGTTGTGGAAAATCTGATTAACTGATTAATGATTTTGCAGAGATGATTTTAGGGACTATGCTCAACTTTGCTTCGAGGAATTCGGTGATAGAGTGAAATATTGGATTACTTTGAATGAGCCATGGAGTGTGAGCATGAAAGCTTATGCTATTGGAATATTTGCACCGGGTCGATGTTCAGATTGGTTAAACCTGAATTGCTTAGGAGGTGATTCGGGTACCGAACCGTATTTGGTTGCACATTACCAGCTTCTTGCTCATGCTGCTGCTGTAAAACTCTACAAGACCAAATATCAGGTCCTATATGTTTTTTAAAGAAAATTTATTTTTAGTGGTAGATCATGCTTCTTGGAGTTTTTGCTAACTAAATGACCAAAATGTAGGAATCTCAAAATGGTTTAATAGGGATTACTTTACTCTCTCACTGGTTTGAGCCAGTGACTAAAGAGAAATCGGACTGCGACGCTGCACAACGTGCCCTTGACTTCATGTTTGGATGGTAAAGATTAACGTACAACTTATCTTATCGCTCACACTTGAATCCAACAATCTCTCACTCGTGCATTTTGTTATTGTTATAGGTATATGGATCCAATTACAAAAGGAAACTATCCAAAAAGCATGCAAACTTTGGTGGGAAATCGGCTACCAAAGTTCTCCGAAGAAGAATCAGAGAACCTTAAGGGATCCTTTGATTTTCTCGGCCTAAACTATTACTCATCCTCTTACGCTGCCGATACACCTCGTTTACGCAAAGCCAGACCCGACATACAAACTGATTCTCTTGTTAATATTACATGTAATTAAAATTTCCAAACTAAATTGAATCAAAAGTAACTAACTATATACATATACTCTGAACTTTATATCTAAGCATGGTTTATTATTTTTTATGACAGTTGAACATGATGGCAAGCCCCTTGGTTCAATGGTATGTATTTTCATAATTTCATTTGTAGCTTTTCTGTTCCAAAAAATGTATAAAACATAAAAGATTGCTTTATTTATAATCATATGTAGGCTGCTTCCAACTGGTTATGCATTTATCCGAAAGGACTTCGAAAACTGTTGCTTTACATCAAAAATAAGTACAACAATCCTGTTATTTACATTACTGAAAATGGTAATACTTATTATTTTCTGATATTATATGCATAATACTGTAATAATATTAATAAAGCTAACAAGTTTGAGAAAATCATACGATAGGTCGTGATGAGTTCAACGATCCAACATTATCACTTGAAGAATCTCTTATAGATACTTACAGAATTGATTACTATTATCGTCATCTTTATTATCTTCAAACGGCAATCAGGTAAGTAAAACTTTATCATTCATAGGTTTTATAGTACATATTGATTCACAATATTTTCGTTCTTATGCATGTTTTTTTACAGGGATGGTGTGAATGTAAAAGGATATTTTGCATGGTCTTTGTTAGATAACATGGAATGGGAATCGGGCTTGAGTTTGCGATTTGGACTTGTTTTTGTGGATTTTAAAGACGATTTGAAAAGACACTCGAAACTCTCGGCGAATTGGTTCAAGAGTTTCCTCAAGAAATCTTGGAAGGAAAGTGACATGAAGAGCTACCAATAAATAAATTGAGATTTCATAAAGCTCTTTTTACTTTCTATTGAAGCCACATTATTCAATCATAGGCATTGATTCCTTAGCAGATGTTATGGCTTAGAATAAAGGAATAGTCTTATAACTATAAGCTGTGGTACACCAGAACATTGAAGCTCAATGAATCAAGAGATAGATGCAGCTGTGCAGAACTTTCCTCTTATCAGTTGTGTAATTTGAATTTTCTGTGTAATTAGTTTGTTATGTGAGCAAGCATGAAAGCATGACTCTATCCTACAAAGGACAATTATACCTTATTTGATTGACTATGTATGCATGTGATGGTTCATCATCCTATTCATTTGAATCAATCATCTCATGTACTCCTTATCCTCTATCTTTTTTTCATTCATTCACAAACTTAACTTCTTCATACAAGGCATTTAGTATGTCCATCATACAGATTGCTGAGCCACAATCTTACAAACAGGCAAAAGATTCATACTATTGGTTACACGCTATGATAGATGAATTAGAAGCCTTACATAGTAATGGTACTTAGAATTCTCATTAATCTACCACATGGGGGTGAAACCATTAGGAAACAAGTGGGTTTACAAGATCAAGTACAACAGGGAAGATGAATCCATTGAAAGCTGTTGAAAAATATTTTATTTTCTTATTTTTGTTTATTCTTTAATTCCTTTATTCTCTATTAAGGAGATTATTAATTATAATTTATGGAATTCTCACTATATAAATCAGCCTGAGGTTGAGGAATAAAATACAATAGTTTTTTACCATTATTTTCAATCTGGTATTAAGAGCACTAGGTTAGGGATTTTCTGTAAAGCTTTCTGTTTGACCTGCTTTCTTACTCTACCCGATTCACATATCCATTTAGCCTCTTATGGCGAATCACAACACTAACAGGTGACCTTCCCCATCACGGACCTACACCTTATCCAACAATGGCGAACAACCACCACCCGAGTTGGGCGGCGACCGCAGAAATGGTTGCGGTAGAGATTACGACGGTGGCCACAGAGATGGCGGTGGTAGAGGAAAATGCGGTGGTCGCGGAAATGACATAGTAGAGGAATCGTCGGTGGTCACAAACAATGGCGGTAATGGCAACAATGATCGAGAGGATTCCTCATACTCCCTCAAGGTCGGTATTTCTAAGATGAATGAGAATAACTATATGAATGAGTCTAAACCGTTCGTTTGATATTGAATACCAAAGGGAAGCTTGATTTTTTAACAAGAGAAGTAGTTGAACCGCCAGGAGGAGACCTTTTTTACAAACAATAAAAATCTGAAAACTCCTTGATTACTGTGTGGTTGGTAAGTTCTATGGAAACTGGAATAAATAAGTCTTACATATTTTTTCCTTCTACAAAGGATTTACGGGAAGTTGTTAAGGAAATATACTCTGATATTCAAAATTTCTCACAAATTTTTGGTTTAAAATCAAAGTTATGGCATGCAACGCAAGGTGACAAGAGTGTAACTGCTTATTACAATGAGTTTTTGACCTTGTGGAAAGAGTCTGATCTTTGTTATGATGATAATTGAAGGTATATTGAAGATAGTGTTCTGTTTCTCAAGAGGTAAGAAAATGATTGTGTCTTCATATTTCTCGCTGGGCTCAATAAAGACCTTAGACAAAGTTCCCTGGTGTGATCACTGCAAGCGTGAATGACATACGCGTGAAACTTGTTGGAAGCTCAAAGGGAAACCTCCTAACTGAAAGAAGAAAGATGGTTGTGCATTTCAGGTTAGTAATTTGGATCAAGGGTAAAAAATATCTTTTCCTCAACTTCCACTCATTACGGAACAACTAGACAGACTATACAAACTTCTCGAGTCTCCAACTCTTTCTTGCGTTTTAGTAACCAGAGATAATTTTACAATTCTTAGTGTCAGTCCTAGTTATACTTGGATAATAAATTAATGTTCATCTGATCACATGACAGGTGAATCTCTTTTGTTCTCTTCATATAGTCCATGTGCAGGTAATTAAAAAATAAAAGTCGCAGGTGGCTATTTTTTCAGCCATTGCAAGTAAAGGGTCTGTTGTATTGTCTCCAATGTTAACTCTTAAAAATATCCTCTGAGTTCTAAATTTATCATGTAATTTAATGTTCGTTAGTAAATTAGACAAGGATATAAATTGTCAAACTATTTTTTTCCGATCTCACTATGTCTTTCAAGATTTAAACTCAGAGAAAATGATTGGCAGTACCTTAAAAAATAATAAGTTTTAGCTTTGAGTCTTTTTCTATTTTGAACAATAAAGATGAAAACATTATGGTATGACATTTAAGAGTAGACCATCCTAGTTTTTTGTTACTTAAAACACTTGGTTCCTAAGTTATTTCAAATTAAGAACTTTTTTCCGTTTAAATGTGAAGCATGTGAGTTTGCAAAGCATCATCGTTCCCAATTTTCAATACAACCTTATAACCCATCAAAACCTTTTTCTATTATTCACAGTGATGTTTAGGACCCTAACCGTACAAGTACACACTCTCTCAAAAATGATTTATCACATTTATAGATGACCATACAAGAGTATGTTGGGTGTACTTGTTAAAGGAGAAATCAAATGTTTGTCAGAATATAAAGAATTTTATGACAATGATGCATAATTAATTTCAAACAAATATCCAAATCTTTAGAAGTGACAATGGCAGAGAATATTTTAACACTATCAGGATGATTTTTTTCTAAAAAATGGGATTGTACATCAAAGTTCATGTCTGAATACCCCTCACAAAATGGAGTTGTCGAAAGGAAAAATAGACATTTATTGGAGGTTGCCAGAGCTCTACTTTTCTCAAATAAAGTACCAAACCATTTGTAGGGCGAAGCTGTTTTAACAACTGCATATTTAATTAACATAATGACCTCCAAAATTCTCAATTTTCAAACTCCAATTAATAATTTCAAAGAATGTTTTCCTAGTACTCGTGTTTTTACTGATCTGACATTAAAAACCTTTGGTTGTACGACTTTTGTTCACGAGGATAAAAATGTTGGAAAACTTGAAACACATGCTATAAAATGTGTTTTTGTTAGATACTCCCCAACCAAAAAGGATATAAATGTTAGAAGCTTTTTGACTGATAAAGGTCAAAGATTTAATGAGTATGGCTGAAGATCTGAAACAATTCTCTAACTTTATGGATAACACTTAGATGTCTTAACATATTTTATTTATTTATCTATATAGGCCTGCTGAGTCATTTCCTTGTTCTCTTTTTAGTCAAAATGACGAACCTAAAATTGAAGAAGTAGAGGAAGCTGATGGCTGAGGCATGGGCAAGACGAGTGGAGAAATCTGTTGTTAAGACTGACTTGACTGGAATCTAAACCCGCACTATCAAGAAAAGGAAAGTGGATACTGGTATGGTATTTTCTAGCATATTTAAGCCCCAAGGCTCTATCATCCCTCCTTCTGGTGGCTTGAAATTGAGATCCCCTAAGAGATGAAGACTTTAATAAGTGACATGGTATGTTCCTCCGACTGGGAAGTCACTATATTGATGCAGGAAGCCGATGGCAGTCATTAGACTCACTCCTCTTAATTGTTCAAGTTCTGGTCCAACATTTTTTACAATCTGAAGTGTCTCTATACCACTTGAATCACACCGAGGATGTTGAAAAGGCGAAGTCCATAGGAGATCAAAATCCGACGTAGAACATCAGGTCTTATCTAATACGGTTTCCCATCATGACTTGAGGTCTATTTAAAGTTGGGGATGCTTATGAGCAGAACGGAATCTACCTTAACAAGGAAATACATTAGCTGAAGGAAAACCTGAAGGTCCACACAGAAAAAATAGAGGAACTAGACAAAAAATTGTTGGAGGTGAAGAAGTAGAAAGAGACCTTGAATGCCAACTGCCGAGATCAAGAAGCAACCATTGCACGCTTGATCAAAGACATGGAGGCATCTCGAGAGTCAAATGAAAAGCTGAAGAAGTCTCTATAGGAGGCTCATGGGAACATCCTTTCAGTTGGTGATCAAGCCTTTGAAAGGGATAAATCTCAAGCTTTATGCCTCCAACCCAGACTAAATGTGTTTGTGGGACTACTCCAAAACGGTGGTGGAAGTTCGTCTTGTAGACATGGAGGAAGAAGAATCTTCCCCTGATACCGAGGATTCCAAGGACAATGCAGTGGATGAAGGGAGTCCTGATGGTCACGAAGAAGGGAAGAATGAAGATTGATTTCATGTTGTTTTCATGCTTTCCTTGTTAGTCATCCTCGGGGATGCATTTTGTAATATTTTGAATAATTTACTTTTTCTTTGTGTGTAATATCTAAGCCTTACATAGGCCTTTCGATCATTTTATTCTTTTCCTTAATGTGTTTTATTCTATTAATCCATATCCCGATGTCTTGGTTGGGAATAATCATACATCTAGCCCCAAGCGTATCTTAGTTTACATGAGGCTCATATTTTAGCAATGTGTATTCTTCAGTGGACCAAGATCTATGTCGAGGATCATGAAAAGGTATTAGCATATGATGTAAGACCTGGTCAGTCCCCGTTTGGTTAATAGATCCTGACTCATGGCCGAGAATAATCTTAAAGCGATTATTAACCTGATTGTAGGCCATCGTGGCTTTTAAAATGGTCTAAGGTATGTTAACTTGACCTGACCAGAGGTATGTTAACTTAGCTTTTTTAAATTGTCAGGGCTTATGTGACATGACTTTGCAAGAGGTATATTAACTTAGTCGACATATGATCATGGGTTTTGTGACATGACCTGGCTAAAGGTATGCTAACTTATCCGATTTATGGTCATGAGTTATGTGACATGACTGGGCTAGAGGTATGTTAACTTAGCCGATATATGGTCATGGGTTCTATGACATGACTAGGCCAAAGGTATCTTAAATTAGTCGGTTTATGGTTAGTAGTTACGTGACATGATCGGGCAAGAGGTATGTTAACTTAGTCGATATGTCAAAAGTATATTAACTTGGTATTTTTACTTCGGTTAGATGTATGTTAACTTAACACAACCAGAGGTATGTTAAGTTAGCCGACGTGCCAGAGGTATATTAACTTGGTCTTTTTACTTCGGTCAGAGGTACGTTAAATTAACCCAGTCAGGGGTATGCTAACTTAGCCGATTCTAAGCAGTCTTCATGTCGACTTTCTCTTTAACAATACCCTTCCAAGCACCAGAAGTAGGCGGAATCTCAGAAAACTCTTTGTTGCTTTGATATGGTAAGTTGCTAGAGGAACATATCCTCTTGCACCCTCCTCCTCTTCTTTGCATGATGCTCAAGTAGAATATCCTTCTCGAGAAGTAGATCATCCTTTTCCTTCAATTATTAACACAACTCTAGATTCTCTACATTCAAAATATAGAACTTGTTCTCCCAAGTATCTCTTTCTAGCCTCATCTAAGCTAACGCAAACTGAAATCCTTCAATGTCTTCAACTGGGATAAGAGGAAGTCTTATGACTTCAAGGACCATATACTTCTCAAAATAATAAGGCATCTTGATCTCAACAGCTCTTACTTGCATCCACTGAGTGTAGAGTTCCAAAGCTACACAATACTTCTTGCCTAACTCACCCTTTCCTTTCCTATGGATCTTATGCCAAGCACGAACTATCATATCCTTCAAATATTTTCTATCAAACCTTTTATGAAGAACAACCCCTCCAAAAGGATGTTGTTTGGCTTATCTTTCATATTACACCAAAGTTGACGGTGAGTTAAAATCAGATTGTAGTTTGTACCTCATTTTGTACCAAGAAGAGGCTCATTAGGAAATTCACCACAACTATCAATAATCTTCACTTTGTAATAAAACCTAGAATAACAAATCACATCTACATTGGTAAGGGATATGATCCTCTAAGACCACCTTAAACAACTCTTGTTATCTTTGAATGAACTAGATTGCAAAAAGTGTGAAATGAACCACTTGTATAGTCAAGGCACACAATATATAATGGTTCCTCCATTCTCTGAAGTCCTATAATGGATAGAATGATAAGTATATCCAAGTAAAGTAGGAACAAGTTTCCTAATCAAGAAGATTAGGATATCATTAACATCCAAAAAATTATCAATGTTAGGAAACAAGACCAAGTCATAGATAAGCAAAGCAAGAATAGCCTCAAAAGCAACCGTACTTCCCGCACTAGCAAGAATTGCAGCCTTCCCTATTAAAAACTTAGCAGATAAACCAAGAATACAAACTAAAGTCACAAGATCAGCCTCAATCTCTGCTTTCCTCAAATGAATAGCTCCACGAATAACATGAGCCTCAAGAATCTTCTCTAAACCGCTGAATGGAATCTGATCAGATACAAGAAACCCTATAAGATAAGCATACTCCTCCAAAGTAGGTGCAGGCTAATAATCTGGGAAAGTGAAACACCTATATAAGGGATCATAGAACTTGACCAAGGTGTTCAGAACTCCGTCTTCAACATCAGTATTCAGCTCTGTCAAAATCTTCCCATAACGCTGTCACACCCCAAATTCTGCCCATAAGTTTTCAGTTGCATTAGCATAGTATATTTTATTTTATCTGGTCACAATCTTTTATAAGTATCTTCATTCATTGCATTTGCATCAATAGTCGTTCATTCATGTATTTTGGTTGATCAAAAGTCAATTTAAATCATCATTTGTATCATTTTAGAGTTAAAAATACCTGGTATTTCACTTCAAGCATTTTTATCTCTTTACATAACTTCATGCATTGCACCAAGTTGAATATATTTCAATAATATTGATATTTGAGTTCTCAGACAGATTGTAAAAAGCGATTCGATATTGTGCAGAAAATTAGCAGGCAAAATCTTTTGAGTTTTCATCTTTAGCTAACTGTTTTATGAATCTATATTTCATCTAGATCATGTTGGCGTGCTCATTTTATTTTTTCGATGCAGTTTGCAGTCTCTTTGTTAATCGTCAGTGTCTGTTCTGCCGGGCATTCTTATTTTAATTTTCATTTTGATTTTGATCATTTGCAGTCTTTTTTATTAAACTTTGTGACCTGTAATTTATTTTAATGTGTTCATTTCCTTTTTTTGATTAATTAATTATCCTCTTTTTATCGTTTTTAATTATTTTAGATCTCCTTTTTTATTTCGAAAAAACTAAAACAAAAATATTTTATATTAGGTTTATTTTTATTCTTTTAGATTTTTATGTCATTTTTATCTAAAGGGAAACTTTGGCCATTAAAAAAAATAGAAAATACAAGAAGTTGTTTGATAGAGTATGAATTATGATAAGTAAATTATTTAGATATTAAATTAGGAGTATAATTCTATTTGTATTTTATAGAATGTTCTTAGGATCTTTAAATATTATCAAATTGGGTCTTTAATAGCTTTTGGGCTTTATAGTCAATTATCTATCAAGAGTTCTATATATGTAGTGTCTATGACACATTTGAGGATAAGAAGGAAATGAAAAAGTGTTTATTTTATTAGATAGATTTATTTGTCTTTAATTAGTTTTAGAAGTTTTCTTAGTTTTGTTAGGGTTTTTGTTTAGCTTCCTAATAATTTGTGCTTTCATTCTTGCACTCAAGTTCTCTCATGGAGTATTCTAACTTCATACTCTCTTATCAATGGAACATTCCTCTAACCTATCCTGCAAACCCCTCTCTTACATCTCCTATCAATCCCTCATTTCCATTTTTCCATGAGAATTTTTTCACCTTATTCCACAAATCCATATCTTACAACTCTATCATCATGTTTGTATTTTAATTCTGGATATACACCACCTCTACCTCACCCATAAACATCATATTCTACATCTCATTATTCATACTATTACTACAACAATCATCACATACAACTACAACCAACAACCACCTCTTCTACAAATAGTCTTAAATATCAAAATCATTCTAGTATTAGAAGAAATTTTGAAAAACATTTATTTGCAAGTATCTCATCTCAATTTAAAAAAAAAAACTCACAAAAAATTCAAGAAAACCTTCCGATTCACCCTTCTCTCTCAACACCAAGCCCAAACCTATTCTCTCTCCCAAACCAAAACCCACCAAAAATATTCTGTCACAAGAGTCTCAAAAACCTTTGATATCATCGTTGGCAACAACATCTTCAACTGCGGAGGAGGATGTAGTAGAATCATCATCATAAGAAGCTTCCAATTTGTATGAGGAGGAAGAGAAACCTGCTTGGACTTCAAATTCTGATACGATAAAGACAACCACCTCTCAACAATGGTGAACGACGAACTCCAATCACTAGATTTAGGTTACGACCCTAACTTCGTCCCCGATTCTATCAAACCCTTTGTTGTCGATCTCTATCGTCACATCCGAGAGAAGAATGTATACGAGACCCACCAGATGTACGAAAGCTCTTTCCAATCTCCTCAATATGAACAGATTTTGAAGAAGAATGAACAAGTGTTGATCAACTTCCAATGAATGTTGGAGATGTTCATTATATTATGATTGAGAACTCATGCTCAATTCAATAGAGAAAAGAGAGAAAGAAAGATTAAAGAAGAGAAAGGAAAGAAGCATTTTATTTCATGTATTCAAGCTTATGCATTACACACCTATATATATGCTAGCATTCTATTTCAAGCTATATATGTAACTAACTTCCATAACTAACAGCATAACTAACTGCATAACTAACAGCTAGTATGACTGCTGCTAACTACCTAACTGCAGAGCTAGTATGACTGCTGCTAACTACCTAACTGCAGAATTACTAACTGCATAACTAACAGCCTAGGTAGTTGAGATCCTCCCTCAAGTTGAACTGTGGTAGATATCTAACAAGTTCAACTTGGACATGAGCTCATAAAAAGGTTTAGGAAGTAGTGATTTGGTGAAGAAATCAGCATGTTGATTGCTTGAGGAGACAGGAATAAGCTTCATAGTGCCTGCCAAGAACCTTTCACGAACAATGTGACAGTCAATCTCGAGGTGTTTTGTTCTCTCGTGGAAAACCGGATTAGCTGCAATATGAAGAGCACTCTGGCTATCACAGAATAAAACTGGAAGTTTGGTACAAGTGATAGAGAGGTCTTTAAGAAGATACAGCAGCCACTGAAGTTCACACGTAGCTGAAGCAAGAGCACGGTATTCAGCTTCAGAAGAAGATCGTGAAACTGTGTTTTGCTTCTTGGTTCGCCATGAAATGAGTGACTTGCCAATATAAAAACAGGATCCTGACACTGACTTTCGTGTATCAATACAACCTGCCCAATCTGCATCAGAAAAACCAATGAGATGAATGTGTGAATCCCTTGGGAAGAAAAGTCCTTGTCCTGGTGACTTCTTGAGGTAGCGCAAGACTCTGCAAGCAGCATTGTAATGAATCATGGAGGGCTTGGACAAAAACTGGCTCAGTTGCTGGGTGATGAATGTGATGTCAGGTCTGGTTGTGTTGAGATAGATGAGTCTCCCAATTAACCTCCGATAAGCTGGGACATCATCAAAGACTGGTCCAATATCATTATGCAATTTGATGGCAGGATCTGATGGAGTGTTACTTGGTTTGGAACCAAGAAAACCTGTATCAGAAAGAAGATCAAGACAGTATTTTCTCTGACAAATAGAGATGCCCTTGGAAGAGTGAGCAATTTCCAAACCAAGGAAGTATTTGAGTCTTCCCAAATCCTTGATTTTGAAAGCCACATCAAGCACAGTCTTCATATGTTGGAATTCTGCCAAGGAATTACCTGCTAGAAGCACATCATCAACATATACAAGTATAATTGTAAATGAAGAAGAAGTACTTTTAACAAATAGTGAGTGATCTGATGTTGCCTGTTTGTAGCCATGTTGAATAAGCAGTGAGGTTAGTCTCTCATACCATTGCCTACTTGCTTGTTTCAGGCCATAGAGAGACTTAACCAATTTGCAGACTTGGTTGGATTTGGTGGTGTTCACACCAGGTGGTATTACCATATATACATCTTCATGAAGTGTGCCATGTAAAAAAGCATTGTTCACATCTAACTGATGTAAGTGCCAGTTATGAATAGAAGCTAAAGCCAAAACAAGGCGAATTGTTGTGAGTTTAGCAACTGGTGAGAATGTATCAGAATAGTCCAAGCCTTCAATCTGGTTGTAGCCTTTAGCTACAAGTCGAGCTTTGAATCTCTCTATGCTTCCATCAGACTTATACTTTATTTTGTAGACCCATCTGCAACCTATAGGCTTAACATTTGGTGGAAGATCCACTATTTGCCATGTGCCAGTATCTTCAAGAGCAGTAATCTCAGATTTCATAGCTTGAATCCAACTTGCAGATTTACAAGCCTCAGCATATGTTTTAGGTTCAGTTTGAGTGGTGATAGATAATGTGAATCGAGAATGGGAAGGAGACAAATGAGAATAAGAAACAGAATTAGAAATGGGATAAGCAATACCTGAGGATGAAGTGATGGGGTAGTCATTGCTGTTGAAGGAAGCACAAACATAGTCTCTGAGGTGAGATGGTTGGTGCCTTGTTCTGGAAGAAACCCTTGTGGGGAGAATTTGATTGGTGGGTTGAGTGGATGGAGAAGTAGGTACTGATGTGTTTAGTGTAGGTGTATTGTGAGGATTGGTTTGTGCTGGAACTAGAGTATCAACATGTGCATGATTAGACAATTCAGGTTGCACAAGATCATTATTGTCAATACTCGTGTCATTGTGTGCAGGGTCAGCTGATGTGTTAAACACATTATCAGAAATGTCAGCAATATCAAATACATTAGGATGAGTAGAGCTAGTAACTGGTGATGCTGATTGTAAGGACTGTGTACTGAAATACTCCCAAGAATTACTAAGAGATTCAGAAGAAGTATTGTAAGGCAGAATATGCTCATGATGTGTAATGTTCCTAGATATGAAAATGTCACTATTATTGAGATCTAGAAGTAAACAGCCTTTATATCCAACAGGGTAGCCTAAAAAGACTGCCTTTCTAGCTCTGGTTTCTAATTTGGTTCTATGAGAAGTAAGAGTAGAAGCATAGCAAAGAGAACCAAATACTTTAATATGACTAATGTCAGGTACATTGTCATGCAATAGCTGATATGGTGATTTTTGTTGAAGTAAATTGGATGTGACTCTGTTAATAATGAAAGCAGCATAAGGGACTGCATATGACCAGAAAGATTTTGGTAAGTTTGATTGATATAATAGGGCTCTACCTACATTCAAGAGATGCTGATGTTTTCTTTCTACCCTACCATTTTGTTGAGGTGTCTCAACACATGACTTATGGTGAATAATGCCCTTGGATGCATAAAATTGAGGGAGAGAGAATTCAGGTCCATTATCAGACCTTATGTACTTGGGACAGGTATGAAACTGATTCTCAATAAGAATGATAAAATTTTTAACATGGTCAGACACCTCTGCCTTGGATTTTAACAAGATTACCCAAACAAATCTACTAAAATCATCAAGAACAGTAAGAAAATACTTGTGACCTTTAATAGAAGTGATGGAAATAGGACCCCAAATGTCAAAATGAATGAGTTCAAATTTAGCATTTGCTCTAGAAGTGCTGATAGGAAATGAAATTTTCTTATGTCTAGCAAAATGGCAAATATCACAGACAGCCTTATTATCATTAACAAGTTGTGGATACAATTGATGCATTTTAGAAATTCTGTCATGAGATAAGTGACCTAATCTAAAATGCCACAAGGCTTGTGGTGGAATCACTTTACATGTGTTGGCAGAAGTTTTAGGCATAATGAGGTCATTGGAACAATCTGAGTTGGAAGTGTGTTTTCTTTTATCAGCAGACCAACCATCATCAAGCACTAGTTTGTACAATCCTTCTACTTGACTAGCCAAACCAATCATCCTCTGTGATTTCACATCCTGTATATAACATTGATCAGCATGAAAAGAAAGTTTGCAGTTAAGATATTGACACATTTTTGAAACTGACATGAGATTAAGAGAGAAGTCAGGAGTGTACAAAACATTTTGCAAAAAAAACTGTGGTGAAAAATTAACAGTGCCAGCTTGTTTAGCAATGACAATAGCACCATTAGGTAGACACACATTAACAGGTTTAATTTTATGTAAAGAACTAAACCAATGAAGAGAGGAGCATACATGATCATTGGCTCCTGAGTCAATGATCCAATAGTCAGGTTTTCTACTAGTGGAACAAGATGCTATGAGCACTTGAGAATTACCTGTAGACTCATATGTAGAAATGTGATTGGTGGTTGAATTAACATTGGTAGCAGAATTTGGCAACTGAGACAGTAAATTTGTTTGCTGCAACAAGTTAATCAACTGAGAGTATTGCTCTTGAGATATGCTAGCACATTGACTCCTAGAGGAATCTTCTTCACCAGTGGAAGCAGTTTGTTGGTTGTCACCAGTAGAGGAATTTGTGGCATTAGCAACAGTTTGCTTTTTACCATAGTTTGGAGGAAAACCATGCTTCCTATAGCAAACTTCAACTGTGTGACCTGCTCTATTGCAATAAGTACACAGCCTATTGTCTCTGCGCGAGTTTTGGGAACTATTGATACTATGACCAGAGTAATTGGCTTGCTTGCCACGATCACCTTGTCTTCTTGAGTCATAAGCATTTACCAAAGAATTAACTTCTTCCATAGGAGCAAAGGATTCAGGTTTTGAAAGTAAAGAAACGTTATGGCTCTCTTCTTGAATTACCATAGAATAGATTTTGTTGATGGATGGTAAAGGATCCATCAAAAGAACTTGAGTTTTGATGACAGAAAATTTGTCATTTAAACCAGTTAGAAATTGTATTACCTGATCTTCAATGCGAAATTCTCGAGCAGCTCTCAAGGCTTGGCAGCGACATTGTTGAGCACAAGTGCACGATGGTAGAGGGCGATAAGAGTTTAATTCCTCCCATAAGCCACGCAGTTCAGTGAAGTAATCAAGAACTGATTTCGACCCTTGCTTGAGATTGTTAATCTCCATGCGCAGAGTTGAGACACAGATTCGATCAATCTTTGAAAATCGTTCCTGGAGGTCATTCCAGACTTCAAGAGCATTCTCCAAGAAAACGATAGTTTGAGCAATGGGTGATGTAACAGAGTTGAGAATCCATGAATGGACTAAGCAATTGCATCGTTCCCATGCACAGCGGTTGAGATCATCAATGTCAGGAATAGGAATAGTGCCATCAATGAAAGCAAGCTTGTTCTTAGCACCAAGCGCTCGTTTCATTGATCTAGACCAAGAAATATAATTGACACCAGTCAATTGAGGTGTGATGATCACAGAATTAGGGCCTTCACTAGGATGTACATAGTAGACTGAATCTATGTCACCATTGGTGATACGTTGAGTTGAGGAGGTGGGATTGGAACCGCGCGCCATAGATGAAAGAGAAGCACTGTATTAAGAAGAAGAAGGACTGGTTTATGGGAAAAGAAGAAGGATCACAGGTGTGGATCTTGAAGCGAATGATACCATATTATGATTGAGAACTCATGCTCAATTCAATAGAGAAAAGAGAGAAAGAAAGATTAAAGAAGAGAAAGGAAAGAAGCATTTTATTTCATGTATTCAAGCTTATGCATTACACACCTATATATATGCTAGCATTCTATTTCAAGCTATATATGTAACTAACTTCCATAACTAACAGCATAACTAACTGCATAACTAACAGCTAGTATGACTGCTGCTAACTACCTAACTGCAGAGCTAGTATGACTGCTGCTAACTACCTAACTGCAGAATTACTAACTGCATAACTAACAGCCTAGGTAGTTGAGACATTATGATCCTCTTTTTTCATATGCATTGTCCAACTAGGTTAGGGGCATCACCTTACATGCAAGTTGTTCATATTAATCACCGGCTTTTGTTTTGAAACAGCATGGCGTGCAACTGGTTCTGATATTGATTGTCATCTAGAAGTTGTTAACAACTTTTGTTGGTAAATTGAGGGTTTCATTGAACAAACTTTAAGTCATAATCACAATTGCTTTGTGGATAGCATGTTTAACTATTGTGCTATGGATTTTGATCAAGCAAAATTATTCATGTTGTCTAACATGTGCAGCAAATAGTTTTCAATGCCAATCTTCGATTCATGTATGCTTAAATTGAATGAATTATATTGGTATAGTAGGAGTGATGTTGAAACTTGTTATCGTTTAGAAATAAGATAAAACTTTCCTTTGATTGATATCATGCCAATCTTCATTTTCATTTTATTATTTTCCCATTTTAATGATTACCAAAAAACCGAAAAATAGATAGTTTTTTAATTAGAAAATTAGGGTTTCTTTTAAAAATGAAAAATAATTAGTTTTTTTTAATTAATTAAGTAAGTTTAGTTTCTTATCAAATAACAAATATTTTTCTTTGTTAAAATATGCATGTTTAGATGTATGATTAGGTTTGTAAATTCTTTATTCATGAATACATTTTAAAATGTTAAAAAGATTTTCTTTTTTTTCTTCTTAGAATTAATCTTGCTTGATTATTTGTTATATCTTTGTGTATTCCTTGTATGTCTGAATTTCGAATTAGGGGAATGCTTGTGTGGTTTTGTGATTGTTTAACTTCATCTCCATTCGATTAAGTGTATTCCTCTTTCATTATGATGTAAATAATTTACCACATTTCTTTTGTTTATGCTTGAATGCTTATTATTTCATTAATTACCATTGTCATGCATAAACTTTTCAAAGGAACTAATACTCGATGTCGAGTCATTTTCCACCATTAGTCGACACTTTTGTGTTGCAGTCAATGACACATGACTTCCTCTTGGGCCCCTCAACAATCGACACAAGTGCACACTTGTACACACTCATAGCTTAACCCTTGGCTTGCTTACAATGGCACCTATTTAATTAGTTGTTCCAATTAGTCGTTTAGAAGACTAGCCCACTTTGCTAGTAACACTTAGAGATTATGATTCATCTTTATTTGCTTTTATCATCCATGCATGTGTGAGCCACCTTGTATGGGCTTGTGTGCTTTATTTGTTTATCTTGATTCAACAAATGCATCCCCCACTCTGGACGTGTAATATCTTAATAGTTTTATCGCTTTTATTTGGTTATTCATTATTGTACACTTGTTAAAATTCATCAAACCCCCGCATCTCGGTCCATATACCAAATCCTAACCAATTTGATAAGTCGAGTTTGTCTTGAAATCGCATCCAACCACCCAAAGCATCTTGGTCCACATACCAAGCCCTAATCAAGTTGGTAAGTCGAGTTTTATTTCGCAATTGCAATCAACCTTTTGATCTCATCTTAAAACACTTTTATAAAGTTTTAAACCTCGATCCAACGTCGAGTTTCTTTTCAAAACCTTTTGTCAAATAAGACATAGGAAAGATGATTGGGATGAATCTATCCCCTCCTTCTTAAATGTTGAGTTGTTCATTCTTTTTCAACTTGTGATCCTACACATGGCTTCCTTAAATGAATCTTAAATAAGCGAACTTTATTTCGCCTCATCTTTTCTTAATAAAACTTTTGGGACGGAAAAGATGGTCAGGACGATTCCGTCCCCTCTATCCTAGTACTTAGAGAATTAGTCGTTAACACTTATGGTCCGATGCTTGTCTCCCACGTTAAAATAAATTCAAACTCATCAAACCTATCCCACGTGCGAGTGAATTTTTCTAAATCTTCGCTCACATGTAATCCTTCATCGCTCACGTGTGAATCACTTAGTGAGTCTTATCGTCCACGTATGATTAAGCTCCTTATTCATAAATAAAATCAACCAACCAACAAACTTTTTCTAGCGGAACTACGAGGCTCTGAATTTCCCATTGCACGAGGGACTACGTAGGCACAAGATGCGATGTCTTGCCGAGCACAATAAACTAAAAAACAAAAACCCTTCTTCTTTCTCTTTTCTTGACTAATAAGTAGAAGATCGCAACTATCAAACTAACACTCAAACACACACTAACTAAATGGTTCTCATCGAGTACGATGGATGTGAGGGGTGCTAATACCTTCTCCTGGAATAAGTGACTCCTAAAACGTCTCTTTGGTCTCGTAGACCATTTCTTTTCTCTTGTGGGTTTTATTTGATATTTTTCCTTTCCTTCTTGGAATAAATAAATTTCGGTGATGACTTTATTGATCGATTATTTTTTGAGGCACTACAAACAATCTTTGAAATCTAAAGGAGTAGTCACCAAAGATCTTATCTTTCTCAACTCTTTCAATTCAGGATTCTTGAAGCTAAACTTGTGAGTGTTTCTCCTTCCAGAATCCATAACCATAACACCTGCGATGTTTGCAAAGAAAACTCATTAGTTCCTTGAAAACCAAGTGGAAAAAAATGTTTACGAATACAGGAATGAATGATTATTCCACAATCACAAACATGGTAGGTTCAAAGGTTCAACGTCACGAGGTATGTTCTATTGGTTTAATCATATGAACAAGTAACCATGTTCTAACAAGGTTCGTTGAGTTATAGATCCATCTTTCGGATATTATTAGTGTAACCGACTTACTCACCAACCAATAATATTCTCAAGAGAAACTCGTCTGAGTGTAGTATTGTCTATCAACCAAATCAGGTCTACATCGGGATGGTCACCACACTAAATCCTAAGAAGGACAAGAGGAATAAAATGGGTTCTAAAGGTCCTCTGCTTCGTAGACTCTCAGGCTGAAAGCAATAATGCCATTACAATTTTACTCACAAGTGCACTGAATTATGGGTATAGGACTTATCTAACCACACAAAGATCATCAAGCACCCAAAAGAAAAAACAACAAATAAAAGCAAAACATAAACGAAAACAAGCTAGGCTCGACCCCCTTGAGGACTACTCCTCAGTAGAGTCACCAGTCGGTCGTGGAGGGAAAAATTGAGATTAAACTATTGATTAACTTAACTCAGAAAAAATCAAGAGTCGCCACTGAACTTTATTATTTACAAAGGAGTTTGAATGTGCTTAAGTAGTTTAGCATTTATTAAGAAAATAAATTTCTGGATCACTTGACAAAGTCAAGGTTTGTTAAGAAAAAGATATCATGTTTGAAAACAACCAGTTTTGAAATAGGGAGAAGATTTTGAAAATTAATGAATGGGAGGAGATGAAGAGACTATCTTAAAGCATAAAGTAAATAGAAATAAATAAATGGTCTCATTGTAAAGTAGCCCAAGATAAATCCTTTGTGTGTGCAAGTGAGCTAACCACAAGAAGAGCAGGAATTTGACCTTGGTCAAAATGAACATCCTTTCGCTTTGGGTTTAAGCCACAAGTCAAGCATAACAGATGAACAATCACACAAGAAGATGAATCTTAAAAGCATCAAATGAAATCACAAAATATCAGATGAAGCTCAATGTATCAGATGAAATTCCAAGTATCAAATGAAGCTCAATGTATCAGATGAAATTCCAAGTATCAAGTAACCACTCCAAGAAAAGGGAAAACTAAATACTAAGTCCAAGGTCCAAAGCCAAAACTCCTAAAGAAAAGGATAATAACCAAGAGTCCTCAAGAACGCCTTAAAAGTTTTTTAGGGTTTTTCCTTTATTAATGTCTTTTGAACAAATGAAAAAGAAAAGGCCAAGGGGAAAAAGGAAAAAGGCGTAAAAGTAAATGGCATGAAATGTAAATAACATGAAATGTAAAGTACTTGAAATATAAATGAAATTAAAGTAATAGGCAAGAAATTAAATGACATTAATGTAAAAGTGAGGAAAAGTAAAGTTAGCACAATAATATTGAGTCAATGTTAGTGTTAGTAGTTAATCAACTGATTTGGGAAAATTTAGTGCTATGTTAAGCAATCGTAAATGAACTTATATAGAATTTGCACCTATCTGAGATTGGGCAATAGCAATGTAGGTGTAGTGCATGTTAAAGAAATGATACAAAGTAATTCTCTAAAATCAATGTAACACCATGTTAAAACAAAATGAAAAAGAAGAAGGAGATGGGGAGATAAAGATTGATTAAAACAAAACAACCACAACATGAGGGCGTGGGTTCGAACCAATGTGAACTCCCTTTTTGCATATTTTGTGTTATTTTGTGACTTTGTGATTTCATAAGTCAGGTTTCACATATAATATCATGCAAGCATTTTCTTAACAAGCATACGCGCGTGGTCTGGTGGTAAACTTTTGAGCCAATAACCCGGAGATCCTGAGTTCAAGCCTTGGCAGATCCAAGCTTATTTGTTATCACTTGTTTATTTCATATTTTTTATCAAACTTCAACATTTATTTAAACCAATCAAAATAACTCCTTTTGATTTGATTTTTTGCACACTACTCATTTATCATCACTATTTTATGAATATAAAAAAATATCACAAAAAATATTTTTATTTTCATTATTTATAATTAAATCAAGATAGTATCTTTTAAATGTTTTCTTTCTAAAAAAACATAAAGACATATATTCTTCTTAAATATTTCAATTCAAATATTTATTTTTATTAAATTAAACTCTATTATTTTCTTTTACATTATAAAAAACTTACTTTTCCAAATTAATATTAACTAAAATTATTTTCTAAACAATTAAATTAGACTTAGGGTTTATTTTAATTAATTTAGATTTTAGATTTTGTTAAATAATTAATTAACTTCCCTTGTAAATTAATTGGTTTTAGATTAATCTTAAAACCTATTCCATAAAAAACCACAAACAATTTCCTTTTCTTCTTTAACTTTACATTTTTGTACATTCTATTATTATTATTCATATTCATTGGTTGGTAATAGTAATTATGGCTTTATTGCTTTCCATCCCCATTTGTGATTTGTACTCCACATTCCCAAAGTATTGTAATAACATAGGAGCTTTAAATTCTGCAATTTATCGCTTTCCTTATTATTGTTAGTAATTAGGGCGTGTATGGCAAGACTTTAAAACCAATGATAGACAACCCTAATTTAAAAATAATATACTTGAATCAAACACATTTTACACACATGCACCTCTAGGGTAACTCACACGTGTTGCCTCAGATAAAAAACAGTCATGTCCCTCGAACGTGAGATGTTTTAGCAAAACACACTCGATTAAAAGATCACAGTCCCTCAATGACCCTTCAATGTTGCCTTTGGTAAATGATCTTAGTCCCATACAAACAATTGCTAAAACATTTTACAACTTGCCTTCTATGACTGTACGATGACCCACGCAAGTCCCTACACATCAAATGATAAGGCTTTCTACTAACTAATGGTAGAATAGCACTATCTAGAGGAGGAGGAAAAGAATAAAGAATTTCTTTTGAGTAGGTAGAATGTCCGTAGTTGCTTGCTCACAAATATTTCAAAACAAAGCATCTTTCAAACACACCAACACTTTCATGAAATATTTTCAAAAGTCAACACTTTGTATGCATTCTTATAAAGACGAGAATCATTACAAAGTTTGCCTAAACAAAGGCACTTTTCAAAAATACTTTCAAACAAACACAAACACATTTTGCAAAGTATTTCAAAGTGAGCTAGAAACTAAGAGCCCGTAGATAACTACGGATGAAAAGGGTACTAACACCTTCCCTTTTCATAACCTACCCCCCGAACTCAAGAAAATTCTCAAAAGGTATTTCCTGTTCTTTGCACCCTTTTCTTTAATGGATAAAAGAAAAGTCGATGGTGACTCTTGCTATCTGCAACAATTGCGAAAAAATGAAAAACCTCCAAGTCAGCTCTCCCACCATATTCCAGAACTGGCGACTCTGCTGGGGACATACTTAAAAGTGGGGTTACCTTAGAGATTAGTTCATATTTAAATGCTTTAATTATTTGACTTGCTTTCTTTACTCTTAAAAGGGTTCTTTGGGTTTTGTATAGATCCTCTACCTGGATCTGGGGGCATCATTAGGTAAGTAGCAATAGATCATGGAGACTGTGCGGCGTAATACCGACACAGTTGAAGCGATGGCTACGTTAGTGTGACACATTTGTTGGTACCGGTGTCCCTTGAGTCCAGTCAAGGAGAATACGGGACCGATGTGTGGTGTCATGAAGCATTAACTGACCGTAGAACCTTTAGTTAAACAACTTGGCCATTAGGAAGTAGTGAGATAGTCGGATTTGGTGCAGTCCGAAGTTGGTTGATACTCGATACTACACTAATTGAGATTGGAATTTCGGGATATTTCAGTCGCTAAAATAGAGGCTTGCGCTAAAATAATGCCCGATGAAGAAAGATCAATGATATTGAGATTCCCTAGAACCCATTTACTTTCTAGGACAGGTTCAACCAACTAAAACTTCAAGAGGGTACTTACAAGCCTGAACCTAAGGTTACTTGTGTGACTTGTTTGAATTTATGATCTGACAACTTGAACTCCTTGTAGGGTTTGTCTGTATTCAATATCTAACCTTGAATTCCTTGCACGACTTGTTTATAGTCACTACCTTACACTTTTGCTTGGTGCATAGCATACACATCATAACATCATACCATATCATTTTCACTGACCAATTCAAGGATCTCAAGGGCCAGTGATGCAGGTTATCATAAACCAACGTCTAACAGGGGGAAAGGGGATTTATTTTCCTCTAACCCATGATGTCAAAGACTAAAGCACGTTATCTTGAGTCGAGGGATATGACCCACTTAACATGGTGAGCTTGATTCTCGTAGAAGGAAATTCAACAATACAAAGTTCTTCAATCAAAGTTGTAGTCAAAGTTCAAATTATGACATTTTCTTGTGTTTACCCCACGAGATCCTTGAAAACATTGCATCTACATATCATGCATCATGTCATAACAGGTTTTCCCCATATAGGTTTTCTCATTTGCTTACTGTCTATTTCAGTAAAAATGGCTCTCGAACAGATTGTCCAAGATCTTCGGACCCAAAATGATCAACTTCAAGAATTGCTCCTGAATCTATCCAAGGGGCAAGAAGAAGTGAAATCACTCCTCATTAAGAGCATGACTAAGAAGAATCCTGAACACAACAAGGATGGTGTAGCGATAAAAAATGTAGCGGGGTAAATTGGAGATCGAATTATTGATTAATTCGTCTCGCAAAAGCAAGAGTCGCCACCGCGCTTTATTATTTCCAAGGGAAAAGGGGAAAGAGCGAAATAAAACCCTAAATATGCAATGTAAAATAATACTTTTTAAAAGTAATAAAAATACAAGGCGTTTTTGAAAAGAGATCTATGGTTCGGGGGTTGGTTATACAGTGGGAAGGTATTAGCACCCAATGTATCTATAGTACTCTATAGGAACCTTTTGAAATATCTGTTTTATTAAAATGTTCGTTTGATTAAAAGTAAATTGTTTTGGCCGAAAAGGGGTACGGACGGGTTTTTGAAGGTGCGACGACCTAATGTCGAAGTTTTGGCTTAAAAGGTATAAGTTTTGAAAAGATTGAATATTTGAGAAAAATTGTCTTAAGTTTTAATGAAATGAAACTATTCGCGTGATTGGATTTGAGGACATGAAGTCAACAAATTCAATCGTTTTTCCCTTGGATTTAGACGTAAACGGAATAAACAAATAACGATGAAATAATTAAACAGAAAATTAGATAGATAAGTGATATACAACAATTAAATAAAAGATTAAATAGTGTGAACATGCATTTTTGTATTTTTATCTAATATTAAGGGAAAGAAAATGTTTTAATAGTTTTCATTTTTATGCATTTTTTAATATGGACAAAAGCATGAGAATTAATTTAAAGAAAATAAAATGTTTTTAATTTTTTATTATTTTTTATGTTTCTATTTTTATATGTTTTTCTTTTTTAATATTAATATAAAGTATTATTAAAGAATTAATAAATAAATCTAAACTAAATTAACACTTTAAAAGCTAATAACTTAAATCTAATTAAAAAGGAATACTAAAATTATTAAATTAAACCTAAGGTTAAACATAATAAAATTGGTCACACTATTAAAATTGTTTAATTAAATTATCTCTATTAAGTTAAATAATTAAACTAAATTAATAATAACTCTAAAAAAGGGCTAAGGAAAAATAGAAAAAAAGTATCAAGAATAAAAAAAAAAAGGGGGTAAACAAATAACTCACTGCATGGGCTAAACAGTTTCTAAAGGGCCTAATCAGGGGTAATAAAAAAGATGGGGGGGTGTTCTAGGAATTCGCTGGGCCTTGGCTAAGGGAAACCAGGTTAAGTCCAATTCATTCCATAATTTGTTTTAGGGTAAACA
This sequence comes from Vicia faba, assembly GCA_948472305.1. Taxonomy (NCBI): domain Eukaryota; kingdom Viridiplantae; phylum Streptophyta; class Magnoliopsida; order Fabales; family Fabaceae; genus Vicia; species Vicia faba. The sequence goes on from OX451741.1 coordinate 116,228,810, forward strand.
TTGTTTTAGCTTAGGGTTAGCAGAGGGCTTAAGGGTTCACAGCAACGACGCTCATTTGCTCGTCTTCTTCGCTTTCGCGTTCTTCTTCGTCTCACATGCCCGCTTCTGAACTCTCTTGTCCATGGCCACCAGTATCCTCAATCTTCTTCTTCCCTCCAGCAAAGCAATAGGGCGACAGATTCACGGTACAATTCGATTTTGTTTCGTTAGGGTTTTGTTACGATTTGCATGTTTATGATTTTGTGTCCATTTGATTTTGACTTCATTTTCTTACATGATTATTGAGGTATTTTTGGGAGAAAGAGAAAAGTTACCCTTGGAGACGGAGGAGGAAGGTTGGGGCGTGCGTAGGAGGCTAAGACGGCGAGGAAACGCATGATGCTTGCTTCAGTTGCCTGGTACTCTGTTTCTTATTTTTGTTTAGTGATGAAGCTCCTGAAAACAAAAACTTTCTTCTTCCTCTTGCTAGCCTTTGTCTGCTTCACTGTTGCCTTTGAATACTTTTCTCTCTTCTTCTTTTGCCTTTACACGCTTATGTTGCCTTGAACATGCTATTGTTGAAAAATTATTTTTTGACTAGCTTGATGATGTTGATGCTTGAATGCTGCCTTCGTTTGTATGCTTTTCCTCTTCTTCTTCGCTGTGATTCTGTTGCCTTTTTGTATTAGCCTATGATGATGTATCTGAGGCTTTTGTGGGTTTGGACATTGGTTTGATAAAAAGCTTGCATTGTTCTGGGTTTTGCTTTGGTTGGATGGACAGGGGTTATGGTCTTAGGCCATATTGGTTGTTATAATTTATGCAGGTTTAGGCCATGTTGGTTTGTGGCCTTGGTTTTGCTTTGTGTTACAGGTTATGGTTTTACTGGTTTTTGGGTTTAGGATGGTACATGTTTGGTGATTTATGTATGTTGATGGAAACAGGGTGAACTGGTTTTTTTAGGCCATAAGGTTTTTGGTTTGTGGCCTTGAGACATCAGGTTATGGTAACAGGTTTGACTGGTTTTTTAGGCCATAAGGTTTTTGGTTTGTGGCCTTGAAACAGCAGGTTCTGGCTTGGACATGGTTTACAGGTTTTATGGTTTAGGCCATAAGGTTTTTTGTTTTGCTGTCTTGAGAATTTTTCTTTTATATTTGTTTGATAACTTTGGGTTTTTGAAGGCTTGAAGACAGGTTATCCACTCTCTATTTTTTTTGAAGGGTTTCTGTCGTTGTTATAACAGTTTGGCCTTGAGGTTTATGGTATCAGGTTATGAATATTTTAGCTATATTTCTCTTGATACTCTGCACTTCTTACTGCTCCATCAGTTTGTCTATATTCCTTTTTCATGCTTTCTTTCTCTTACTGTGTTACTGTTGATTTGTTTTCTATCCTATTTCTGCCTAAGCTAAAAACCTGTAAACCACACTCTTCCTCTCTTCTCTCTCTTAAGTACAATTGAAACACTAAAATGTTGTATGTACTTTACTTGGTTCTGAAAAAGCAAACTGGAAAATGATGAAAAAATGGGAAATACATTACTTGCATATTTGGTTTTAAACTGCATGCTTCTCTTTGTCTACTGCATGGGAGCCTTAGTGTTTTGACTTCTTCCACATTTTGGCATGTTTACGTTGGAATTGGCTTGTGTTGAAAATGTATATGCTGTTGGCTTTTGAAAATGAATTTGTGCAATTGGTTTTGAAATTATGCAGTTTATTTTAAAAAATGCAGTTTTGACAAAAAAATGAATTTGTGCATATTTAAATTTGTGCATTCATATTTGTCAATAAAAATTCATCCTTTTTTGTGAACCGGGAGAAATCCCGTGATTTGCAAAAAGGGTAAAAACTGATTCCAGCCGTTTGCTTTTAATGATGAACGCTTAAATTAATTTTCTGCTTTTAATTATCTTTATTTCTGACTTTTTCTTTTAATTTTTGCAGGTAAAATCAAATGAGCATTAAAGAAGCATTGAATAGAAGATGAAGATTTAGAATCTTAGAAAAATAGTTTTTATTTTACTTTAAACATTTTATGTAATTGTTATTGTAAACTTTGTACATAATACAGTATTTAAACAACAATTGTAATAATTAGAATAAAGATGAATAAAATTCTATTATTTCAGTTAATTCTTTTCTTCTTTCCAATTATCTATTTTATCATTTATAATTCTTTAAATTATATAATAACTGAAAATCAATTCCAATTATTTAAATTTAGAATGATAAATAAATAAATAAACCTCATTGATCAATTAACTTCTCTTCAATCATTTACTTCATTATTTATAATTATTCTAAATTATAATAACTGAAAATAAAATTTCAATTATATTAAACTTAGAATAATAAATAATTAGATAAACATTGTTGATCAATTAATAAACTCTTTTTTAAATATTTATTTTATTATTTATAAATCCTTAAATTATATAATAACTGAAAATAAATTCCAATTATTTAAATTTAAGGTAATAAATAATTAATAAACATCGTCTGATCAATTAATAAACTTCTTTTCAAATATTTACTTTATTATTTATAAATCTTTAAATTATATAATAACTGAAAATAAATTCCAATTATTTAAATTTAAGATAATAAATAATTAATAAACATCGTTTTAGCATTGATCAATTAATAAATTTAGCGTTCAGAAAATAAACAGCTCTTGACTTGAAAAAGTTATGAATTTTAAAACTGCTTTTGAAAATTGATAAAAATAGGTCAAAACACTTGCAATGTAATGATGCAGATGGAAGATGGTATCTTAGGTCAAAATTTGGGGTACAACAGCTGCCCCTATTTAAGTTTCTTCTATCCGGAGATATGAAGATTAAAATCTTCGTCTCGACGAGATTGAAGGTACTTAAATACATAATACGCAAATTTTTACCCTAAGATACCGTCATTATGTTTGATATGAATGTAGTGATTGAATTCACAGAGAAAGATATTGTATGAAACAAAACAATGCTGGAGAAATCGAACACCAACAAAACACAGAGACATGGATTATACACTACTGGGGAAACGAGCCATCGACTTCAAACGACAGACTCTTGACAGCGAATAAAATTGAGGGAATACGACCTCTGACCCTAACAAAGAAGGTATCTTGCATAGGCCATAAAAACAGATTATTGACCCAAAACAGTGAGTTCACAACTCAAGGTCAAAGATAGACAGAAAGTATCAAATTTGCTGATGATGGATTACCAACTTCGGAAGGTAATGATTCGTGACAAGCTTCTCTGCGAGATTTCCCGAGATATACCAATTAATGCGGAGATGTAATAATATTGTAGATACACAAGTTGCCCCAAATAAAGAAGCTGCCACTTGATGTCTTCCAAAAAACTATGACATACAAGCTGCTCAAATAAAGAAGCTGCCACTTGCTGTCGTCCGGGGATGTCAATAACATACAAGCTGCTCAAATAAAGAAGCCGCCACTTGCTGTTTTCCAAAAAAATACCAATAACATACAAGCTGCTCAAATAAAGAAGCCGCCACTTGCTGTTTTCTAAAAAAATACCAATAACATACAAGCTGCTCAAATAAAGAAGCTGCCGCTTGCTGTATTCCAGAAAAATAATAACGTACAAGTTGCTCAAATAAAGAGACTGCCGCTTGCCGTTTTCCAAAAAATAATAACGCACAAGTTGCTCAAATAAAGAGACCGCCGCTTGTCGTTTTCCAACGATGTCTATAACGTACAAGTTGCTCATGAAGAGACCGCCGCTTGTCGTTTTCCAATAATAATAACGCACAAGTTGCTCGTGAAGAGCTGCCGCTTATCGTTTTCCAAAAAATATAATAACGTACAAGTTGCTCGTGAAGAGCTGCCGCTTGTCGTTTTCCAACGATGATTCAGAAGGAAATTGCGATGACACTGACAGAAAATAAGATCCTCGTCAAAGAGAATCATGAATCAATCCTTCCTGAAGAGATCACATACTTAAATGTGCAAAATAAATGCATCATTCGTCTAGGTCGCGACTTCACTGGGGAAAATCATGAGATAGCCTATGCAAGAGACAACAACTTCATCCAGGAATAAACCAAAGAGAAAACAGTCAAACAAGACTCCACCCAATGAGAAAGTAACTCGATTGGGGAATTCATCCTATCCAGAAATGGACAAGGTAAGCTAAATCAAAAATCATCCACGAGGATTAGCTCAGTTGGGGAATTTAGAAAGGAAGCACATTTTCTGCCTAAGCTAACCTTCTACTTGGAAAGAAACATGTACGTTGTTTGAATAAACAAAGTACAACCCAAAATCAACGGCAAATGTGAATATGCATGCGTGATATAAGTGTAAATGAATAAATGAATGTTATGCTGACGAAAAGAGACAAGTACGCCACAAGGTTCAAGTCTTCTGAGGAGAAAAGTATTCAAATCCAAATTTCTAATACCAATAGACCACTGGCATGAGACAAAGCGTACCACACTTCAGAAATTGCCCAAATAAAGGTAGCCAAAACAACGCTTAACTGGAACAACCGGGGAGTCACCAAACTTAGCACCACGAGAAACGCAAGTTTACACAACCAAAACCTCATGACGATTTTGAAATAAAACATGTTCATCATGCAAGGATAAATTACTGTACTGTTTCACATTTCATGGCTTGACCATCCTCGGAACAACGGTTAATATTCCTTTCATTATTCGCGACACATTTTTAAAATAAGAATACTTTAAATAACTTTGTTTCAAATATTTCCGTAAAAATTAAAATTTTGCCCACAAAGGGTAAATGCTCAAATTTCATTAATAAGATGGTAGTTCGCTAACAACGCGACTCCAACGGTTTACAAAAGTTTGGGAAATAGTACATGAAAGAAAGGGTTACACAAAAACAATGATCACTATTCTCCCTAACAACTTCGAATTTCCAAGAATGTGCTCAAATACCAAGACTGGTCTGACCAAAAGCTTGCCTAAGCCGCCCTTTCGGGTTTTCAACTTAGCAAACTGTCAACTTAAACCTAAGCGAAATACTTCTTGACTGCATTGGCGTTCATGGGGCGCGGGAGCTCTTCACCGTCCATATTGGTGAGAATCAAGGCACCTCCAGAGAAAACTTTCCTAACGACATACGATCCTTCATAATTCGGAGCCCACTTGCCCCTAGAATCAGGTTGGAAAGATAATATCTTCTTGAGCACAAGGTCACCTTCTCTGAACTCGCGTGGTCGAACCTTCTTATCAAAAGCCTTCTTCATTCTCTGCTGATACAATTGACCGTGACACAAAGCTGTCAATCTCTTTTCCTCAATTAAATTCAACTGATCATATCTACTTTGACACCATTTGGCCTCAGAAAGTTTAGCTTCCATCAACGCTCTCAAAGACGGAATCTCAACCTCCACGGGGAGTACTGCTTCCATACCATAAACCAGGGAAAATGGGGTTGCGCCTGTTGAAGTTCGAACTGAAGTACGGTATCCATGCAGAGCAAACGGAAGCATTTCATGCCAATCTTTATAAGTTACCACCATCTTCTGGACAATCTTCTTGATGTTCTTGTTAGCAGCTTCGACTGCCCCATTCATCTTCGGTCTGTAAGGAGAAGAATTATGATGTTCGATCTTGAACTCTTCACAAAGCTCTCTCATCATCTTGTTATTCAAATTCGAACCATTATCAGTGATGATCTTGCTCGGGATACCGTATCGACAAATGATCTGATTTTTGATAAATCTGACTACCACCTGTCTGGTTACATTAGCATAAGATGCCGCTTCCACCCATTTAGTAAAATAATCGATCGCTACCAAGATGAAACGATGACCATTTGAAGCTTTGGGTTCAATCATTCCAATCATATCAATGCCCCACATAGAGAAAGGCCAAGGTGAAGAGATAACGTTAAGGAGGGTCGGTGGCACATGTATCTTGTCCGCATAAATCTGGCATTTATGACATTTCTTCACATATTTGCAGCAATCAGATTCCATTGTCATCCAATAGTAACCAGCTCTCAACATCTTTCTAGCCATTGCATGTCCGTTGGCATGAGTGCCAAAGGATCCTTCATGTACTTCTTGCATCAGCATGTCTGCTTCACGTCTGTCTACACATCTGAGCAAGACCATGTCGTAATTCCTCTTATACAATACTTCTTCATTGAGGAAGAAACTGCTTGCTAATCTTCTCAATGTCTTCCTATCTTTATTGGATGCCCCAGGCGGGTACTCTTGAGTTTGAAGAACACGTTTAATGTCATAGAACCACGGTTTGTCGTCGGCGACCTCTTCTACTGAGAACACATGAGCAGGTCTATCGAGGCGCATAACTCGGATTGTAGGCACATCGTTCCAACCATTCACTTGAAACATTGAAGACAAAGTAGCTAAACCATCAGCCATTTGGTTCTCATCTCTAGGGATATGATGTAATTCCACTTTGTTGAAGAAAGTTAACAATCTTCTAGCATAATCTCTGTAAGGGATCAAACCAGGATGACGAGTCTCCCATTCTCCTTTGATTTAATTAATTACCAATGCCGAATCTCCGTAAATATCAAGAATCTTAATCCTTAGATCCACTGCTTCTTCGAGACCCATAATACATGCCTCATACTCAGCCATGTTGTTCGTGCAGTCAAACTTCAATCTTGCCGTGAACGGGATATGAGTACCTCGGGGAGTGACAATGATTTCCCCAATTCCATTTCCATAAGAATTCACAGCTCCGTCAAAAACAAACCCCAATGCGATTCGAGATCAGGTCCTTCTTCAGGTAACGGCTCCTCACAATCTTTAGCTTTCAAGTACATAACATCTTCATCTGAGTGTGATATTCAATGTCATATTCGGATAACAACATCTGCCAACGGGCTATTCTTCCAGATAAGGCGGGCTTCTCAAAGATATATTTGATCGGATCCATTTTGGAGATCAACCAAGTGGTGTGGTTAATCATATACTGGCGCAGACGACGAGTAGCCCAAGCTAAAGCACAACATGTTTTCTCAAGCAACGAGTATCGAGACTCACAGTCTGTGAATTTCTTACTCAGATAATATACGGCATGTTCCTTTCTTCCAGTCTCATCTTGTTGACCAAGCACACATCCCATGGAATCTTCCAATATAGTCAGGTACATAATCAAAGGTCTTCCTTCCACCGGAGGAATCAAAATGGGAGGTTCAAGCAAATATTCTTTGATGCTATCAAAAGCTCTCTGACAATCTTCTGTCCACACACATCCTTGGTTCTTTTGGAGAAGCTTGAAAATCGGCCCACAAGTAGCAGTCATATGAGATATAAATCTAGAAATATAGTTCAGTCTCCCAAGGAATCCTCTTACTTGTTTTTCCGTCTTGGGTGTGGGCATTTCCCGAATAGCTTTGACTTTATCAGGATCTACCTCAATACCTTTCTGACTGACAATGAAACCCAGAAGTCTTCCAGAACGAACACCAAAAGTGCACTTGTTGGGATTCAGACGGAGTTTATACTTTCTCAAACGCTGGAATAACTTCAATAAATGTTCCAAATGATCTTCTTCAGTTTGCGATTTGGCAATCATGTCATCTACATACACTTCTATCTCTTTATGCATCATGTCATGGAACAAAGCAGTCATGGCCCTTTGGTATGTTGCACCAGCATTCCTCAAACCAAACGGCATGACCCGATAACAAAATGTTCCCCACGGTGTAATGAAAGCTGTCTTCTCCATATCTTCTGGTGCCATCCTGATTTGATTGTAGCCAGAGAAACCATCCATGAAAGAAAAGACTTTGAACTTCGCGGTACTGTCGACCAATACGTCAATGTGCGGTAATGGGAAGTCATCCTTTGGGCTAGCTCTATTCAGATCTCTATAGTCTACACACATCCGAACTTTGCCATCCTTCTTAGCAACAGGCACTCTATTGGCTAACCACTGAGGATAGACCGATGTAACAAGAAAACCTGCATTAATCTGTTTTTGAACTTCTTCTTTGATCTTGTCAGCCATATCGGGACGAGTCCTTCTCAACTTCTGCTTAATCGGCGGACATTCGGGTCTCAACGGTAAACGATGCTCCACAATATCGTTGTCCAAACCTGGCATATCTTGGTAGGACCAAGCAAACACATCAACATACTCTTTGAGAAGCCCCAACATTTTCTCTTTGACCTCTGGGATAAGAAATGCTCCGACCTTAACTTCCTTTTTATCCTCTTCATCACCCAAATTGACCAACTCTACAGGTTCTTCAAACGGTTGAATAATCTTTTCATCGTGCTCAAGTAAACGGGAAATTTCAACAGGAATCTCTTCACTATCCTCTTCTTCAGCTCTGAACACAGGGAATTCAAAGTTGGGAGAGGGCATAGGATCATTGTTTTCAATGGTTAAGTCATGGATTAATCTGCACATATGATTATGCTTTATTTTAGAAATCGATTAATATGAATGTTGTACAAATGAAACAAAATAACATTTTTATTCATGAAGGGAAATACTTGAAAGAAAGAGCCCAGACATTTCTCGTTTGCCTTGGGCAGAGCAAAAGGATTTATTTTCAACATAGCCCGACACAAATACTTTTCGCCTTGGGAAGAGCGAAATTTTTTTCAAAAAATAAAACAAAACATTACTCAGAAATGTGCATCACAACAGGAACATCAACAGCAATCCAGTTCTGGAAAACCACTCCATGCGTTACAAAATCGGGTAAATCCTCTTCAGAATCGTCTCCTATTATAGCATCAACTTCAGGAGGAGTCGGATGGATAAAACCTGCGCTTCGGAAAACCTCTTGAATCGGACGAGTAACCACTTCCTGCTTGACTCTTGTAGACACGGGATGAAAACCAAGACCTTCTCTAGACTTGTTCTCGGGCAAAGTCAACACCTAGCCCCAACCTTCAGCCGAACCACTTTCAACCACTCGTCGCGCATCCTCAAAAGAAGAAATAGATGTCCCTTGCTTCTTCACTTCACCATTAGCAACAGATAGAGCTTGGAATTGGGTTCCAACATCCTCATCAGCATCAATAAAAGAGAAAGATGACAGATGTCTTACCACCATAGCCTGCTCTCCACCAATCATTACTAGATTTTCATGCCTTACAAACTTCAATCTCTGATGGAGAGTGGAAGTGACTGCCTCTGCATCATGGATCCATGGACGACCCAATAGGCAACTGTAAGCGGCACGGATATCCATTACTTGAAAAGTGATCTGAAAAGTATGAGGGCCAATTATTATAGGAAGATCCACTTCACCAATGACAGTCTTCCTAGAACCATCAAACGCTTTAACAATTACTCCACTAGGTCTCATGGGAGCACCTTGATATGAGAGTCGAGATAATGTAGTTTTGGGAATTACATTTAACGATGAACCCGTATCTACCAACACACTTGATAAGGTATCATTTCCACAACTTATTGAGATATGCAAAGCCATATTATGGTTCCTTCCCTCCTCCGGAAGCTCTTCATCACTGAAACCAAGATTGTTACACGAAGTAATATTCCCCACAATTCCATCAAATTGGTCAACCGTCACATCATGATCCACGAATGCCTGGTCCAAGACCTTCATCAAAGCTTCTCTATGGGCACCAGAATCTCTCAGTAAAGCAAGCAAAGAAATCTTGGAGGGAGTTTGCAATAGTTGGTCCACAATCTTATATTCACTTCTCTTGATAAGCTTCAGAATCTCATCATCCTCAGGATGAGGGATAGGTTCATTGGATCGGCCTATCTCAACCCTTGGTTCAACATTTCTCACTGGAATTTCTGCCGGTACGGGCCTCCTGACTTGAACTTCTGGTCTCTTCAAAGGTACTGCTGCAAAGACACGTCCGCTTCTCGTAACTCTACTCACATCAGCAATGTTAACAAAAGACGGTCTTGTTGGTATAGGGACTTCTACCCCATTCTCAATCATTGTGGCATTATACTTATACGGTATAGCTTGGTCTGAGTTATAAGGCACAGGACCAGGTGGGTAAATGATCAAAGGATCAACAGGTGCAGTCTGACTGTCGTAAACGATCTCTACTGATTCAGGCAAATTGAATTGTGGTATTATAACATTCACTTCATCCTCCGGATCTCTGTCATATGTAATAGTGATAACCCTCTGGTCTAACAACTTTTGAATATCCTCCTTCACAATAGGGCAATCAACCTCTCTTGAACAAAATTCACAAACATCATAATCATGCTGATGCCTAACAAAGGCAAGTCTTCTTAAACTCTGATGTAACCTGATCAATGAATCTCTTATGTGTTCAACTTGAAAAACTCGAAACTTTCCCGGACAACCTTCCACCATATTCACTGAGGCTGCCCCATGTCGAGGCAAAGGATTATCTCTAACATTTGGGTTAACATCCTTGAAAGACAAGATACCATTCTTAATCAATCTCTGCACGTCTGCCTTTAGAGCAAAACAATTTTCAAGGTTGTGCCCCGGCGACCCTTGATGGTATTCACAAAACTGATCCGCCTTGTACCACGGAGAAGTACTATTTGGTGCGACAGGAGGAGGCTTCGTCGTTATGAGATTCTTTCTGATAAGAGCAGGAAACAATTCAGTATAAGTCATAGGAATGGCATCGAATTGCGGCTTTCTTGGAGAACGATTCTGGTTGTTGAATGGATAAGCCTGTTGTCAAGGCTGCTGCTGAAATGGCCGTTGTTGAGTTGGTGGGGTTTGATGAGTTGGGGTCATCAAAGCTGGGCGGAGAGCCAGAGTGACTGCCGCAACGTGTGAGTAACCTCTCCTCGGTCTCCCTGGGAACAATGCACTGACATCCTGTTCTTTTCTTTTCGGGAAAACACTTCCAAACTTCTTGGTACTGCTAGACGGACTTCCTTCTTTAACCAAACGCCCTTCACGAATCCCTTCCTCTAACCGCATGCCCATGCTTACCATTTCGGTGAAGTCACTGGGTGCGCTGGCAATCATTCTTTCATAGTAAAAGGAACCTAAAGTCTTCAAGAATATCTTCGTCATCTCTTTTTCCTCAAGAGGAGGATAGATTTGAGCAGCAATTTCACGCCACCTCTGGGCGTATTCCTTAAAAGATTCTTTGTCCCTCTGGGACATCGCCCGGAGTTGATCCCTGTCCGGCGCCATGTCAACGTTATACTTATACTGGTGGACAAAAGCTTCGCTAAGATCGTTGAAGTTGCGGATCCGAATGCTGTCTAAACCCATATACCACTTTAGAGCGGCACCCGTCAAACTGTCTTGAAAATAGTGAATCAACAAGTCATGATCATCAGAATACGTAGACATCTTTCTCACGTACATAATCATATGACTTCGAGGACACGAATCACCCTTATATCTCTCAAAGTCTGGCACTTTGAATTTTGCTGGAATCTTGACATTCGGAACTAAACAAAGGTCATGCGTGTTCTTTCCAAACAAATCCTTCCCCTTTAACGCTCTGAGCTCCTTCTGCATTTCTTGGAATTGGTCTTGAAATTCTTCCATTCTATCAAAAAGACCCAAACTTTCAGCAGGCTCGGCAGGATAAGTAGGTTCATTCAAGTATGGCACGGAGTGAATCACAGGAGCGACAGTTGTCATTACCGGTTGCGGAAAAGGTGTTACAGATGGGATTACCAACGGCATGGCAGTTGTCTCTGGTTGAGGAAGAGACAAAGCAGGTTGAAACAAAGGTTGTACGACAGGCTGATACCCCTCTGGCACAAAGTTGTAAGGCATTCCCCACGGAAAAACTTTTGGCATCTGATGTTGAAGCGGAGAGTTGATTTGAGTCACAAATGTTGGAACAGTGACAATCTCGGAAACCATAGTAGTTGAAGTCTGAATCTCGACAGCTGTAGTCGATGGCTGATTCTGAGCAGCCATCAAACTTTCCACTAGCGCAGTTAACTTTTCCATACCGACACGAAGGGTAGCGACCTCCTCACAAAGCTCATGGTTTTCCTGTTCCAGATCTTCCATCTTCCTCTGACGATTGGCTCGAGTATCGTATCGATGAGACAACTTGATAACCTTCGGAGTGGAAAAAGAAACAAGGATAAGACTCTAGAAAACATGTGAAGTGGAATGTTGGATGATGCATGCTATGCGATGCAAATGATGATTCATTTTAATAGTTTTTCAAGGAACTTCGATAATTTTGCACACATCAATGGTAAAGGAATTTGGAACAACAAAAACTCAATCCATTAATCAAAAGCGGTAAATTACAACTTACAACTTTGGAACAACAAAACAATAAATTACACTTTGAGATAACAACCCAATAATAAAAGCAGTAAACTACAACTTTGGAACATGAAGCCCATAATAAAGCAATAAATTACAACTTTGGAACATGAAGTCCATAATAAAAGCAGTAAATTACAACTTTGGAACATGAAGTCCATAATAAAAGCAGTAAATTACAACTTCAGAACATGAAGCCCTTTTACAGCGTTTTACAAAACGACATCAGTAAAATAAAACTAAGAACTAAAGATCACTCGGAATCATCAGATGAAGGACCAAATGCCAACTGTAACCGGAGCTTCCTGATCTTCTCTTCATAAAAATCTTCCATCTCTTTCTTCTCAGCTACCAGTCGATCAATGATTTCCTTTTGTGGATTAGGAACGAGAGCAACGCTTACCGAACCCTCCTTCTTTCTCTTCCTTTCACTAGCATACTTCTTCAGTAGAGCATCCTTTTGACGAAGCTTCTCATCATGATCAACGAACCAGCCGTCTTGAATAAATAACAAATCCTCCTTTTCCTTTAGCTGTCGAGCCAGAACCCGATTCTCATACTCAGACATATTGTACTTTCCTTTCCAAGCATCTCTCTCGGACTTCATCCTAGCCAGATTTCCTTGGTATTCTCCCATATTCTCGATAGGGTTATCAACAGATGATGATGCAACAGTAGGGAACAAAGGTTTCTCAGGTTTATAGGGCATCTTGAGAGCACAAGCCCTAGCACGGACCCATTGTAGGTAAGGCTCCAAAGAAACGGCACCCCTATGTCCTAACATGTCTCTCCCTTTCCTATGGATGTGGCGCCAAGCTCCTTCGATCTCCCTCTTAGATGCCTGATGATCTTGTCCTTCCTGTAGAAAGAAACCACTCACATGGATGTTGTTTGGCTTGTCCCTCATCGGGTATCCAAACTGACGGCGCGCGAGAACAGGGTTATAGTTAATTCCACCTTTCGTACCAAGAAGAGGCACGTTAGGAAAAGCACCACAGCTATCGATGATCTTCACGTCATAGTAAACTCGATTATACCAATCAATGTCGAAATGAGTGAGAGCCATAATCTTTGGCGCCCATCGCGGCTCCTTCTCGAGATCCCAGAAAACACCAGACCTAGGTAGATGAGAAACATACCACTGATACAACAACGGTGCACAACAAATAATCATTCCTCCTTGATAAGAGTTTCGAAGATGGATGGAGTAGTAGGTATCTCCTAGCAGCGTAGGGACCGGATTTCCAATCAAGAAAATTCTGATGGCGTTGATATCCACAAACTTATCAATGTTAGGGAACAAGAATAGACCATAAGCGAGTAAAGCAAAGACGTCTTCAAAGGCAATAGTATCTTTTATCTCAGCGAAATGACGAGCTTTCCTCAACAAAAACTGCGCAGACAAACCTCGGATTCCCCCTTTTGTAGTCATGTTCTCCTTTATCTCTGACTTCTTCAAGTGGGTGATGGTCGCTATCTCGTGAGATTTGGGTTCCTCTTCTAAGCCAGAAAAAGGAACACAGTCGGTGATCGACAAGCCCAGTATGTAGGAGTACTCTTCTAAGGTGGGCATCAACTGGTAATCCGGAAAGGTAAAACATCGGTACAAAGGATCGTAGAATTGGACCAACGTATTAAGGATGCCTTCCTTCATCTTGCGCTTCATGAGAGGTATAATGGACCCATACTTTTTCTGAAAATCCGTCGGGTTCTTGATCTTAGGAATTAAACTCTTCAGTTCTTCAATCTCGGGCTCCTTAAAACTAAAACTTCGAGTGTTTCTCCTTCCAAATTCCATAATAATAGTACCTGAGATGGCTGCAAAAATCATTCCTAATTTCCTTGAAAAACAAGTTTTTTTACAAAATGTTGATGAATGCATGAATGAATGATAATGCAACAGTTACACATAAGTTCACAAATATGGGGTTCAAAGGTTCAACGTTTCAGCATGGAGTCGAGGGTAAAGCCCACCCTAAGGTATGTACTAATGGTTCAATCACACCTGTAAGACAAGGTTCTAAGAGTTCCCAGAGTCTACATTCCTCCTTCGAATATTACCAACGTCTTGATTACTCGATAATTAGCAATATTCTCAAGAGAAACTCATCTGAGCGTAGCATCGCGTAACAACTACTTCCGAATTACTCCGTTATAGTCTCCGCACTACACCTAAAAGAGGCCAAGATGGGTTAGGGTTCTACGGTTCTCAATTTCTCTGGCTCCTAGGTCGAAAATAATAATGTCTTCCCGATTACTCGGTAAATAAATATTAAGTTCAAGAGGGCCTTCCATTGAGTGGGGGATCTCATGCCTCCTTCTTCGGGATTACTCCCTCAAAGTTAACATGACTGTACCGCCCGTCCTATTCCTTAAGTGTAACTTAATTCGGGTATAGGATTCGTCCTTTGTAAAAAACCCAAACAACCCCAATTTAAACACATAATCAAGCAAATCAAATAATAATAAAAAAGATAAAACAAATTAGGCTTAACCCACTTAGGGATGGACCAACAAGAGGTCAATCTTTCCCCAGCAGAGTCGCCAATTCTGTAGCGATAAAAAATGTAGCGGGGTAAATCGGAGATCGAATTATTGATTAATTCGTCTCGCAAAAGCAAGAGTCGCCACCACGCTTTATTATTTCCAAGGGAAAAGGGGAAAGAGCGAAATAAAACCCTAAATATGCAATGTAAAATAATACTTTTTAAAAGTAATAAAAATACAAGGCGTTTTTGAAAAGAGATCTATGGTTCGGGGGTTGGTTATACAGTGGGAAGGTATTAGCACCCAATGTATCTATAATACTCTATAGGAACCTTTTTAAATATCTGTTTTATTAAAATGTTCGTTTGATTAAAAGTAAATTGTTTTGGCCGAAAAGGGGTACGGACGGGTTTTTGAAGGTGCGACGACCTAATGTCGAAGTTTTGGCTTAAAAGGTATAAGTTTTGAAAAGATTGAATATTGGAGAAAAATTGTCTTAAGTTTTAATGAAATGAAACTATTCGCGTGATTGGATTTGAGGACATGAAGTCAACAAATTCAATCGTTTTTCCCTTGGATTTAGACGTAAACGGAATAAACAAATAACGATGAAATAATTAAACAGAAAATTAAATAGATAAGTGATATACAACAATTAAATAAAAGATTAAATAGTGTGAACATGATTTTTTGTATTTTTATCTAATATTAAGGGAAAGAAAATGTTTTAATAGTTTTCATTTTTATGCATTTTTTAATATGGACAAAAGCATGAGAATTAATTTAAAGAAAATAAAATGTTTTTAATTTTTTATTATTTTTTATGTTTCTATTTTTATATGTTTTTCTTTTTTAATATTAATATAAAGTATTATTAAAGAATTAATAAATAAATCTAAACTAAATTAAAACTTTAAAAGCTAATAACTTAAATCTAATTAAAAAGGAATACTAAAATTATTAAATTAAACCTAAGGTTAAACATAATAAAATTGGTCACACTATTAAAATTGTTTAATTAAATTATCTCTATTAAGTTAAATAATTAAACTAAATTAATAATAACTCTAAAAAAGGGCTAAGGAAAAATAGAAAAAAAGTATCAAGAATAAAAAAAAGGGGGTAAACAAATAACTCACTGCATGGGCTAAACAGTTTCTAAAGGGCCTAATCAGGGGTAATAAAAAAGATGGGGGGGTGTTCTAGGAATTCGCTGGGCCTTGGCTAAGGGAAACCAGGTTAAGTCCAATTCATTCCATAATTTGTTTTAGGGTAAACATTGTTTTAGCTTAGGGTTAGCAGAGGGCTTAAGGGTTCACAGCAACGACGCTCATTTGCTCGTCTTCTTCGCTTTCGCGTTCTTCTTCGTCTCACATGTCCGCTTCTGAACTCTCTTGTCCATGGCCACCAGTATCCTCAATCTTCTTCTTCCCTCCAGCAAAGCAATAGGGCGACAGATTCACGATACAATTCGATTTTGTTTCGTTAGGGTTTTGTTACGATTTGCATGTTTATGATTTTGTGTCCATTTGATTCTGACTTCGTTTTCTTACATGATTATTGAGGTATTTTTGGGAGAAAGAGAAAAGTTACCCTTGGAGACGGAGGAGGAAGGTTGGGGCGTGCGTAGGAGGCCAAGACGGCGAGGAAATGCGTGATGCTTGCTTCAGTTGCCTGGTACTCTGTTTCTTATTTTTGTTTAGTGATGAAGCTCCTGAAAACAAAAACTTTCTTCTTCCTCTTGCTAGCCTTTGTCTGCTTCACTGTTGCCTTTGAATACTTTTCTCTCTTCTTCTTTTGCCTTTACACGCTTATGTTGCCTTGAACATGCTATTGTTGAAAAATTATTTTTTGACTAGCTTGATGATGTTGATGCTTGAATGCTGCCTTTGTTTGTATGCTTTTCCTCTTCTTCTTCGCTGTGATTCTGTTGCCTTTTTGTATTAGCCTATGATGATGTATCTGAGGCTTTTGTGGGTTTGGACATTGGTTTGATAAAAAGCTTGCATTGTTCTGGGTTTTGCTTTGGTTGGATGGACAGGGGTTATGGTCTTAGGCCATATTGGTTGTTCTATTTTATGCAGGTTTAGGCCATGTTGGTTTGTGGCCTTGGTTTTGCTTTGTGTTACAGGTTATGGTTTTACTGGTTTTTGGGTTTAGGATGGTACAGGTTTGGTGATTTATGTATGTTGATGGAAACAGGGTGAACTGGTTTTTTTAGGCCATAAGGTTTTTGGTTTGTGGCCTTGAGACAGCAGGTTATGGTAACATGTTTGACTGGTTTTTTAGGCCATAAGGTTTTTGGTTTGTGGCCTTGAAACAGCAGGTTCTGGCTTGGACATGGTTTACAGGTTTTATGGTTTAGGCCATAAGGTTTTTTGTTTTGCTGTCTTGAGAATTTTTCTTTTATATTTGTTTGATAACTTTGGGTTTTTGAAGGCTTGAAGACAGGTTATCCACTCTCTATTTTTTTTGAAGGGTTTCTGTCGTTGTTATAACAGTTTGGCCTTGAGGTTTATAGTATCAGGTTATGAATATTTTAGCTATATTTCTCTTGATACTCTGCACTTCTTACTGCTCCATCAGTTTGTCTATATTCCTTTTTCATGCTTTCTTTCTCTTACTGTGTTACTGCTGATTTGTTTTCTATCCTATTTCTGCCTAAGCCAAAAACCTGTAAACCACACTCTTCCTCTCTTCTCTCTCTTAAGTACAATTGAAACACTAAAATGTTGTATGTACTTTACTTGGTTCTGAAAAAGCAAACTGGAAAATGATGAAAAAATGGGAAATACATTACTTGCATATTTGGTTTTAAACTGCATGCTTCTCTTTGTCTACTGCATGGGAGCCTTAGTGTTTTGACTTCTTCCATATTTTGGCATGTTTACGTTGGAATTGGCTTGTGTTGAAAATGCATATGCTGTTGGCTTTTGAAAATGAATTTGTGCAATTGGTTTTGAAATTATGCAGTTTATTTTAAAAAATGCAGTTTTGACAAAAAAATGAATTTGTGCATATTTAAATTTGTGCATTCATATTTGTCAATAAAAATTCATCCCTTTTTGTGAACCGGGAGAAATCCCGTGATTTGCAAAAAGGGTAAAAATTGATTCCAGCCGTTTGCTTTTAATGATGAACGCTTAAATTAATTTTCTGCTTTTAATCATCTTTATTTCTGACTTTTTCTTTTAATTTTTGCAGGTAAAATCAAATGAGCATTAAAGAAGCATTGGATAGAAGATGAAGATTTAGAATCTTAGAAAAATAGTTTTTATTTTACTTTAAACATTTTATGTAATTGTTATTGTAAACTTTGTACATAATACAGTATTTAAACAACAATTGTAATAATTAGAATAAAGATGAATAAAATTCTATTATTTCAGTTAATTCTTTTCTTCTTTCCAATTATCTATTTTATCATTTATAATTCTTTAAATTATATAATAACTGAAAATCAATTCCAATTATTTAAATTTAGAATGATAAATAATTAAATAAACCTCATTGATCAATTAACTTCTCTTCAATCATTTACTTCATTATTTATAATTATTCTAAATTATAATAACTGAAAATAAAATTTCAATTATATTAAACTTAGAATAATAAATAATTAGATAAACATTGTTGATCAATTAATAAACTCTTTTTTAAATATTTATTTTATTATTTATAAATCCTTAAATTATATAATAACTGAAAATAAATTCCAATTATTTAAATTTAAGGTAATAAATAATTAATAAACATCGTCTGATCAATTAATAAACTTCTTTTCAAATATTTACTTTATTATTTATAAATATTTAAATTATGTAATAACTGAAAATAAATTCCAATTATTTAAATTTAAGATAATAAATAATTAATAAACATTGTTTTAGCATTGATCAATTAATAAATTTAGCGTTCAGAAAATAAACAGCTCTTGACTTGAAAAAGTTATGAATTTTAAAACTGCTTTTGAAAATTGATAAAAATGGGTCAAAACACTTGCAATGTAATGATGCAGATGGAAGATGGTATCTTAGGTTAAAATTTGGGGTACAACAGATGGCCAGTTGAAACAATTGCAAGCTGAGATAACAACAATGAGAATCAAGACGTTGGGACAAATGGCTCTTATCCAAAACTTAGCTCGGGGACAATAAGAGTTGAGAATCCTCAAACGACTATAATTGGGGATCTAGTCATTAATCAGACCCCGATAAGACAAGAAATTGACTTGGTCGAGAGAAGACCTTTCAAAATTGCTACTACATCGCGAGCCCAACAACGACCTTGCTAACAACGACAGGGTGGTTAGCATAAGCAAGATACGCCCAAAAGATGATTTACCGAGATCAACATGTCCTTGGATAAAGCATTGTATCATATGTTGGAGGCCAAGTTGGTTACATTGAAGGATCCTCCTCAAAATCCCCATACTTCTTCTTCCCGTTACAATCATAAAGAAAGGTGTGCATACCACTCCAACAGTTGTGGACACGACACTAACATCTGTTAGACGTTAAAGAACAAGATTCAAGACCTGATTGACGAAGGAGTGTTGGAATTTACACAAGATGGTCAACTTGAGTTTTTCTGTCATCCCTCAAAGGCACACCATTTGAAGTGATAAATTTAGGCGGAGAAGCTTTTGTTCATTCGAATTTTCAGTTGTAATTTCTTTGTTTGCTTAAACATTTAGCTTTATGTCAGGCTTTGGTTGTTCTCATTAATGCATTACATATGTTTGTCTTGAGTTAATCCATTCGTTTTCACTATACTTAAATTATGCTTTTACTCCTTTTTCGTATTATATTCAACTCTCGATTACAAGCTATAAGCTTTTAGAGGGAGGATGACAAAAACAATACCCTAATCTCTATAGTGTGCTTTTGAACAGACCTTGCTGACGATGTACATGTGTTGTTTCATACCCTAAATAGTGGAGTTATAAGGAAGATAATCCCTAGTCAACCCCTTTGAGCCTAAGAAGTAGGAGTTTTCTTTTTGCAAAAATTAAAACCTATAATCATAATCTGGGGCAGGGTAGTTTCTCAGTTAATTCTAATGCACATTCAGTCACAAGCTTTCACTTTGTACATGATGAATGACATCAAAAACATCCTTCTGAATCAAAAGATGGTGATGGTTCCCCATAGAATAGGGAGTCATTATCTCTCAAAAGAAAAGCCCACTAAGTCAAAACCTATGGAGAAGACTTAAGAAAAATTGGGGTATCCCGCTGATTATAGTCTCAAAACAAAAACAGTCAGGCAAAAATTAGGGATAATAAATCAAAAAAGGAGGTTGTTACAAATCCTCAACAACAGAAAAATGTTGCAAAAATGACTGCCTTCTCAAATAAAAATCCAGAATCCGAACCATCACCAAAATATCATTCCAGATTCTATTGGGAGATAAACACACAATTAACCGAGTATAGGGCTGAAAAACATCATGAAGAATGAGTGGGTACAAATAAACTTTGAGCCTTATCCTTTGTTTATTAAATCGTGAACCAGGCCACATTACAACCCTTTAAAAGTCCTAACTAAAGCATAGTTTAGTTTGAAAGCATACAGTTACAAGAGGTATCTTGACTCCTATAAGGCTTACTGTTAAAAAATGCATTCTTCAAAAAAAAAATCAAGACAAACATAAACTTTGCATTATTTGAATACCACTGTTTGCATATGGCCAATTGTTCGACAATGGAGAAATTCGCACGAAGAATATCCAATGAACGGAAATTCTCTCAATGAACAAAACCACTTCAAATGGAAAGATGTTTCCAATAACAAATTTCCCGTAATCAAGGGGAATAACATGATTATTATCCAACACATCTGGGGCAGTCAAGTTGAGATTCAAAGAATCTCTCAAAAGTGCTGAATAGCCAAGGGAAGATCTCTATCCGAAGCACTTGGGGGAAATGTTACATTGATCATGGGCTTTAGCAAAATCCACTATGAAAACCTTCAGGTACCACCAAATTTCTTGTCAGTGCCAATAGTATCAGATGGTGTCAGTATCATGTCTTTGGATCCATCCATGACAGCTCTTAGAAAAATACTGAGGAAGGTCAAAGACTATCAGAAATTTAATCAAAATTAAACCTTCGGTACCACCAAATTGCTTGTCTGTTCCAGTAGTATCAGATGGTGTCAGTATCATGTCTTCAAATCCTTCCATGACAGCTCTTAGAAAAATATTGAGGAAGGTCAAAGGCTATCAGAAATTTGATCAAAATTAAAACTTCGGTACCACCAAATTGCTTGCCTGCTCCAGTAGTATCAGATGGTGTCAGTATCATGTCTTTGAATTCTTCCATGACAGTTCTTAGAAAAGATACCTAGGAAGTTCAAGACTATCAAAAATCTGATCAAAAACTTCAAACATCAGATGCATCAGACTAACCCCAGGGGAAAACAGGCTCCCACATATGAAAGGTTACGCGCGATTAAGCAAAAATCTTATGGAATTACTACAACACTTACCACCATAGACAGTGAAGACTCTCTGCACCCTACGAACACAGACATAGTCAGAAGATACTATGCATAAAAGAGACCCACTAGGTTGACATGCCTAGGAAAAAGTAAGGGCATCCCGACGAACCAAAAGGGTTCAGGCAAAAATTAGGGATATATATACCTAAAGATGGTACACCCGGCAAGTCGAAAACCTGAAAAGGCGGCTTGGGAAAAAAGGGTATCACGGTGGGCTGAAAATATGAAAAGACGTTCCAGGAAAAAGTTAGGGATTAAAGCGTACGACTATGTCCCGTCACCTCATCAGTTGTCTATCAACAAAAGAATTATCACCTTGGTCAAGCATTTACCAAGGGCTCTAGGATATAAGAAATTGTTCGAGTTATCCCCACCGAGCCATCTAGTCCAATTCATCTTCAATGGATATACATTCCCACAATTTCCCTACGGAGTTCCAATCAGTACATCTCTTGGGAATTCTCTTCCCTAGCTGAGTTTGGTCCTCCAAAACTGAAAAATAAATCTTACAGAGTTCTTCTCTTTAGAAAACTCAATTTCCACAAGAGAGATGGTTTCCTCAGCAGAGCACTTCTCCATCATCAAGGGTTTATTTCCCCAACAACCTACAAATTCCCTTGCTAATCACTGACAAAATTCTTCTCCTCGGTAAAGTTGCCACTATCCCCAGAGACTTACTGCAAGACCTGTAATCAAACCTGATCCCAATTAAGAATTACCTTCCCCAGATGAATCAGAAGATTATCCATCTCTTTTATCCCCAATCAGGGTATATAAGAATTATCTTCCTCAAAGGTTATCCATCTCTTTTATCCCCAATCAGGGTATATAAGAATTATCTTCCTCAAAGGTTATCCATCTCTTTTATCCCCAATCAGGGTATATAAGAATTATCTTCCTTAAAGGTTATCTATCTCTTTTACCCCCAGTCAGGGTATATAAGAATTATCCTCTCCAGACAAGTCAGAAGTTTAACCATCTCTTTTATCCCCAGTTAGGGTATATAATAAATAAATTCCCCAGTAGAACAACGAACGACCATGGTTCCTAAACTCTACTCCCCAAACAGAAATCAATACATCCCTTTCAGAGTTTCCTCAAACAAGTAAGCATGAATCGCCAACAGAAGTATTCTAGACAAGATTGAAGACACACATGCTCTTTATCCCAAACAATTGTCAGGGATTTATTTTCCCAGACAAAGATACCGCATGAGTTTACAAATACTCTTCAACAACATTTCACAGCATATGCATACAAAACGCATATAGCACAGTCTCATTTATTTTGAGAACATCATTATGCAATGCATTTCATACATCATGACATTACATACAACTAATTCTTTACTTTTTCAGGAAGGACCAACCATAGATTAATTCCCGAAACAGGACGGGGCAACTATCTACATAACGAGCAACTATTCAAACACCTTTCCCAAAGTATCACTCTGGAAAAAAATTCTAGATATAGTTGTTGCGACTGGTTTTTAAATCAGAGCCGCCACTATTAGTTTTTATCCTAAGGGAAGGGAATCTAACAGAAAACCCTAATTCGTAGATAAAGATTCTAGGTTTCAGACTCAATTAGATGAAAGGAAGGTGTTAGGCACCTTTCATCTACCTTGTTCACAAGGATACTAGGTTCTAGGTTTAG
Source organism: Vicia faba (assembly GCA_948472305.1). Lineage (NCBI taxonomy): Eukaryota > Viridiplantae > Streptophyta > Magnoliopsida > Fabales > Fabaceae > Vicia > Vicia faba. The sequence continues at coordinate 116,251,654 of OX451741.1, forward strand.
GTTGGGTAAAACTAGGTTTTAATTTTTAATTAGAAAGACTCGCCATGATTTTTGATCGTATGCCTACATATCCTCTTATGAGGAATCAGAGTCCCAATTCGTAGTTCATATAGGGTTGGTGTTTTTTATGGGTTTGCAAACATATTTTGAACCACCTCGCACTCGGTCGGGAGTAGTGATTACAGAGATTTTAACTGAACACACAGTAAGTCAAAACTAGTTCGAAACCCTTTTGCAAAAAAAAAAAACAGTTGATTAGTTTAGTTTATTGCGAAAAATAGTTTGGTGATTTGTTTGTGTTTTTTAATCGTATTATTTGCGAAGATCTTGATTAATGTATGATTAGAAAAGATTTAATGCAAATAATATATAAAATAATATATGCAATTTTGATATAAAATAATTTATTTGATCATATAATAGTAATATTTAAATAGTAAATAAAATATATTAGTAATAATATTTACATACAAAGGGATTATAAATAATAAGTTATAATTATAAATAAATAATAATAAACAAAGTTAAGTAATTATAACAATATATAATAATAATATCAAAATATAATAATAATAAAAAATCACTATTTGATAATAATAATAATTATTGCAAATAAATTATATATATATATATATATATATATATATATATATATATATATATATATATATATATATATATATATATATATATATATATATATATATATATATATATATATATATATATATATATATATATATATATATATATATATATATGTAATAAAAAAGAAATAATGATAATTGAATTATGAAAATAAATAAATTAAATCCAAAGGGGGGAGGGGTGTAAGTTCTAATTGGCATGTAAAACAGGGGGGTGTTAAAATTAATGGGAATAGGCCCAGACATGAGTCCAGGCAGGGGGTGTATTGTGTTTTGGGCTTTAGCAATTAGGTAGAAGGGGAGTGCTAAGAGTAATGGGCTAGGCCCAACTGCAAATTTGAGAGAGGCCAGTTAGATTGCGTACGCGAGGGAGTACTGATCTTATGATGAGACTTGGCCTCTTGGTCATCTGATGAGGATCTAACGGGCATGACTGCAGGTGCATGATAATATGGTGTACGTGCTAGTATTGGATTATTACGAATTACAACAAGTTTTGTTTAACAACTTTTTACAATTCATTTCCATCTTCTTGTTTTTTCGTTACAGCAAGGTTTCATCTCTCTTCCTCTCGCGATACCGAAACCCTTTCTCTAACCTAGCCCTAAGACGAGTTCCGCGGCGGTGCACCAAGTCTCGACCAAAACCCAACCGCGACCTAACAGATCCCAAACCCATAAACAGACAAAAAGAAAAAAGAGCTAAGCTTTACCTCTTTCGTGCGATTTCGTTTCCTCTGACTTTTATTCCCGATCAGTGCTAATATCCTCTTCTTCTTTGATTTTTCAGGTGTCTGGTAACGCTCTGAAGATGGTGGTGCGGCAGAGGCATCAACTAGGGTTCCAGATATTGGAACCCCAGTTGATCTGTTGTTGTTCGTCTCTCTTTTGTACAGGACCCGCCCTCTCCATATTTGTTCTTCTTCTTCTGTTTGTAATCCCTTGAATCCTATTCTTCAAATTCCTTTCTTCCCTTTCTGTATCCCGCTTCCCCTGTACCGCAATTGTTCTTCTTCTATTTATATGTTATTCTAGTTCTAGGGTTAGCTTAATTGTTGTTTATGATTAGAATAGATTTAGGGATTTTAGAGATGATTAGGGATTTAATTTCTGTTAATTGATTTTGTAAATGATTTGATTGCGCTGTAATATTTGGATTTTGTAAGATTTGATTAAATATTGGATCTGTTCTATTGTATTTTGCATACTTAGCTTCAACTGTAATAAAAACTGATTTAAGCTTAAGTTTGATTTACACAGTATCTGTTAGTCCAAAAAATGTGCCTATTTTTTGTTATGATTGATACAGTATCTATTTTCTCAAACATGGGCCCTACGCTACTCTTTGTCTTGTCCAGCTTGTTGAATAAATGGATCTTGGGCCTATCAAGATTCAGCCCAGCGCGCTACTGTTTCTCTTAAACAAGATTATAATTTTGATACGGTACTAGGCCCAATATCTTGGACCTCAATACATTTTTAGAGTTTAACAAATATAAAATAATTGTAACAAAAAATGTCCAATAAAATATTTTGTAAAATCTTTTTAATAAAATGATTATAATAAATCTCTTAATAAAAAGTTTAATAATAATAACATAACAGAAATGGTTTCTAAATGGGCCCAACTTTCTATTTTGTTTACCGTAATACTCTTAATTGGGCCACTCTGTAACAGGATGGACCCAATATTAATAAGTAGTTTATAGAATAAAAGAAAAATCAGTAAAAATGTTTAATAATACTGTTTCCCTTGAAATAAATCAGTAACAAAACAATTCCTAAAAATGACCAATGGGCTCTCTAAAAACCTTAATGGGCCCTATATAACTAAAATTTGATTTCCTTCTCTCTTTTACTAATAACAACTATTTTTAAATGGCTTGTCGTAATTTGGAACTTAATAATTATTATTCTATTAAAATAATTTTCTATTCTCGAATCACATGGGCCATTGGCCAAAATGCTACACGAACGAGTTTATGAGTCTTTATGATTTAGAAAGCCCCATTTTCACGAGTTAAAATACACCTCCTGACCGTCTTGAGTAAAGATGGGCCATCAGATACTGTTATACCATCTTTTATTACACATTTCTTTTATTTAAATCTTAAAAAATAAAATCATCGGGGTAGGAAAAATTTAGGGTACAACAGCTTCCCCTATTCAATTATCTTCCAGTCGAATAGCGTGAGAGAACTCGAGTCTTGCACATTCTGATTGGAAGTTTATTGAATACTTGAAGTATCCCAAAATTTGTCCGACAAACATAAGGTTACACTGATATAGCATACCTTTACGAGTCTTAAGGAAGTAGGCAAAGCTCATGTTGTATCGCTTACCAGGGTTTGATAACGAGGCAAATGGTTTTAAGAGCACAATTTCGTATGTCTTGGCTTATTCACCCATTTGGAGGATGAACAACACTTGATGGTGCATGGCTTCTTGAAGACTGAGGCCACAGGTTATGCTCGTGGATTGCTGCGTGAAGTCTGAGGCGATAAGTCAAATTGGGTTTCAGACATCGCTGCTTGAAGTCTGAGGTGGTGTTTCGAGCATGAATACATTGCGGCTCAAAGGCAATGTGTTTGAGTTTGGAGAATGCATTGCGGCTTAGAGGCAATGTGTTGAGTTTGGATAATACATTGCGGCTTAGAGGAAATATGTTGAGTTTGGATAATACATTGCGGCTTAGAGGCAATGTGTTTTGGATAATACATTGTGGCTTAGAGGCAATGTGTTGAGTTTGGATAATACATTGCGTCTTAGAGGCAATGTGTTGAGTTTTGAGGATACATTGCGGCTTAGAGGCAATGTTCTGAGTTTGCAAATACATTGCGGCTTAGAGGCAATGTTCTGAGTTTGTGAATATATTGCGGCTTAGAGGCAATATGTTGAGTTCTGAGAATGCATTGTGGCTTAGAGGCAATGTGTTGAGTTTGTGAATATATTGCGACTTAGAGGCAATGTTCTGAGTTTATAAATACATTGCGGCTTAGAGGCAATGTGTTGAGTTTTGAGGATACATTGCGGCTTAGAGGCAATGTGTTAATTTTGCAAATACATTACGGCTTAGAGGCAATATTCTGAGTTTACGAGTACATTGCGGCTTAGAGGCAATCTGATTAGTTTTGAGGATACATTGCGGCTTAGAGGCAATGTACTGAGTTTCGTTCCTTATTGCGTGGAGGCTTAGGTAATGGGCTGAACGCATCACGACATGGAGACTTAGATGACGAGTTGGATCGCAGGAGAAGTATTTGGTTAATGGACCCTTAGATGATTGTATCGAGGGTAGTATTGTTTGTTTGCTGCATGATAAATACGTATGATGTCTGATATCGAGATGTTTGGATGTATGCAAAATGTATGATGTTTGACATCGATATGGAACCCTGAATATATGCGTATCGTATGCAAGAATGCATAGTGTATGTATGATCGAGATATGAAAAATGTGTGTATATATGAAATATGTGTAAGATGCACGTATGCCTTGAAATATTATGAAGACTATTTCTGTCATTCTCTCCTTTAAACCATTGGCTTAGAGTTACCAATCCATGGCGTTGTGTGTTGTCATAGCATTGTTGATCTTTGAACACAATGGACAATGTTAGCAAAATTTGAACATTAGTTTTGTATTGTGAGCGTATGTGTAGACATAGACGTAGGTAATGGCATGTGCGTAGGTGTAGACCTAGATATTGGCATATGCATAAACTCTTATGTTGTAAGCGCAGGCGCAAACGCGGACATGCGTATAAAATTTGCATTGTTGGCGCAAGAGTAGACATGTGAATGGACACGTGCAAACGTAGTCCTCGTGTTGCAAGTGTCGGCATAGACACTGGAGACCTTATGCACGGACGCATAGATGTAGGAGTAGGCATAGCCATGTGCATGGACGTAGACATGTATTTTCTTTCAATATCTTTCTAACCAAAATGTTTTTTTCTGATGTTTTGTCGAATGCTTTTATTTTGTTAATTCCCCAAAATGATTTCAAGACAATATTCACAAGTAATAATCGTAGTATTTTGTAAACAAATCCTGAGAAAAGAAAAAAATAATTCGAAAGATGTAAAGAAAACAAATGTTTTATTGATATGCCTCTGAGTAGGTGAGAATACAAGATGCAATTCCTAGAAAGAGGTAATTACAAGATAATTTTCTTGTTATATGCCCTTAATTTTTTCCTGGATCGCCCTTTAGGGTTTTAGACCCACCGCGACGCTCCTTTTTGCCTAAGTCGCCTTTTTGGGATTCGAGCTTAGCGAGATTTTTATACATAGTATTTTTTGACTGCGTCTGAATTTGCCGGATGTGGTAGTTCTTCCCCATCCATTGTTGTGAGGATGAGACCACCTCCGGAGAATGCTGTTTTGACTACATGTGGACCTTCGTAGTTGGGTGTCCATTTACCACGTGAATCGAGGCGAGGTAGTAGAATCTTCTTGAGCACTAGATCCCCTTCCTTAAATATTCGAGGGTGAGCTTTCTTGTCGAAGGATCTCTTCATTCCCTTTTGATGCAGCTGACTATGACACAAAGTTGTTAATCGTTTTTCTTCAATAAGGTTGAGCTGTTCAAGTCGTGTCTGCACTCACTCTGCTTCTTCCAGCTTTGTTTCCCCCAGGACCCAAAGTGATAGTACCTCAACTTCCACCAGGAGTACCGCTTCCATGCCATATACTAGTGAGAAAGGAGTCGCTCCTGTCATATAGAGGTGTGATAGCCATGCATGGCGAAGGGAAGCATTTCGTGCCAATCTTTGTATGTCTTTACCATCTTTTGGATGATCTTCTTGATATTTTTATTGGCTTCTTTGATGACCCCGTTCATCTTTGGTCTGTACGGTGAGGAATTGTGATGCTCTATTTTGAAGTTGTCGCACAATTCCTTCATCATCTTATTGTTTAAATTAGACCAGTTATCTGTAATTATCTGACTTAGGACACCGTACCTGCATATGATGTTCTGTTTGATGAAGCATGTAATCACTTGACTTGTTACGTTGGTGTAGGACGCTGCTTCTACCCATTTGGTAAAGTAGTCGATGGCTACCAATATAAAGCAGTGTCTGTTGGATGCTTTTGGCTCGATCATGCCAATCATATCAATTCCCCGCATTGAGAATGGCCAAGGGGAGCTCATGACGTTTAGAGGAGTCAGTGGTACATTTATCTTGTCGGTGTAGATCTGACATTTATGACACATTTTCGTGTAGTGATAACAATCATCTTCCATTGTTAACCAATAATACCCTACTCGCAGAATCTTCCTAGCCATGGCAAGCCCATTTGTATGAGTTCCGAAGGTACCCTCGTGGATTTCTCTCATAAGCGTATTTGCCTCTTGCTTTTCCATACATCTGAGTAGTACCATGTCGTAGTTTCTTTTGTATACCACTCCATTACTTAGAAATAACTTTGAAGCTAACCTTCACAGGGTTCACTTGTCAATGATAGAGGCATTTTCTGGATATTCCTGCCTTTCCAGGTACTTCTTGATGTTGTAAAACCAAGGCTTATTGTCAGGTACTTCCTCAATAGCAAGGAAGCGTGCAGGCTCTTCGAAATGTCTGATCGTAATACATAGTTCGTGATTCGGCCAAGTCACTTTGAACATAGTTGATAGAGTTTCTAGGGCGTCTGCCATTTGATTTTCTTCTCGTGGGATATAATTGAAGGTGATCTTTGTAAATTCTGCGGCTAACTTTAAAACATGATCCTGACATAGAATTAGTTTAGGGTGTTTAGTATCCCATTCACCATTAACCTGGTATATGACTAATGCATAACCCCCAAATACTTTGAGGTGCTTTATTCTCAAATCGATGGCCGCTTCCAGTCCTAGTATGCAGGCTTCATACTCAGCGATGTTGTTGGTGCAGCCAAAACACAACCTTGTAGTGTAGGGTTTGTGATAATTCTTTAGAGATGTCAATACTGCCCCTACACCATTACCTAGTGCATTTGAAGCCCCCATCGAACATGAGTGTCCAACGTGCCCCTGGCTCGGGCCCTTCGTCAGGTCCTGGTATTTTGTAGTCAACTATAAATATGACATCCTTGTCGAGAAAGTCGAACTTCAAAGGCTGATATTCTGATAGCGGTTGGTGAGTCAGATGATCAACTAGTATACTACCTTTGATGGCCTTCTGTGTGACATATTGGATGTCATATTCTGATAGTAGCATCTACCATCGTGCGATTCTTTCGGTAAGAGCTGGCTTTTTAAACACGTACTTTAGAGGATCATTCTTGCTATTAACCATGTAGTGTGGGTCAACATATATTGCCTCAACCTCTTGGTAGCCCAAGCCAACGTGTAACAAGTTTTCTTGAGGAGTGAGTACCTGGTTTCGCAGTCATTGAATTTTTAACTATTTCATCATGCTGTCCCAAAACACAACCCATTGACCCTTCGAGAACTGTCAAATACATGATGAGTGGTCTTCCAGGGACTGGTGGCATTAAGACTGGTGGCTCTTGCAGATACTGTTTTATCGTCTCGAAGGTATTTTGACAATCATCATTCCATACTACTGTCTGATCTTTTCGTAATAACTTGAATATTGGTTCGCATGTAGATGTTAGATGGGATATGAACCTTGAGATGTAATTCCATCGCCCTAAGAAACCACATACTTCTTTTTCTGTCCTTTGGTGCGGGCATCTCTTGTATAGCTTTTACTTTGTCGGGGTCCACCTCGATACCCTGCTGGCTTACAATGAAACCCAACAATTTGCCTGATCTGATGCCAAATGTGCATTTATTCGGATTCATCCTTAGTCTGAACTTACGCAGCCGCTCGAATAACTTTTTCAGATGTATGATGTGTTCCTCCTCCGTATGGGATTTGGAAATCATATCATATATGTATACTTCAACCTATTTGTGGATCATATCATGGAATAACGTGACCATTACCCTCTGATAGGTTGCCCCTGTGTTCTTGAGACCGAATGGCATTACTCTGTAGCAGAAAGTTCCCCAAGGTGTCATGAAGGTAGTATTTTCCATGTCTTCATGCGCCATTTTGATTTGATTATAGCCTGAGAAATCGTCCATAAATGAGAATAATGAGGCTTGAGCTATGTTATCCACTAGGACGTCTATGGGGGGTAATGGGAAATCGTCCTTGGGGCTTGCCATGTTTAGGTCTCGATAATCTACACACATGTGTACTTTTCCATCCTTCTTGGGTACTGGTACAATGTTAGCTATCCAGGGTGGATAATCTACCACTGCTAGGAACCCTGCGTCAAACTGTTTGAGAACTTCTTCTCTGATTTTGCTGAACATATCTGGACGAGTTCTTCTGAGTTTTTGTCTGACTGGAGAACACCCTTATTTGAGAGATAGTCTGTACACCACGATGTCTGTATCCAACCCTGGCATGTCCCTGTAAGACCAAGCGAATATATCTACATACTCATGTAATAACTTGATTAACATGTCTTTAACGCTCTGCTCCAACATTTCCCCTAGCTTGATTTCTTTCGGATCTTCCTCTATGCCCAGGTTAATGGTCTCAAGAGCCTCTTGATATGGTTGTATGCTTCCAACCTTTCGCTCTATTTCCCTTGCCATTTCCTCGGAGAGTTCAAGATCTTCGTCATCTTCCTCTTCAGCTTGGTTGATAGGAGCATCAAAATCGTATCGGGTCGTATCAGTAACATTATCAATAATTTTGGGCATGGATCTGCACATTTATCATGTTTTGGTGCATATTTTAGTGTCTGGGATTTGAAAATGCGTATGCAGAGAAAGTATTTCCATTTTTTAAATTTAATAGATAAATGCAAAAGAATGACAATGATCTTAATTGAAAACAGAATATAACTTTCATTAATTGTAAATATTGTCTTAAACAAGAACAGGGAAAACCCTTACAAGAAACCCCTATGCCTCGGGTATAACATAGGTTTTTTCAAAACAAGAAACATTACTTAGAAAAGAAAAATATCTCAGGAGTCTCCACAGTAGTCCATCCTTTGAGTTCTTCTCCTGGGGCGCCCTCTCTGATGAAGTCAGTTGCCCTTTTGGTATTGATTTTGCTTGATATCATCGCCACATGTCCGCCATGCTCTATTCCTTTGCTGACAAAAGTCTCTTGGATCAGAGGGAAACATGCTTTGCCTTTTAGAGTAGCTCTCGATGATTCATAGCCCAAACCAAAGCGATTATTCTTCTCAGGAATTTCTGGGAGCTTTCCCCAGTGTTTCGAGGCATCACATCCCATAGTCGTTTGCAGATCTCTCCATGATGTCACTTTAGTCTTATTACCCTTCTCGACTGGTAATGTAACCATTGAAGCAATTTCCAAGGCTTGGAACAGGGTAACTATATAGTCTTCGTCTGCACTGATATATCTATACGATTCAATGTGGCTTACGAAGATTTCTTCCCCGCTGTCAATTATGATTAACTTCCCTTCCACTAGGAACTTCAATTTTTGATGCAGGGTCGAGGTGACTTCCCCTACGGCATGGATCCAAGGTCTCCTCAGTAAGCAAGTGTATGCTGGTTCGATATCCATGACCTGGAAAGTGATATTAAAGATATGCGGCCCAATATTAATTGGAAGGTCCACCTCTCCTAACAACGAGCTCCGAGAACCATCAAATGCCTTTACTATCGTAGAACTTGGCCTCATTACCACGCCGTCTACTGTTAACTTTATGAGACTTGACTTTGGAAACACATTAAGAGCGGAACCAGTGTCAGTAATAACCCTGGACAAATGGGTAGTACCTATTTGCATGGTAATATGGAGTTCCTTGTTATGAGCTCGGCCCTATGGCGGTAATTCACTGTTGCTGAAACCCAGGTAGGATCCAGACGTTAGATTTTCTACGACATTGTCAAATTGATTTACTGAAATTTCTTTTGCGACATGAGCTGAACTTAACACCTTCATCAAACAATCCCAGTGTGCTTCAGAGTTGATGAGTAGTGAGAGTATGGAGATTTTTGCTGGAGTTTGGTGAAGTTGATCCACCACTATGTAGTCACTTTTTTTATTATTTTCAGAAACTCTTCTGCCTCTTGATCGGTAAATTCTTTGCTCGGATGTTCTGTTTCTTGATTTGTATCAACCACTGATTTTCCCTTGTCCTTCATTGGAATCACATCAGTCTTTTTTTATAGTTCAACTCCAAAAATTCGACCACTTCGGGTCATACCTCTTGTCCCTGCTATGTTTGAAATTGCAGGTCCCTGACTTGGGGATGACCCGCTTTCTTGCTTTACTCTGTTTATGTACACGGCTGAGTCATAACTCCATGGTACTGCCTTGTTATTTTCATAAGGGATAGGTGACGGTCCCTTAATTACCATCATGGCTTTTGGAGTGGTGGGTATTAAGAGAGCCTGCTTAGGTGTAATCTCTGTTGATCCTCCCCACGGGATGACTAGATTTTTCTTGGTATGACTTGGGCCTTGGAAGGGGATTACCAATGGCTTTTTTCCTCCAATCGTGGCTACATATTTTTCCTCAGGGTACAGTATGAATTGGAATATCCCCTGATCCACTAGCTTTTGCAGAGTTGTTTCAAAAGCTTCATTATGCTCTAACAAGAATCTACATTCGAACAAATATTCTTTCAACAGGTTGATAGGGGTTTTTGCCTTTATGGTTGCCCCAAAGTTAGTGACCACCTCAATTGCATTTATTGTTGGACCATCGTACGGAGGCATAGAGTTTGATTTGATGTTAGGCTTCTCAAAGGTGATGTCTTGAGATTCTAATAAATCCTAAACCTTATGCTTAAATGCCCAATATTGTCCTATGGTGTGTCCTGGAGAGTTAGCATGGTACTCACACCCGGCGTCAGCATTGTATCTTTGTGGGAGTGGCCCGACTGGAGGAGCTAATGGATTGATTTCCACCAAGGATGCCTTAACCAAGTGTTGTAATAACTGGCTTGGTGGCACGGGCAGTGGATCAAAATTTCTGGGTGGCCTCTTAAATTTGTCTTACCTTTATCCTTGTGGGATCACCAATGGTTATGGTGCCTTGGTTGTGAGGCTACGACATTGACTTCTCCCTCCTTTCTCCTTGGGAAGTTTGAAGCAAGTATTTTTGAATTGTAGGGAGCATTTAATGATCCCTGAATATCTTCCCACTCTTTAACCCAGTCTGAATTCTTTCTCCAATAGTCACTAGGTCTGAGAATCCCGACGAGACACTTCCAACCATTTTCTCGTAATAAAGCCCTTGCAGGGTTTCCATGAACATGTCTGCTAGTTCTTTTTCCAGTAATGGTGGTTGTACACGGGATGCCATCTCCCTCTATCTTTGAGCATATTCTTTGAAGGATTCTTCCTTCTTTTGGGACAGATTTTGTAGTTGCATGCGGGTAGGCGCCATGTCCAGGTTATATTTTTAATGCTTCAAGAAAGCATTAGCAAGATCTTCCCAGGTTCGGATATATGTTCGTTCCAATTGCATGTACTAGTCTAAAGATGCCCCACTCAGACTGTCTTGGAAACAGTGGATCATTAGCTTCTAATCATGGGCATCTGCATGCATCTTCCTGCAATACATATGAAGATGATTCCTTGGACAAGTGAGCCCTTTGTATTTTCCAAAGTCGGGTACTTTGAATTTTGGTGGTATCTCCACATCAGGAACTAGACCCATTTCCAGAGCGTCTACTTTGAAAGCATCAAAACCCCCCACAACTTTTAACCTTTCCTCCAGGGATTTATACTAATTCATTACCAGTGGATTATCTGCAGCATGAGTACTAGTTGTCTTTAAGGATGCCTGGTGAGCATCCTCTGGGTCATGATCTCCGTATTGTAAGTCTAGGTAGTTGTCTGCATTGTTGGTTGGAATTTATAGGGTATGTGATTCCCCTACTTTTGATGGTGGTGAGATGAACCCTTCAGTTTCAACCTCTTGTTGGGCCATGGTGGACTTTTGGGGTCCTACTTCCGGCTCTTTCCTTGGTTGGTGACCGCTTGATGCACTAATGGTTTGGGCTACCTCTTCAAAAGCTACCCTGGGAATTTGGTCTTGCCTGTCAATAATTTTCTTCAAAGCTAGAATAACTTGACTCAAATCTCCTTTCATTGAACTTATGTCACCCTTTACTTGATCAAGATCCTCTCTGAACACAACTTGAGTCTCCTCAATTTGTTCCATTGTTTTTTGTTGATGGGCCCTTGTTTGATATGGAGGCCAAGAAGGTGGAGGTCTTCTTTTACCAATGGCTTAACTGGAGAGATTTTTAGAGAAAATGTGTTTTGATATGACAAGCAGGTGTTTTATAAATGCATGCGTGCGAACGGATGTGCATGAACATGAAATGATTTCTTGTTTTAAATGCCTTAGTCACTTGGGCACATACTTGTATTTTGCTTATTATTTTATTTGGTGACTAGCTTTAAAATAGACACGCCGTCGAGATAGGGAAACAAAATGCTGTTATTGAAAGTAACATAATCCAGATATTGAAAAATATTACAACTTGAAATCAAAACTTGTTTGCATAAACATAAATAAAGGGAAATAAATCTTCTAGGTGCGCCTACGGATGTGTGCTCTGAAGCCATCAACCATTGCTCGACAAAGCTAGAGAAAGTCTTCAACGTCCTTCAGAAGAGGAACCATTACATTCTCTGCATCTTTTAAACTTCTAGGGATGTCCTCGATGAGATTGTTGGCTAGGAAGACGAGCTTTTGGTGTTTATCTTTTTAGTACCTGTATTCTTGATAAAGATGTGGGATTATTTTATGGTTATCTCTCCTAGCTTGGGCTATCTTGGTATATTGCTCTCCCCAATACATATTTTCACCCCTCATTTCTGTGTAAAACCTTCGTTGGATTAGGAAATCCTTTTGAAGACCCTGCAGATCTAAGCACACATGCTCATATTCTTGAGTTCTCTGAGTCAGGAGTTTCTCTGCTTCTATCCTTTCAAGGCGTGCTTTGACCTCTGATTCCTGGTTGTCTTAAAGTTCGGTGGAGAGGTACTTTACTTGCTCTTCTTGATCTAAGGAAGCTTTTTCCAAACTTTGGATTGGGCTCTTAGATTTTCCTTTAACACCTTCTTGTCATGTGTTGCCTTTTCATATCATCTAGTTAACCTTCTGATTTCAGTAATGGCCTCTTCTAACCTTTGGTTGTAGGAATCTAGGTTGAATGTTGCACTCAATAGCCCTTCAGTTGTACGCTTTTGTTTGAGACTTTCTTTCTCCCATTCCTTTTTACTTCTCTCAATTTGTTCGTCCTTTGACTCAAGTATAAGCTGCATCTGTTTGTTTTCTTTGGTTAGATCGAGGAGATTGAGTTCTAATGCTTCTTTATCTTTTTGAGCTTGCTTTAAGGCGCTTTTTAGATTGTCTACTTCTTCCAAAGATATAGGTGTTATCTCTGGGACCTCTGATTTATACTCTGGATCTTTTTTGAATGGCAGCTTGATAATTTGCACCCTATCTCGGACCTATTTGGTGTAGGGTTCTCTTGATATGGCATTCTTTCTTTCGTCTTTCCTCTTGTTAACCTTGTTCCAAGCTCGGATAAACTTGTTGAGCAACCCTTGGTCTTATATTATGGATGATAAATGGTCGGAGTTGTTCGTCCGAAGGTTTGTATTTCAAAGGATACCCTAAGTGTCGTAGGGCCAACGTAGGATTGTAATTAATACAACCTCACAATATAATCAAAGGGACATTAGGAAAGTCCCCACAACTAATATTGATATCACCAATATCCAGCTTCCTTGCATACCATAATACAGAGCTTGCAGTGAGAGACTTTAATTTCTGTGGCCCCTCGTGTCTGGTCAAGTTTGGGATCATATAGTCTTCTTTGTAAAGATGAGTCATGAACCAAGTATATAGAAGCGAGATGCAACAATTTAGCGTGCCTTTTCTCCTTTCATACATCATATGCAAAGTGTAATAAATGTCATCAAGCAAAGCGGGAGTAGGATCCATATTAAAGACTTTCGCACCCCAAAATATGTTGATGGCTGCAGGATCAATATAGTCCACAATCCGAGGAAATAAAATTACACCAAATACCAACAATCCTAAACAATCAACACAAGATTCCCATTCCTTATAATTTGCAAAATATAGTGCCTTAGCTTCCAAGTATATCCTTTTGATTCCTTGTATTGGACCTTCTCTTCGGTAATTTTGCATTAACTCAGGGTAGGGGATCCCTAAGCCTTTTTTCAAAACTTTAACTTCAACAGTTTGTCACATACCTACATAGGCCTTTTCTTTGGAAAAATTCAGAATTCTATCAAATTCTTCCAGAGCCGGTGCTAGCTGGAAGTCTTGGAAGGTGAAACATCTCAATGGAGGGTCATAAAACTGAATTAGGGCAGAGACTGCATCCATTTGAACCTCTACTTTAGTCAAATCAAGGGTGTCCCCATAGAGGCGAGCGTACATCTTTAGAGCTCTCTCAGATAATTTCCCCTTTATAGTTTTGATTTCAGAAAGGTCAGGCTTGTAGGCATTGACGAGGACAAGTTGTTTCCCTCTGGTATCCATTTTTAAGACAGTCATCAAAAGTCTTGATTTTTGTTATATTTTTTTTTATTTTGTACCCTGTGAATAAGACAGATAAAAGAAGCAAATGATGAATATAAGATGTACATGAATGCATGAATGTATAAGTGTTGGGTTGAGTAACGATATTTTGTGACAGGTTTTTGTGATGGGTACCCTTAGAAGGTAGGCTCCTTAATTTTGACCTACAATTAGTCTACCCTCCCAAAAGGTGGTTTCCTTAAAGGTATCATGAATAACACTAGAGGGAAAAGGCACAAGGGCCTCCCTTAGGTGGAGCCTCTTTACGGACCGAAACTTTTGTCTCAAAGTCGTGAAAGGTCTCGTCATGAGATTTTAGGTTAAGGTTGTTACAAAGAGTCATGAGTGTCCTTCCAAAGTCCTACTCGTCAAGAGGATATCTCTCGATAAGTATTCCTTTTTCGGAAGTCCACCGACTCTAGGCGAAGTTGTCACATAAACTCGCAGGGATGATATACCCCACAAGCTAATAGACGAACCTTCTTTCTAAGGGTTATATTGGAAATATTTTAGAGATAGAAAAATTCCGCCACGTAGTAAATATATGATGATAAGAGAAATTGACAATAAATAAATAAATGCGATAAAGTAGATAAATGCAATAAATAAAGCAAATAAAAATAGAAACCCAAAAATACCTAAACCTAGGGTTAAGTAGAGTCCCCAGCAGAGTCACTAGCTGTAGCAACTAGTTTTTAAATCAGAGCCGCCACTATCAGTTTTTATCCTAATGGAAGGGAATCTTACATAAAAACCTAATTCACAGACATAGATTCTAGGTTTCTGACTAAATTATACGAAAGGAAGGTGTTAGGCACCTTTCATCTACCTTGTTCACAAGGATACTAGGCTCTAGGTTTAGATTGGGTAAAATTGGATTTTAAGTTTTAATTAGAAAGACTCGCCACGATTTTTGATCGTATGCCTACGTATCCTCTTATGAGGAATCAGAGTCCAAATTCGTAGTTCGTATGGTGTTGGTGTTTTTTAGGGGTTTGCAACATATTTTGAACCACCTTGCACTCGGTCAGAAGTAGTGATTGCGGAGATTTTGACTGAACGCGCAGTAAGTCAAAAATAGTTCGAAACCCTTTTGCAAAAAAAAAAAAAAACAGTTGATTAGTTTAGTTTATTTCAAAAAATAGTTTGATGATTTGTTTGTGTTTTTTAATCGTATTATTTGTGAAGATCTTGATTAATGCATGATTAGAAAAGATTTAATACAAATAATATATAAAATAATATATGCAATTTTGATATAAAATAATTTATTTGATCATATAATAGTAATATTTAAATAGTAAATAAAATAAACTAGTAATAATATTTACATACAAAGGGATTATAAATAATAAGTTATAATTATAAATAAATAATAATTAAAACAATTATGTAATTATGACAATATATAATAATAATATCAAAATATAATAATAATAATTATTGCAAATATATATATATATATATATATATATATATATATATATATATATATATATATATATATATATATATATATATATATATATATATATATATATATATATATATATATATATATATATATATATATATATATATATATATATATATATATATATATATATATATATATATATATATATATATATATATATATATATATATATATATATATATATATATATATATATATATATATATATATATATATATATATATATATATATATATATATATATATATATATATATATATATATATATATATATATATATATATATATATATATATATATGTATTTGTAATAAAAGAAAAGAAATAATGATAATTGAATTATAAAAATAAATAAATTAAATCCAAAGGTGGGGGGGTGTAAATTCTGATTGGCAAGTAAAACAGGGGAGTGTTAAAATTAATGGGAATTAGGCCCAGACATGAGTCTAGGCAGGGGGTGTATTGTGTTTTGGGCTTTAGCAATTAGGTAGAAGTGGGGTGCTAAGAGTAATGGGTTAGGCCCAACTGCAAATTTGAGAGAGGTCGGTTAGATTGCGTACGCGAGGGAGTACTGATCTTACGATGAGACTTGGCCTCTTGGCCGTCTGATGAGGATCTAACGAGCATGATTTCAGGTGCATGATAATATGGTGTACATGCTAGTATCGAATTGTTACGGATTACAACAAGTTTTGTTTAACAACTTTTTACAATTAATTTCCATCTTCTTATTTTTTCGTTACAGCAAGGTTTCATCTCTCTTCCTCTCGCGATACCCAAACCCTTTCTCTAACTTAGCCCTAAGACGAGTTCCATGATGGCGCACCAAGTCTCGACCAAAACCCAGCCACGACCTAACAGATCCCAAACCCACAAACAGACAAAAAGAAAAAAGAGCTAAGCTTTACCCCTTTCGTGCGATTTCGTTTCCTCTGACTCTTACTCCCGATCAATGCTAATCTCCTCTTCTTCTTTGATTTTGCAGGTTTCTGGTGACGCTCTGAAGATGGTGGCGCGGCGGAGGCAGCAACTAGGGTTCCAGATATTGGAACCCCAATTGATCTGTTGTTGTTCGTCTTCTCTATTGTACAGGACCCGCCCTCTCGGTATTTATTCTTCTTCTTCTGTCTGTAATCCATTGAATCCTATTCTTCAAATTCCTTTCTTCCCTTTCTGTATCCCTCCTCCCCTGTACCGCAGTTGTTCTTCTTCTATTTATATGTTCTTCTAGTTCTAGGGTTAGCTTAATTGTTGTTTAGGATTAGAATAGATTTAGGGATTTTAGAGATGATTAGGGATTTGATTTTTGTTAATTGATTTTGTAAATGATTTGATTGCATTGTAATATTTGGATTTTGTAATATTTGATTAAATATTGGATTTGTTATATTGTATTCTGCATACTTAGCTTCAATTTTAATGAAAACAGATTTAAGCTTAGATTTGATTTACACAATATCTGTTAGTCCAAAAAACGTTCCTATTTTTTGTTATGATTGATACAGTATCTATTTTCTCAAACATGGGCCCTACGCTACTCTTTGTCTTGTCCATCTTGTTGAATAAATGGATCTTGGGCCTATCAAGATTCATCCCAGCGCGCTACTATTTCTCTTAAACAATATTATAATTTTGATACGGTACTGGGCCCAATCTGTTAGACCTTAATACATTTTTAGACTTTAACAGATATACAAGAATTGTAACAAAAAATGTCCAATAAAATATTTTGTAAAATCTTTTTAATAAAATAGTTATAATAAATCTCTTAATAAAAAGTTTAATAATAATAATAACATAACATAAATGGTTTCTAAATGGGCCCAACTTTCTATTTTGTTTATCGTAATACTCCTAATTAGGTCACTCTGTAACAGGCTGGACCCAATATTAATAAGTAGTTTATATAATAAAATAAAAACTAGTAAAAATGTTTAATAATACTGTTTCCCTTAAAATAAATCAGTAACAAAAGAATTCCTAAAAATGACCAATGGTCTCTCTAAAAACCTTAATGGGCCCTATTGAAACAACCGGCTGAAAATCATCAAACAATGAAGTCGCCATCGAACGTCTTTTATCCCATGTGGAGGGAAAGGTAAACATCAAGAAAACCTGAGAAGGGAGAAGTCACGGTCTTGCGACCGAAAGATCGGGTAAGGGAGTTTGTTATGCGAGGGGAAGGTATTAGCACCCCACACGCCCGTAGTACTCTATGGTATCCACTCTTGTTGTCTAATCTAATGGGTGTATTTAATCTATGCGTAAGATATACAAGGAATTGATGCAAAAGAAATGAGAAAAGAATGTAGGGAAAATAAAATTGTTGTGCTCGCTCGGGCCCTACCCCAATGCCTACGTATCCCTTTTAAGGAATCAGAGCAGCCGTAGTTCAGCTCACATTTTTTGTTTGTTTGTATTTTTTTTAATGAACATTATTAATTTCTCCTTCTTCCGCAACTTGACGTTTCGAGACTTACGCGTCAGCACAAAAGTGAATTAACATGCTCTCTTGAAAAAGAGTTTGGAGAAAAGGTGCTTGGGTGCACAAAAAAAAAGGTTTGAATTGGTTTGTGTTTTTTGCTTGTAGACAACAGCTAGTTGACCTCAAGAGAGAGATATTATCCATTTTTCTACTTATTCATGAAATGAGTCTTTGAGACTTGAACTATGCCAAGGCTTAGAATGGAAAAACGATAAGATCAAGAAGAGACCCGCTTATCATCTCCCATGTTCAACAAAGGCACGATTCTCGTCAGTAAATTTTTTTTTAGTATTTTTTTTGAAGTTTGTAAGGAAAAGAAGTTTTTTAGATTTAGTGAAAATGCAAAATGAATAAAAAATCAAGGGGAGACTAGCCTATTTCTAAACCTAATGTTATCATACTTCACACAATCTATGGGAAGCGATAAATGCAGGGTGAAAGTAGAAAGAAAATATACCAAACGAGTACTAGCCTGTAGAGCAAAGAAAAAAGCAAAGAAACCCGATGATCTCGTGAGCTGCTAGCATCAACAAGGAAAATAGTTAGAAATCCAATGCTCGGAATAAGTGTTGAAGCATCATCGATGTGAAAATAAATCACAATTGAAATTTCAAGCGTATCCACATATCGCATAATAAACCTGCATAAGATTTAAATCTCAACAAGCAAGGGTGAATCATGAATTTCGAATAATCGGATAACCACGAATTAATCCCTAAAAATAAAAAATAAAAAAATCTAACAAATTTGACTAATTTTTATTATTTTTATCATGTGAAGAAGATTAAAACAAGTCTAAGCTATTAACAAAATTATTCAAAAGAAATTGTAAATAGTGTTGCACCCCAAAATTTACCCGCTTGATTTAGGCTTATGTCTCATCATGAATATCATATTGCATTGCATTCATACATTATGATGGGAACAAAGTACCTTGGTTATCCAGTTTTCCTCAAGCTTTGAAGGTTGATTGCTTTGGCAAGTTGCTCAAGCAAAATCTTTATCATCTAAACTTCTGGATCTTTCAATCTCAAAAGCTATGGCATATCTCAAGATATTTCATCCATCTCTTTGGATCATCAGAGGATTGAAGTTTGTGTTTGACTACAAGGAGAATTACTCTTTGGATTCACCAGTCAAATTAGGGTTTTGTTTGATCAAGGCTATTGGCCAATGTACAAGTCTTGGTTTGGAAGCTACAACATCTCATTGGTATTTGAAAAGTCTTTGTACAAGGAATTGGTCAAGATGCCTAGAGGGTTTGAGGTTTTAAAGATGATTCATCAATCCCCTAAGGTATTGACCAAAACTAGGGTTTGGGGTTTCATCAAGTTTTCTTGAGAATTTTGAAGTGAAACTTTGTACATGGCCTCCATATATTTGGAAGATCATATGTTTGAGGTCTTGATCATCAATTTTGAAGGGAAGTGGATCAATTGATTTAGAGGGGCAAAATGGTCATTTTGGTCAAAATCATTCAAAGTCAAGGTTGACCAAGTGAATTTTTGGCCAACCATCAATTCAAGGATGTACTTTTCATATTTCAAGTGCATTTTTTCCATTGGATCAAAGAGATTGAGGTTTGGCTTGAAACTTGTTCTTGAAGAAACCCTAAAAAGTTACTAATTTTGGAAAATAAGGGCTTAATTTCAAAAATTCATATCTTATTCACCCTTAATCAAGAAAATGCAAATGAAATATGCTTGGAAATCTAATGGAATTATCTTTCACCTCCTTTTGGTCTCATGTCCAAATTGGTAAGGAATCAAGAGTTATGGTCTTTTGAATTTACAAAATTATAGGTCATTTTTCAAAATTAATGAATTTCAAGCCAAATTTTGAGAACCTTAATGGATTAATTTGTAAAAATTCTAAACTAAGGGTTTGTAGAGCTTTTCAATACCTTTCCAAATTGTGCTCATTTGTGTCAAAATTCAAAAGCATGAGCAAGTTATGGGTTTTGGAATTTTGGAGCATTTTATTGAAATTTGGCAAATATGCAAAATGGCCAATTCATGAAAACTCAGGTTTCAGCCATTCTCTTTGTTCCTAATCCAGCCCATGACCTATTTGTGACTTGCTAAGGCCCATAATATCATCCATTTCGTGTTCCATGGACCTTGGTGCTTGCTTGAAGGAAATATGCAAAAATTGCCCAAAGTTGCAAAAACTCCAACACTCTTTGATCAGATGGAATTAAGGGCCAAGATTCTAAGCATGATCTTCTGAAGTGATTTGGCTCACAAAATGCATAGGAAGCCAAAGAATGCACGAGCAAAACACCTGATTCAATATACACTCCATTTTTGGCCAAAATTCCCAATCCTACCCTCCAACGGCTTTAAGGACAAATTTCCACTTCTATGCTCCTCTACAAACTCTATATAAGAAGAAGCAAGCAAAGAGAGAGAAAGAGAACACACCATTTGCAAGAAATTCAGATCTGAGATTTACTTTCTACTTTTGCAACTTGATTCGATTCTCTCAATTCCTTGGTGTTTTCTTCAAAATTCTTGTGGATTCAGCTTCAACAAAGGGAGTAGATCAAGCTAGCACCATTTGTTTACATCTGGAGTGAAGGAGACAGTAGAACACTTTTCTCCTTGAGGTAATGATTCCAAACTTCAATTTCTGAGATGCGCTTGTTTATTGAGATGTTTGAGCTTGGATTTGTGTTCAATGATGTTAATGGAATGTTTCTGAAGCTTTATAGCATTTGATTTGGTGAATTATGCATGATTGGATGCTCTGAAACTCACGATTCATAATGGTTTTTCTCATGTTCCTGACTTGATTTTGAACAATGTGGTTGATGTTTTGATTTGATTTCAATTGCAATATGAAGTATGAAATGCTAGCTTTAAATTGTGCTTGATTTCATGGAGAATGGTGTGAAATTGAGTATGATATGCTAACCTGAACATGAGCCCTAAACCTGAATGTTGCGCGCGTTTTTGAATTGTCCAAAGGTTGAAGATGATGTGCTGGCGCTTTCTCATTGGTCCGTTAGAATTTTTGGCTTATTTGAATTATTTGTTTTGTTTGACATTTTGTTTGATTTTATTTTCTAATCAAAGCACTTTAAAAAATCACAAAAAAATTACCATACGTCAATAATATTTTCTAGTATTTGTCATCTTTTTTTTGGAATTTTTAAGAAATTTTATGATTGGTTCAAAATTTTGTAGGTTTAAATAATTGTTTATTTGAAGATAATTTTTATTTTAATATTTCTTTGATCCAAAAAATTCCACAAAAATTGTTCTAGACTCACAAAATAATGTAAAAATTGATTCTGACTTTGGTTTATCATTTTCTTTATTTTTGATTTAAAATTTAATTTCAAAGGTTATTTGTAATATTTGTTTGTTTGATTTTTAATTCAATATTTCCCTTAATCAAAAAAATTCAAAAAAAATTGTGTAAGCTTGTTTCCAGGCATGGAGTCAGAATATAAATTCATTTTTGACCTTTTGTTGATTTTTGGCTGAGATTTGTATTTTTCCTTAAAAAATAGTTTAATTGCTAATTGTTTGGTTTAATTTTTATTTTAATATTTCCTATAATCCAAAAAAATTCATAGAAATTCAGGAATGTGTGTTTTTAGTTCTAATATTTGAATATAATTTTTGTTGGGCATTTTTCTGACTTTTTGATTTAAATATTATTTTGATATGTGAATATTTGTTAATTGAATAATTGTTTTTTGATTTTAATTTCATTTTTGATTTTTCCTTAATTCAAAAAATGTGAAAAAATATATTTTCTGACATTTAGGGTTTCTTGGTGATTGGTATGACTTTAGTTTAATTTGTTTGAATTTTGATCTTACTTAATCAATATTTAAGATTAGAAGTCAAAATTTAGGGTTTTGTTGCTTATGGTGCAAGTTTCAAGTTCAAAACCCTTGTGCCTTGGATTTTTATTAGGATTCAAGTCTTGATTAGGGTTCATGAATGCATGGAGGATATCAAAACCATTCATCTTGATTTTTTAACTTGGTTTGACATTTTTCCACAAATAATTTTGAAAACTTGTCTAGCTTGGTAGTTTTGCCAACTAGTCTTGGAACATTGGGCCTCATTTGATCCCATCCTCAATCATTCATGAACTTGGGGCTTGCATTCTGACTTCTATACCTTTCAAAGATGCTATTACTTTTTTGGTTGGAATTATGGACCATTATTTCTATTTTTGATGTAATTGTGGAGTGAAGGTATCCAATTATGTTTGCATGCCTTGTTGCCATTTGTTTGATGGCCAATGAACTTGAGTGAGGCCTATAATTTGGAACCTAATGATCATGTTGATTCTGATTGTCCATGTTATCTCAAGCCATTTCATTTGAATGCCTCATGTTTGAATGTTTAAACCTTCTAGTGCATTATGTAGGTTCCATCTTTTATTGTGTTCATGGAGTTGTGATTGAATTAATGGTGCGTGATTAAAATGAGTTTGCTACTGACCTTCATGGTCATTGTTCATTTTATTCTCAAGCTCTTATGATCCTTGATTTATATTCAATTGTCAACTCAACATGGTGATAAAAAGTAGCAACATTCCTCTATTTCTTTTGACCTAATCTGTGCATATGCTTGTTTCCTCTTGCCTATCATGTCTAATGTTTGATAATTGTTATCATGTTGTTCTCACCTCATCATGTTGCATCCATCCCCTATGTGAGTCATCATTCACCTTATGGAATACTAACTTGGTTGTTAAATGTGCGAGGTACTTTGAGAAAGTTTCCACTTTTGGCTTGAGGCTATTGTGTTTCACTTTATTTGTGAAACACAACTTGTTATACTGGCACTGCTATTGTATTTGGCATGTTTGATATTCCATGCAGGAAATATACATGAGATTGTGAATGCTATACATTACCCATGGGATCTGTTCATATCCGATAATCTCATTACTTACATCCTTATGGCGTAATTTCTGACTTGATTTGTCTACTGATGCCAACTTGCTTGAAGTTTCTCTGGGTTTCTTTTATTCTTGCTTGACTACTACAGATAGTTATCTGTTTGGTATTATACCACTTCCTTTCTCCCATCTTCATTTTCCATAAATCTCTGATTGTATGATGGGACCTCTGTTGGTGATATATGTCAGGAGGCCCTCTGGTTTTTGTCTGATGCATGTGTTGTGTTTATTGTTGATCGATGAGTCACTCAATTTATAAATTGAGATCACGAATTCGCTCTCATTGCATGTTCCCTATAGGATGTTTATTGCTTTTCTTCTTTACTTGTTGATCAATGAGTCACTCAATTTAGAAATTGAGATCATGACTTCGCTCTCATTGCATGTTCCCTATAGGATGTTTATTGCTTTTCTTCTTTACTTGTTGATCGATGAGTCACTCAATTTAGAAATTGAGATCACGACTTCGCTCTCATTGCATGTTCCCTATAGGATAGTTCTGTCAAGCTTCCTTTAACATGTTAATTAAGGTAGGAACCCATGTATGATAACATATGGTAGGATTTTCCTTTATCCTCAACCTTAGGGTCAACCATGGTATGATAACACCAGGGATAGTACTAGGTTAGTTTCCCTTAGTTGTTTTCCCTTTCTATGCATTCTGCATCTCAAAACAAAAAGTTGTTTTTCTTGGCAAATCATAAGACATTTCTAATGAACTCAAACCCTTCTTCAAAGTAAAAGATACAAACCAATCTTACTTTGACTTTGTTATCTTTTAACCGATGTTTCGCCATCACACATTTGTTTGAAGCCGATGTTTCTTCATCGCACATGTTTGTTATCCTACTTTGATTCTCAATATCATTGTTAGGTGTGATGTTTTGTCATCCATTTTATTGATGTTTCGCCATCTTTGCCATGATATCTTGTTATCTTGAAGCCGATGTTTCGCCATCGCACATGTTTGTTATCCTACTTTGATTCTCAATATCATTATTAGGTGTGATGTTTTGTCATCCATTTTATTGATGTTTCGCCATCTTTGCCATGATATCTTGTTATCTTGAAGCCGATGTTTTGCCATCGCACATGTTTGTTATCCTACTTTGATTCTCAATATCGTTGTTAGGTGTGATGTTTTGTCATCCGTTTTATTGATGTCTCGCCATCTTTGCCATGGCTTTGTTATCTTTTAGCCGATGTTTCGCCATCACACATTTGTTTGAAGCCGATGTTTCGTCATTGCACATGTTGGTTATCCTACTTTGACTCTCAATGTCATTGTTAGGTGTGATTGTTTTATCATTTGATGTTTCGCCATCTTTGACATGTTACTTTGTTATTATTTAGTCGATGTTTTACCATCTCATTTGTTTGTTGTTTTATTTGATGTTTTGCCATCTTGACTGTTTTTGTTGTCTTAACTAAAAAACACAAACCAACCAAAATATGTAAGCCGAACTACGGCTGCTCTGATTCCTTAAAAGGGATACGTAGGCATTGGGGTAGGGCCCAACCGAGCACAACTTTTTATTTTCCCTACATTATTTTCCTTTTTCTTTCGCATGCATTCCCTTTTTAACTTTAAGCCATAGACATAGGTTTTGACCACACCCAATAGATTAGACAACAAGAGTGGATACCGTAGAGTACTACGGGCGCGTGGGGTGTTAATACCTTCCCCTCACGTAACAGACTCCCTTACCCGATCTCTCGGTCGAAAGACCGTGATTTCTCCCTTTCAAGGTTTTCTCGATGTTTACCTTTCCCTTTCGGCGGGATAAAAGACGTTCGGTGGCGACTTCATTGATGTTTCATTAACATCCAGATGACAGGTTCTGGACGCGTAGTTCCAGCTGGCGACTTCACTGGGGACGGGTTGACCTCTTGATGGTCCATCCCGGAGTCGATCCTAGCTCTTGTTTTTTTTGGGTGTTTATTTTACCGCTCTACATATTTATCTGTTTGCATTGTATCCTATGTGCGCTTTACTTTTTGCATACTGGATTTGGCTGGACTGTTTGGATTATGGTTTTCTTGGTGGGTGGGTTATTCCACGAGGTAAAAGGCCTCATACCCAGGCTATGAGTGAATTCCATAGGAACTAGGAATAGAGTGGCCATGGCAGCTATGAGGCGGATGCTTTGTAGACCTGACCATGAGACCCATGACTTCAGAGGTAGTTCGGATAGGTGTTATTGTATAATGATACCGACATTCGAGCTCCTGTACTCTGATTTGGCTTTTAACCTTACCTTGACCTAGATTACACCCGTGAGAGGGGCGGGAAAAATTTTCTTATAGGTACAGGTACTGTTGGTGACTTTGTATTGCGAAGGTGACTCAGGTTCCCGTGATAGTTTTGAGGCTTTGGGATTTTCTTTTGACGTTGAGTGGTGTTGTTCTGTAATAGTCCAACCATGATCCAGTGTGAAACTTTGATCCCATCATGTTGCATCATAGCATATTTATTTCTAAAAAAAATGAAAAAATGATGAAAAAAATAACTAGCATGCGCATGTCATCTTCCAGGGACATTCAAGAGTCTTCTTTCCATCAGAAATGGCTGGCCTCCCGTCAGATGAGTTTGATTCAGTTCTTGTTAAAGAGCCCACCAGGCATACATTCGCTTATCAGATTCCTACTATTGATGTGTCTGAATTGAAGAGGTTGAGTTCTTATCTGAAGGGTGATGTTCTGAATAATTTCAACAAAAAATATGGCAATTTATTACTAATCCTTAACACTCCAGTTGGCCCAATGGCTTTGATCACTCTCTTCCAGTTCTATGACAAGGAATTACGGTGTTTTACTTTTCAAGATTATCAACTGGTTCCTACACTAGAAGAGTACGCGTACCTACTTAATATCAAGTTGTCTGATAAAGTTCCTTTTGACCAAGTGCCAGAGAAGCCGAAGTTCGAAGTTATTGCTGAAACTCTTCATTTGAGTTGGAAATAAGTGAAAGACAATTGGAAATCAAGTGAGGGTACTACAGGGTTTTATTTGGATTTCTTAGTGAAGAAAGCTGAAGGCTGGGCAAAGAAAGGGAATTGGAATGACTTCAGCTCTCTGTTTGCTCTCATGATATACGGGATCGTCTTCTTCCTTCATAAGAGAAATTTTGTAGATTTGACGGCTATTTGTGTTTTTAGAAATAAGAACCCGGTACCGACACTCTTGGCAGATACTCTTTATACCATTCATTCCAGGAATGGAAAAGGTGGTAATGTAAGTTTATGTCATTCGATGTTGTATCAATGGCTTAAGATGCATCTACCAGTAAGTGGTCCTTTTGTGGATACCAGGCATTCTCTTCGATGGTCATCAAGACTTGTCAACCTCACTTCATTTGATTACCGATGGAACTATGACATGGGGGAAATACGAAGTGTTGTCACTAGTTGCAGAGATTTCTCTAATGTTCCCCTCATAGGAACTAAGGGATGTATCAACTATAATCCTATGCTTGCTTATCGTCAATTGGGATATGCAATGGATGGACCTCCAAAGGTTGAGGAGGTGTCTGAATCAGTGTATTTCGCTAGAGGAAGTGATCCTGTGATGTTGAAAAGAGTGACAAGTGCTTGGAAGAGAATTCACAAGAAGGATAGAACTACTTTGGGCAAGAAGGTTCCTATTGCTAGGGTTCCTTACATGGAGTGGGTTAAAGCCAGTGTTAAGATCTTATGGTTACCATTTGCAAGGTCGGATCCTCTATATGAGCAACCTCCTGCTGTTCTAAGTAACACGGTATCAACCGAGATGTTCACCCAGGTTCATGTTGAGAACATTCAGCTTCGTGCAAAAGACCGTGAGGCGGGGATGAAACTTTATTGGTTAGATCAAGAAAGGGCTGACTTAGTTCGCAAACTCAGAGAAGCTCAAGGGGAAATTTCTGATGCAACCAGTTTTAGGAAGAGATCTCATGCTGAAATAGAAGAAGAGTTGAGTAAGACCCAGCAAGAATACCAGAAGCTTCAGGTATCTAAGAATAGCTACAGGAAGAAGATTCAAAACTTGGAGAAACAGCTCAAAGACAAAGATGCTTAGCTTAAGAAGGAAGTAGCCCAGAAGCGTGTCGTAGAGGATCGGTTTCAAGAAAGTAAAGAAGTCGCATCTCAACTTTTGAAGGAGAAAGCCAGACTTGAAGAGTACTGTCAACATCTTGAAGCATGTCTTATTCCAGAGATTTAGTTATGTTATTTACTTTTGGTGTATTAGGTCACCCCCAGAATTGTTGGAAGGGACCATTTGATTGTTGTTATTATTCAGTTGTTTTCGCTTTTTTTAAGACACGTATTTAGTTGTTTATCATTTTACTCTCATTTGTCCGAAGCCACTTGAACATCGTTTATTTTGTTTGTAAATAATTGAAGTATTTGTCTTATGGTCCCTTTTTCCCTTTGATTGTATATTTAATTTTGGTCGCACGCCGTGACTGATGAATAAAAGGGATCTTTAATACCTTGAAATGAAAAACATATCATGCACATCATGCATTTCATAACATTACAGGTTATCTCAAGACGGTTTTCTTATTCTGCTGCTCTTCTTATTCAGAATTCAAGACGACTACTCATCGGTACTCCACCAGAAACAATTTTCCAAGACAAATGGAACATGTTCAAGCTAAACTCGCTGAAATGAGGGCCCAGATGGCTACCCAGATGACTCAGTTCATGGAGGTCATTACCAACGTGAATCTCCGACAGGAGGAACTAGCTACTATTGTCAACAACCAGCACCGCCATCCAGGGGATGGTGGAAATCAAGGGCTCTATCAAGATATTTCTGTAGGATCGGGGGATGTGCAAGATCAACCTGCTGGAAATTTTCATGGGATGTCGGGAAATCCTTTCGTGCGCAACGTAGGGCAGTTTCCTCCGTCTCCTGGGCCTCGTCTTGTGGGGAGCAGAAGAATTAATCAGGGCGGTGTAAGGAACTATTAGGAGCAGGATTTTGACTTTGATCAGGGTGAAGATCAGTTCTCTGTGCGGCGTTCAAAGCCGGGGGTTTAAATTAAGGATATGAAGTATCGCTTATTGGAAGAGCGTTTGAAGGTTGTGGAAGGGCAAGGAGTCCTTGGTATGGATGCTAATGATCTCGGGTTGGTGTCTGGGGTGAAAGTTCCTCCGAAGTTCAAACCTCCAACATTTGAAAAGTACAACAGAGCATCATGTCCTGTAACTCATGCAACTGCTTATTTCCGGAAGATGTCGGTGCATACTGAGGATCATGGGCTTTTGATTCACTTTTTCCAAGATAGCCTATCTGGGGCATCCCTGGAGTGGTACATGAAGTTGGAGAAAACTCATATTCGTTGCTGGAATGATCTTGCTCGGGCTTTTGTCAAACATTATCAGTATAATGTGGATATGGTGCCCAATCACACTCAGTTACAGAATTTGTCACAAGGACCAAGGGAATCTTTCAAGGAATACACTCAGAAGTGGCGTGAGTTGGCTGCGAGGGTTCAACTTCCACTCATGGAGAGAGAACTCATTGATATGTTTATGAATACCCTGCAAGGGCCATTTTATGAGCACATGATAGGAAGTACTTCGGCAGGATTTGCAGACTTGGTTATGGCTGGTGAAAGAATTGAGATAGGTTTGAAATTGGGGAAAATTCAGATTGGAGGTTCTAGTGGCTCATCAGGGGGCAGTAAGAAACCATTCAACACTTACCCTAAGAAAAGGGAAGGCGATGCAAGCGCGGTTTACTCCCATAGAGGAAGAAGAGAGGATCGCCAGCACCAACAAATCAATGCTGTTTTTATTCCTGTTAATGCTCCTCCGCAGCAGAGACCAAATACAGTGCCTCAACAACAAAGACAGCAAGATGCTCCCCGTCAGTATAATAATCAACAATAGAGACAACTGAG
Source organism: Vicia faba (assembly GCA_948472305.1). Taxonomy (NCBI): domain Eukaryota; kingdom Viridiplantae; phylum Streptophyta; class Magnoliopsida; order Fabales; family Fabaceae; genus Vicia; species Vicia faba. The sequence continues at coordinate 116,280,644 of OX451741.1, forward strand.
GAAATTTGATCCCTTGCCAGTAACTCTTACTGAAGCACTCCACCACCTGCTTGATTTGAAGCTTATCAGTTTGAGAAATATGCCATCACCATCCGCATGACTTCCTGTTAACTAAGATGCTAACGCTAGATGTGAATTCCATTCAGGCGGGGTTGGTCATTCTACTGACAATTGCTTTGCGTTGAAGTGTAAAGTACAAGACTTGTTGGATTCTAAGGAAATTGAGTTTACTCCAGTGACTGGTCCGAATGTTACTTAGAACCCAATGCCGAGGCATGGAGGGGGTGTTGTTAATATGATTGATGATAATGGTGAAATGTTAAATTTAATCATGGATGTGGAACAAGTAACTACTCCGTTAAGCTTTGTTAAGAGGTATTTGCTTGACAATTCTATTTTCCGGGGTTGCATTTCAGAGCGTGCCAAGTGTAAAGAGCAACCAAAGGGCTGTAATGATTTAAAAGTCGATATCCAGTTGTTGATAAAGGAGGGTTCCATGCAGTTCGATAGAAAACCGAGCTACCGCAATGTTACCGAGGAGGATGTTGCTGTGATATCTATTCCTTACACCCCTGTGCGCATTCCTACCCCATCTAGGGCACCTCCTTTGATGATTACATTACTTGGTCTCATGCCGTATACCAGTGAGAAGGCGGTCCCGTGGCATTACGATGCCGATGTTTATTACCATGGGGTAAAGCAGGAGATTAATGCTCGTTTGTCTGAGGAAGAACGTGCTGAAGGGGATGAAGAGGAGGTCCATAACTTTTCTGGTGTGGGTTGGATGACTAGAAGCGGGATAATATTTGGTCCTTCCAATGTGCAATATGCGGAAGATGCTTCTGCAAGAGAAAAAGGAAAACAACAGGTAACGATTGGTAATCCCAGGGTTACGCCAGCCAATGTGACTTAATCAACTCCGATACCAGAAGCTTCTTCAGTTCCCGATGAGGTTGAAGAGTTAATGTGAATTATTAGAAAGAGTGATTATAGCATAATTGATCATCTGAGCCATACTCCTTCTAAGATGTCTATCTTGTCTCTGTTGATTTATTCAGAACCTCACAGAAATGCTTTGATGAAATTGTTAAAGAATGCGTTCGTGCCACATGAGATAACAGTCAATCAGTTTGAGAATGTTTGTGCTAACATATCTGCCGGGAATGGTCTGGGCTTCACAGATTTTGATCTTCCTCCGGAGGGGCGAGACCATAATAAAGCATTGCATATTTCAATGGAGTGCAGGGGCACTACTTTGTACCGGGTTTTGGTCGATACCGGATTATCTTTAAATGTATTGCCCAAGTCAGCATTGATGAAGATTGATTATTCTGGACTGGAGCTGCGCCCTAGTGATTTGATGGTGAAGGCGTTTGATGGGTCTCAAAGGTCAGTGTTTGGGGAAGTGGAACTACCAATCAAGTTTGGTCCTTGTACCTTCACGGCTACATTTTTTGTGATGGAAATACAGCCGGCATATTATTGTCTATTAGGACGACCATGGATTCATAGAGCAAGAGCAGTCACTTCTACTCTTCATCAGAAACTCAAGTATCCTGCAAAGGGAAAGGTAATAACTGTGTGTGGCAAGGAAGAGTACATCGTAATTCATTTGACATCATTCCGTTATGTTGAAGTTGAAGGCGAGATTCATGAGACTCCATTCCAGGCATTTGAGACAGTTCATGCTGTCAACTTTCCTCCTCCAGAGCAGAAAAAGAAACCGGAAACTGTTATGTCTTCTCTCAAGGATGCGAGAGATGTTGTGGAAAATGGTAACCCTGAAGGTTGGGGTCAGGTGCTAGACGTTACCCCAAAGTTTAATAAGTTTGGTCTTGGTTTTAGCCCAGGTCAGCAGAGTGCAACTCCTAGAGCATCTAGCTTATCTACTCCTGTGAAGTTTTCCCGTCCTTGTGCTACTCAAGAAGGGCACGTCAATGCAGTTGGCGAAGATATGGTTGATGGCTACAATGTCGAAGATTGGATTCATCCAAGTATTCCAGGCCAGACACTAAACAATTGGACTTCTGTGGATGTTATCCAAGTTTCAAGCGCTGAGGAGTAATTTTCTTGTTTCTTTTATTAATCATATCATAATTCCTACACTCTGCCCAAGGCGTAGTGGATCATTTGTGTAGGGCCACCATGTTTATTTTTCAAGTTTATCATGAAATAAAGGACGTTTTTGCATTCAAAATCCTTTTCTTTTTGATCTCTTCCAATTCCAATTCGACTTCTCATTTCCATTCGCGATTTCGTCTCAAAATTCTAATCTCTTCATCGATTCAATAGAACAACAAAACACATTATATGATAATGGAAGAGATTATAAGGTGTTACCTACCGGAGACGAGTCCAGTTATTATTCAACACTATTGTGAAGATGAGAAATCCAGAGGTAAATTCTTCACTATTTTCTCCTTCTTCTCTTCTTCGCGCGTCTGTTTCTCTGCGCCTTGTTGTTGTTCTTGATTGCGTATGTTTTGTGCGATTCAGTGCGTAGCTGTGTTTTGGTTGAAGATTGAAGCAGAGTTGCTAATTATTGATGATGATGTGATGAAGAGGTGTCAATGATGAAGCATGATGCGAATTGAAGAAGATTGTTGTATTTTTAGGTGCGATGAAGGTGAATGAAGTTTCAGAAAAATTTCTGAGATTTCAGAGAGAGTGCTTTTTTTTGGTGAGTTTCTCATCGTTCTCCTTTGTGAATGAATCGTATGAATGGCTGTTTCTGAAACTGAATTGAGAGAGTGAAGATGAGTCATATAGATGTTGAAGCTTGAAGGTAGTTAGATTGAAGAACATTGAGAGCCCTTGGATCTGAAGGAGTTTGTTATGAGATGAAGGGTGTAGATATAGTCGGTTATATTGTTAGTTGGAGGGTTGATGAGCTGGCATAGTTATGTTATTGTGTTAGCTATGTCTAGGCTCAGGTAGTTATTCAGGTTAGAGTGAGTTAGTTGAGCGAGGTTCGAATCTAAGTTAAATGTTAACAGGTTTGGATGAATTTGTTTCAGTTTTGGTTAGGAATGAATGTGAAGTTAGATAGCTGTTTTTTTATTCAATGAATTGGATAACTACGTTTATGGAGTGATCTGTTTTTTTGTTTGTTGAACTGGATTGGGATGAAATGATGGGTTAGCTTTGGTGAACTTATGCATAGGTTGGAACAATAATTAGGAGAAATATTAGTGGAGGCATTAGGCTTTTAGCTTAATTAGTTAAAAACTGATGGTTAGTTTTTTTTTGTTAAGAGTTTTGAACTGAAATTTGTTAGTCCTATGTTTGCTAAAAGTCAGTTACAGAGTTAGAAAAAGTTAGTTAGTTGCTTGAAGAATTCTATTGAGTTTCTGTTAAGTGATTTCTGTTATATCATCTGAAGTTTATTACATGTAAGTAATTAGAGCCTTTGGATTCAAAAGTTAGTTACAAACTGAGGGTGGGATTTAATCCTGATTTTCTATTTTGAATTACTGATATTTTTACAACTTACTATTTTCTCTTGAGTTTTATATTTTCTCCTAATTTTCTGATGCAAAACTTCCCATGTATTCTTCTTTTTCGATATTTTTGCACTCCTGCATGTTTTTTTAGATTATACTTGGACAGGGCTACAACATGGTTTTAATTCATGCATGAACTGGTGTGAATGATTTATGGTGTTAATGTGTAACTTAATTACGTTCATATTTGTATGCAGGGCAACTTTGGATGTCAGATTATATAGCAGGTTTTTGTAGATTTTGGATGTTAGGGTAATTGAAGATTAAAGATGTAAGAAAGTTAGTAGTTGAACAAAAAAGCAGTAGGGATTCAAAATTGACAGCAAAGTTGGAGTTTTATCCTGATGAACCTGCTTCTGATTATCTTTATATTCTGGTTTTTTTTATCAGCATTGCACTAATTTTTTCTTTGGAAAATTAAGTATGTATTTTGAAACACAACTGACAAGGAAGCCCATGCCTCTGTTCCATATACTAGACCGGACTGTATCCGGGTAAAGGCTCAGATTCAAGAAAATATCATCAACTGAAGTTGAATTCACCAGGTAGTAATGAAGGCTCTTTGCTTGCAAAGTTGAAATGAGATTGATCACCATGGCCTGATGGTAGTATCTCATTTTCCTCTTCGCACCAGTATCTTTCAAAAAGTTTAACAACCTTCTCATATATTTCATCGTTGTCGTGATTCTACAGGCTTTCAATCTTCTCCAATCCCTCGGAATCCTCTATCATCTGAGCATACAAGTTGGCATCTTCAGAGTTGCTTGATAGTCATATCGCGTAACTAATGCCATAGCTAGTTAGAGGGTGGACAGTTCCATCTTCATTTGAAGTTGCCAATGCCTCAATGTATACATGATCCAAAGACAACTAATGGGTTTCTATAGTTCACCAGTCTCCATTCATCTATGGAACTGTAATAAATTTCCACCGGCAGCAAGAGATCGCAAGCCAATTGTGTCCTTATTTCCGAAGATGATAAGGAACTGTGCAGCAGGATCTCTTTTTGACACATCTGGCATGTAATCTAGGATCCAACCTCTGCTTTTAACTCTTTTCCTTGATACATAAAATGCAACACGATTTGTTGCATGCAGAACAATAATCTGTAGAGTATTTTCTTTGTATTGTTGATCAGATTGTTCATTTTCATAGTCTTATACATGTCGAGAAAAACAAATAATTTTTCAGGTGACCTCTTGCTTCTGGAAACAACCTCTCCAAAACCAAGAAGCATAGCCACGCTACTGCAAGTAGCTTCAGCAAAGCATTGAGTTTTTTTTAGACTCATTACCGTCAAACATTTGATCACAATTTTTTTTCCACAATCAACAATATTGATAGAATTCCTCATGAAATGAATCCAATTTCCAATCTTAGCAATTTTGAATTAATTTCTGTAAATTGGATGTATGGTTTGTAAATGATGAATATTTGTAGAACATGAGTGGTGCATGCTAGACTTGATATTTGAGCCTTAATACATTGAACTCCTTGAACCTTGAATCATGATGAACCCTGCTTTTGTAACTCCAAGAAATCCATACTTGTAGATTATGAACTCACGGCGCTAAGTAGTCATTGCGATGGATAATTCATAATAGTGAATCTGACTCAAATTCAACTCTTAAATCCAAACTTCAATCTTGAATCCAAATCAACTTGTATGATAAGTAATTTGAATAGACAATAAGATCTTGATCCTAAAAAAATTCACAACCTTGCCTTTTGTATCATGCCTCATATTCCACGATTCAATCCACAAGTCCCTTATCTTGACAAAGTTATTCCTTAATTGACGACCTTGAATCATCAAAGATGGATATAGACAAAAACGAAAGAGTATTATCAAGATTACCATGAAACTTGATTTCCCCTGATCTTTAATTACCGAACATTTATCAACGAGTAGAAACCCTGATTCTTTGGCCAGACATAGGGAAATAAATCCTAAACTCTAGCACTGATGAAACTGGATGGGGCAGAAGTCCAAAAAATGAGCATGATCAAAACCCTAATTCCAAAGTCTTGTACACCAGCAAGACTCTGAATAATCAAACTTGTTCAACACATACACCTCAAATCAGTTGTAAACCCTAGCTCCCTAACAGCTGATCTTTTGAACCTCAGGTGACCTATATATATATATATATATATATATATATATATATATATATATATATATATATATATATATTAATGAAAATGCATGCTATGCACATGACCTATTGGGACAATGCAGATGAAAGCAAAGTCTAAGCCGGAACAAAAAGAAATTAGGAGGTCAAATTTTGGGGTGCAACAGCTGCCCCTATTTAATCGCCTTTAACTTGAAAGTGAGATTGGCGTCAGCCTTTTGAATTTTCTGGGCGGAAGAAGATTAAATACTAAATGGACTCGAAAGTTTACGCTCCAAAGCCAGTCATGTATTATTATATTTTTTCGTTTTCTGTTTTTTTTTTTTGTTTGCAGTAGTCAGCTGAGTAAATCTCTTGGATATCAGGTCAAGGTTAGACATACACAAGAAAGAGACCGATCGAAAAAGGCTCTGACGAAGGAACACCAATCAAAGGCGAACTTACTGAGAAAAGAGACCAAACAAATGGGACTCCTGACAAATGTTACCAACCGAAGGTGGATTTTAAGGGGAAAGAAGACCGATCAAAGGCGAACTTACAATGAAAAGATACTGTGATCGGTGGATCTGGAACTGACTGTTTAACGCTGGTTCGCGAAATGTCGCGGAAGCAAGAGTCGCCACCGTCTTTTATTTTCTCCAAATGGAAAGGACAAAAGCACAGAAAAATTCCTTATAGAGATAGCTCTCGGTTCGGGAGGTAGATTATAGAAAGGGAAGGTGTTAGCACCCTTTCTATCCATGGTTATCCATGGGCTCTTAGATACTTTCTCATTTGTGTTTTCAAAATGGTTTGTTTGCTTTTCAACTGTGGGTTTTAAAAAGTTTCTTTGAAAAATTTCAGTTCGACTCTTGTATCAGTCCTCAAGAGTGTTTGAAAAGTTGCTTTCGAAAGCTTTTTGAAAAGGTGTCGGTGTGAAAAGTATTTTTGATTTTTTGTTTTGAAATTAGAGCAAGTATCTAGAGTCATCTACCTACCCTAAGGATTTCGTCTGTGTAAATGTCCTTAAAGTAGTGCCATCCCACCATTGAGAGGTAGGTAGCACCACCGTTGGAGGTATTCGGGTCAATTCGAAGGTTCGGGACATGGTGATCACCAGAGCAATAGGAAGACACCTTAGAAGCTACCCTCATGCCATATTCATGGACATGAGGACTTACTAAAACATCCTCTACTCGACAATCACCTTTCGAGAGGCAAGGCAACAGTGAGGCGTACCCTAGGGGTGGTGTGTGATTAGTGTCTCATGTTCATTTATTTTTGTCTTGTCCATGTCATGGGTGATCTACGCGTTGCTTTTATTTTGACATTCATTCTTTCATGCAATAGTTAGCAGTTTAAAAGTTGCGAGAATTAAAGTTCCTACGCTATTACAAAGGCGCGGGTCCACATCGCCAAATTAAATCCAGGACCCGATTTGAAATAAAATAAAGTGCGAGAAATATAAATGTCTAATTTACATGGCTTTGGGAGAATTACATAGAAAGAGGAAATAAAATAAGTGCGCGAATTGGAATTACTATCGAATGCGAGGGCGTTGGACCCTTTTTAGGAAATTAAATTGAATTATGAAATTAATTAAATTAAATGAGAAAGGAAATTATTTTTTGAGTTTTTTGTATTTATGGATTTTTATGAGAATTAAATGGAATTTAAACCTAATTCTAGCTATTTTTAATTTATTAAAAAAAAACATGTTAAAGTTAAACCTAGAATTAACCTAATTAATTAATACAATTTGATTTACAAAAATAAATAATTAATAATTAATATGGTGAAAAAAGAAAAAAGATAAAAATATGAAAGTGTTCAAAACCCTAATTCTACAAATTTTTTAAGTTTATTAAGCAAATGTTAAAATTAATCCTAGAATTTAAAAACTAAATTAATTGATAACATTTATTTACAAAATAACAATTAAATAAAATATATTTTATTTTGTGACTTTCTGGTTTTTTTATATTTTTTATGTTTTGTGAAAATAATTTGGAGAATTAAACCAAAACTAAATTAAACAAATAAAAATAGAAAAATAAAAAAAAGAGTGAAAGAAAGCAAACAATGGGGGGTTTGTTGTCCCAACTTGGAGGTATACTGGTAGCAATCAGGCCCATTTGTGGAAGGCCTCTTTTGACTTTTCCTGGAAGCGTGTGGATTCGTTGACTGAATCCCATGGCATCCTTCAAACCATGACCTTTGGATTAGGATCATTGGGCGCGTGGCAAGCTTGGACTATGGGTGTATGATGAACCCCTGGAGTATGCGCTGCATAGGAAGATGAAAAAGAAAATAATATGAGAAAGGGAGGGGACCTGGGAATCGAACCCAGGTCCCAATGCTTTCCAACGTTACTTTCTACCACCTGAACCAATTAGCATGTTTGTTATTATCATGAAAAACAATTAATATAATGATAAATAAGAGTTAGTGCTATGAATACAAAAACGCGCGCCCAGCTTTGAATCAACCAACCACAGCCTTCCAACTCATCTTCTTCCTCGTTTATGCGTTTTGACCTGAAAAAAGAACATCAAATAGCGGGGGTTTTGAACCCCCACAATCTGAAGTGCCAAAAAATAGCGAATAGAAATTGGCTGCATATAAAAAAAGCGCGAGGGATGTTTTAGATTAAGTGGAACGTCATGAGTTCAATGGTATTATTCTTATGGTTTAATTTTCCCATATGGACGAAGCCCTCTTTTAAGGTCCCTGCAACCCTAAAAATTAGCCATGGCAATTCTTTATACAATCAATATTAATCCAATTCAACGATGCCATCAGTTTCAGTGAGTCCATATTAGTGGAAAACATGCATTATAATGTATGAATATGGCATAGAAATCAGAACATGAAAACGCGAAATATCAAGAACAGAACAGCTTCATTCTACCGTTTCTTGAGGCTAGAAGCTGTGATTTTGATTCAGGAAGCTTCCTTGATGTCTCAGGAAGACAATGGAATAGTTGTTTTTCTTTGAATCGCACTAGAATGTAGTTTTCAGTTTTCAGATTTTTTGACAAAATGCAAACTTGGTTTTTTGAGATGGGGCGCAGCTTCAAGGTTTCTGGCTTTAGGGTTAGGTTTGCACTTGTATAAGGAATGAATTCAGTCAATAATCCAAGCCCAAAGCCTTGTCTTTAATGGTTTTCAAGATTTGATTTTTATGAATCTTTTTCAATATTTTTTCATGAAGAATCATGCCAATTTGCACCAATTCTTTCCTCTTTTGATATGCACGAAATCCTTAGGCCTTGATGAGAGTTTATTCTGCACAAAAAGATTTGAAAACCTTGTTTTAGTATTTTTGTCATATTTTATTTTATTAAATGAATTAATAGTAATTAAAAATTCAAATAAATAAATAAAAATGATGAATAAATCCCCTTTGGGCCAAATGGTCGTGCATAGCCTTTGGATGATGAATCTTGGAAGAAAATGTGGCCTATTAGCAATTTTAAGGCATTTGAAGCAAAGTTGACTTTTCAAAATTCCCAAAAATTTCCAAACTTCCACAAGGCATATCTTGCTCAATTTTTAAGCTTTGATCATGTTCTTGGGCATTTTGGAAATGTCTTGAAGTCGTCTAACCAAAGCCTTTGGTCCCATGTCATTTTGATTTACCAATCTCAAGTTATGGTCTTTGACTTAAAGTCCCTTTTTGTTGACTTTTGAAAATGACCTATAATGTTGAAATTGATAACTTTTTGTGAGAGCATTTATTGGACTTGAAGTGTGAAGAGGAGTTGTAGGAAATGTCATTGTCTTCAAAATGAGCTTTCGATGGAATTTTTTTGATAAACCATGTGGAAGTTATGCCTTGGTCAAGTTACAGTTGACTTTTTCAACTGTCCAAATATGGAAACTTTTGCATCTTGAGACTTTTTGAGCCATGCCTTGAGAATCATGATCAAGAATTGATCAAATGATGTTTATGGCTTCAAAATGAGATGTTGACCAAAAATTTGAACTTTTGACTGTCAAATGACCATTTTACCCCTACAGTTGACTGTAGGGCAATTAGGGTTTTTGACTGTGCAATTTTGTGCTGTAAGTCTTGAAACTTGGCATGAGGGTGATTGACCATGTTTATAGGCATGTGGGACTTGTTTGGACCCTTGGAAACTTCATTTTCTTTGTCAGAACCAAAACCCTAGTTTTTGACTGTTAGGAGGCCCTTGAACTGTGCAACCCTTGGGGAGATTTTGAAGCATGCTCTTTGCAAATCTTGAAGAATATGGGAGGGCAAATTTTGGGGTACAACAGTTGCCCCTGTTCAATCTTCTTAAACCTGAGGATGCATATTGGCTGACGTGCCTTCCGTAATCCGAAGGTGGAAGATGATTGAACACTAGAGTGCCCAGAAATTTGCGCTGACATAGTAGTGTGATGTGGGGAATGGGCTTACAGATGCCATTTGGAGATTGATGAATAGGATGATGGGCTTATAGATGCCATGCTAAGAGATGATGGATATATGGATGGGCTTATAGATGCCATCTGGGTGTCGATCGCGTAAGAGTTTCCTTAGCGAGAACTTGCGTACCTGGAAAAAAGAAAATGATTACCTGGCCTGTTACAGGAGCTGGTCTTCAAACTTTTGCATAGATGCGCCCTGACTGGTTACAGGAATTGAATCTGGAGCTTCAAACGGCGATGAATGAACCAGGGATGGTTACTACCTCAACAGGAACGGTGAGAGAACCTTGGATGATTACTACCTCAACAGGAACACTGAGAGAATCTTGGGGCGATTATTACCTCAACAGGAACGCTGAGAGAACCTTGGGGCGATTACTACCTCCGCAGTAACGGGGAGAGAACCATAGGCGACTTCAACCTCAACAGTAACGCTGAGAGAATATGGGGACGATTACTACCTCAACAGTAACGCTGAGAGAATCATAGGCGACTTCAACCTCAACAGTAACGCTGAGAGAATCTTGGATGTCTTCTACTGAGTCTTCATCAGGAAAATCTTTTAGGGATCGATTTAACTGGACTAGAGAAGGCCTTTGACTGGATAAGAAACAGGAAAATCTTAGGGTCGATTTAACTGAACCGGACAAGGTCTTGAAATATTCAAATGGATAAGAAACAGGGAGATCTTAGGGTCGATCTGACTGAACCAGAGAAGGCCTTTGACTGGATAAGAAACAGGAAAATCTTAGGGTCGATTTAACTGAACCGGTCTAGGTCTTGAAATCTTCAACTGGATAAGAAACAGGGAGATCTTAGGGTCAATCTGACTGAACCAGAGAAGGCCTTTGACTGGATAAGAAACAGGAAAATCTTAGGGTCGATTTAACTGAACCGGTCAAGGTCTTGGAAACTTCAACTGGATAAGAATCAGGGAGATCCTAGGGTCGATCTGACTGAACCAGAGAAGGCCTTGAATATAAAGCTGAGAACTTAACTGGATCTTTCCTGAAAGGTAAAGGTCAGTCATATGCAATGCATGACATGGATCAAGCAATGATGTTCTCAACATAACTGAGATTTGTAAGATATGATGCGTATATGCATGCTATAATGTATGGAAATGCGATGTTTATGAATGTATCTTTTCGTCTTAGGAAAATAAATCCTTGACGGGTGCCGGGAAGTCACTCCTGGGATGATGTTAGAAAGTAGATCTTTGCTTCCGCTGGGGATGATAGTCGCAAGAATACCGGTAGGAGAAGATAACTCCGTTGGGGAATAAGCTTGGCGAATGGATTACTCTGCGGGGAGAAAAGTAATCTAACGATCTTGCTGGGAAACAATACTCTGTGGGGAGAGAGATACTTTGTTGAAATGTTGATGGTAACTTCGCTGGGGATACCGTTGTTACGTTGTGTTGGAAGATGAACTCCGCTGGGGGATAAGAAGACTTTGCCGAGGACGATCTTTCCGTGGCCTTCGGCTGAGGATAACCCAGTTATATCCTGGTAGGGAAATAACTCTTTGAATAAAGCCGGGAGACGCGTTCGTGCTCTGCGATGATAAGCTTCCAGAATCTACTGGGGATAAGCTTACTGCTTGGGGAGATGGTTCAAACTTTCCTGGGGAAACTGGATTGGACTCTCCTGGGGAAATTTCGAACTATAATTTTTGTAAGCTGAAAGAGGGAACCTATGTAGGGTTGCCTGATGATGAGCTCGTGTAAAGCCGTATCTTGGAAAGAAGGACACCTGTGTAAGGTTACTTTGAGGTTGGGCTCATGTGGAGCTGCATTTGGAGTTGAAGGAAACCTGTGTAGGGTTTACTAACAATGAGTCTGTATAAAACTGCATCTTTGAAAATAGAGGACCTGTGTAGGGTTTCTAGGTGACGAGTCCGTGTAAAACTGCATCCTTAAAAATAGAGAACCTGAGTAAGGTTTCTGGGTGACGAGTCCGTGTAAAACTACATCTGGAGTTTTGAGAAGGGAACCTGTGTAGGGTTTACTGATGACGAGTCCGTGTAAAACTACGTCTGGAAAGAGATAACCTGTGTAGGGTTACTTCGGGATAAGTTCGTGTAAAAATTCTGGAGGAACCGGGGTAAGGTTACTGCAGGGTAAGTTCGTGTAAAACTTCTTGATGAACCGGGGTAAGGTTATCTGTAGATAAGTCCGTGTAAAACTTCTTGATGAACCGGGATAAGGTTACTTGTAGAGGGTGAGTCCGTGTAAGACTTCGTCTGAAAATTGAGAAGGAACCGGTGTAGGGTTACTTTGATGATAAGTCCGTGTAAGACTTTTTCTGAAAGAAAAGGAACCGGTGTAGGGTTGCTTATGGATGAGTCCGTGTAAGACTTTGTCTGAAAGTTGAGAAGCAACCGGTGTAGGGTTACTTGATGATGATCAAATGGATGATTGTCCTGTTTGGTTTCGGATATTAACCCATGATCTGGAATTTGTAAAGGTAGATGGTAATCATCTTTGTATTAACCTTTCCTTGGTACTTTGGTTGACAGAGCAACTGGATCGCCTGGACGACTCATTATTGCCCCTGTTTCTGAGGTGAGGGGAAAAGATACCTGGTGGAGGTGCTGGATGACTGCCGATTGACAAATCTTTCCTTTTAGTAGGAAAGTGACGAGATGCCGGGACATAGTCGTACGCTCTTTATCCCTAACTTTTGCCTGGACTGCCCTTTCGGGTTTTCAGTCCACCGGGATACCCATTTTTGCCCAAGCCGCCTTTTCAGGTTTTCGACTTGCCGGGTGTACAAATTTTTCTTTTTCATCCCTTATTTTTGCCCGAACCCTTTTGGTTCGCCGGGAAGCCCTTATTTTTGCCTAGGTATGTCAGCCTAGCGGGTCTTTTATCGTGCGTAGTATTTTTTCGACTATGTCCACGCTCTCAGGATGTAGGGGGGCGCCCCTGTTGATAATGTTGTGTTGCCCTGCTACTAGAAGATGTCTGATTAGGAAGGATTTGTTGCTGGCATGACCCAAGTGACTCAGGCGGAGATTTGCCCCTGGTTATCTTGGCATTTTGAGAGATTCTCCGAGTCTTGACTGAATTGCCCCAGATGATGGGCAGTAATCACGTCTGCCCCCTGATTGGAAGTGCTTTTGTTCACTGGATGTTCGTCGGGCAAACTTCTATGCTGTTCAAACAAATAGTCATATGCAGACAATGTTATTTTAAGAATGCAAAAGCTTATGTCTGTCTTAAATTTTGAAAATGCGGTTTTTTTTATAAAACAAGCGAGTTCTTTTGTAAACTGTGATGTCAAACTCGTTATTTTACTGCGAGCCTTAAGGAGTCAGGATACCTTTGTAACAGTATGCTTTCGAACTAACCCATGCTTCAGCTAGGACTTTTAAGGGTTATAACGTGGCCTGGTTCACGGTTTAAGAAACAAAGGATAAAGGCTCAAATTTTATTTGTACCCACCCGTTCTTCGTGATGTTCTTCAAACCTAAACTCAGCTGATCATGCGTTTAGATCTCGTTTGAGTCTTTGTCCTGATATTCCAATGATGGTTCGGATTTTGAACGTTTATTTGAATAGGCAGTCATTTTTGTTTGGTTTAGGGTTTGTAAGACCTCTTTCTTTTTCTTTCATTATCCCTATTTTTTGCCTGAACTGTTTCTTTTGTGATTACAGTCAGCAGGATGCCTCAGTTTTGTAAGTCTCCTTCATAGGTTTTGACTTAATGGGTTTTTATTTTGAGAAATAATGACTGCCTATTTGTATGATTGTTCGGAACCATCACTGTCTTTTGTTTTGTAAGGACCTCTTTGGTGCCATTCGTTATGCACTTGGATCAACTGAGAGACTACCCTGCCCCAGGTTATGATTAAGGGTTTTAAATTTCGAAAAGAAAAACTCCTACTTCTTTGGCTCAGAGGGGTTGACGAGGGATTATCTTCCTTATAACTCCAGTGTTTAGGAATTGAAACAATGCCTGTACCTCATCAGCGGGGTCTGTTCAAAAGCATACTGTAAAGATCGTGGTATCGTTTTCGTAATCCTCCCTCAAGAGGCTTAGAATTTTCAATCAAGAGTGATCATCACAAAAATATGAAAACAGTTTGCATATAGTAAACATAATTAATTCAAGACAGACATATGTAATGCATTCATGAAATAAAAGAGTTTAACATGACAATTGTTTGTTTGAACATGAAAAGAAAAAATACAACTTGAATTCAAATGAACAAAATCTCTCAATCCTAGCCATGTTTTGGCAAAGGAGCGGTGGTCACAATGGGAGTCTCAGCAGGCTCGAATTCGATCTCCTTAGCGTCGATCATATTCTGGATCTTATACTTCAGCGCCCAACAGTCCTCAGTATCGTGCCCCGGGCTATCAGAATGATAAGCACATCTCGCCTCTGGATTATAGTTTGGAGAGGAGGTCTTGGGATTTGCAGGAGGGTTGATCACCGCAATCAGGTTCATTTTCAACATGTGCTGCAATGCTTGGGACCATGGCATGTTGATGTTGGTGAATTGTCTTTTAGGCTCGTCCGGCCTTCGCTGATTTCCCTTTGGTGGTTGTCAGCGTGGTGCAGAACCAGAGATCATGACTGCCCCTGCATGTTGGTCATGACGACTCTTTTGACTGTATGCAGCATTAGATTCCTTCTTTCCCATGTAAGGCTTTTTGTGAGTATCAGAAGGTGTGGCCTCTTGGATCTTCCCGGCCTTGATACCAGCTTCAATTCTTTCCCCAGTCAGAATGAGGTCGGTAAACCCTGCAGATGAATTACCAATGAGATGATTAAAGAACGGCCCGGATAGGGTCCCCAAGAACATATCAACGAGTTCCCGGTCAGTTAGAGGTGGTTGTACCCTCCCAGCAAGGTCTCTCCACCTCTGCGCATATTCTTTGAAACCTTCTCCCGATCCTAACGACATACCCTGGAGTTGGGTACGTGTAGGAGCGAGGTCGGCATTATACTGATACTACTTGTAAAAAGCAGTAGCCAACTCCTCCCAGTTACGAACCTTGGTTCCATCCAGCTGATAGAACCATTCGAGATGAGTCCCTGAAAGACTCTCCTGGAAGAAGTGGATCCACAAGTTCTTGTCCACAGTGTATGGTTGAATCTTCCGCACATAAGATCTGAGATGCAGCCTGGGACAGGATGCCCCATCATACTTAGCAAAAGAAGGAACCTTGAATTTGTGTGGGATCACCACACCATAAGATAGACCCAGGTCTCCGAAATCCAACCCAGGCGCTTGTTGAATTTCCATGGCATTCAGACGATCCTCTAGTTGTTTGTACCGGTCCTCAGCTGGAGGGTACTGCTCATCATTGAACTCCGTCTCGTTGTCAGAGACCACTGGACTAGGCACCTCTCTCTCATGGTGACTGCCTTCCCCCACAGATGGAGTGGTCCTCTCAGCTTCATTCTGTAGTGTGTTCCCGGATCTGCGTCTAGGGTTGAACAAAACAATCCTCTTGTTCTTCTTCTTCTGAATCAGAGTCTTCAATTCCTTTTGACCCTGGGCTAGACTCATAATCAACTCCTGGAACTGGGCATTCTGGGCCTGGAGGGCCTTGATAGTGTGTCCCTCGGATGATTCAGGATTCATGATGACTGCTGAAATAAACAGCGAAGAAGGTAAGTGACCTGCAACAAGTGCACCTGTAATGCAATGATATGTATGATATGCATGCAATGTTTTCAAGGACCTCGCGGGGTAAACAAGAAATTTGTTAAAATTTGAAACCGGTAGCTTGATTGAAGGCACTGCATATTGTTGAGAGTCCTTCTTCAAGGGTCAAAGGCTCACCATATCCAGTGGGTCATAGCCCCTGACTTTAGTCATCATGTCTGGTTTTGATTTCCAAACAACCTTGGTTGGGGGAACCTTCTTCAAGTGTCAAAGCTCACCATATCTAGTGGGTCATAGCCCCTGACAACCTTGTCTAGAGGAAAATAAATCCCCTTTGCCCTTTGCTTAGACATTCTGGTTCATTATGACCTGCATCACAAGCCCTTGAGATCCTTGAAATGGGTTAGGATGTATGAAATGGTATGATGTTATGGCATGCATAGAGTGATGTAAGTGAACTCCGTTATGAGTCTCAATTAAGGACTATAAACAAAACCTGCAAGAAACTTAGTAAACCCTGTTATGAGTCCCAATTAAGGACTATAAACAAAACCTGCAAGCAACTCAAGTGTCAGATAACAAGCATGCAAGTAGTCAAGTTAGAAAGCACACAAGTCACACAAAAGAGCCCTCAGAGTTTAGGCCAGCGTGAAGTTTGGGGTACTACCCTCTTGAAGTTGGTGGGCTCAACCTGTCCTATCAGAAGTAACCGGGTTCTAAGGGTCCCAATATCACTGGATTGCTTTCATTGTTCATCGTTTCGATTTAGCCACTGAACTGGCGACCGAAATATTCCAGGAAAGCAACCCTCAATTGAGTGTAGTATCGAGTATCAACCAACCTCGGACTGCACCAAAGTCAGTTATCTCACTACCCTAAAGAGGCCAAGATAGTTCGATTAAGGTTCCTAAGGTCTGTTGATGTTTCACGACACCACGCGGAGGCCCCGTACTCTCCTTGACTGAACTCAAGGGTTACCGGTACACACCAAAGTGCCACATCAACGTAGCAGACTGTTTCAACCATGTCGGTATACCCCGCACAGTTCCCTCACAGCCTTGTTGCTACTTTCTAAGAAGGTATCCCCCAGATCCAGGTTAGGATCTATAGAACTCCCAAGACAGTCCCACAATAATAAAGCAAGCAAATCAATACAATTGAAAACACAGTTATGAACTAATCCTAAGGTAAACCTCACTTTATAAAGATATCCCCAGCAGAGTCGCCAGTTCTGTGATCGGTGGATCTGGAACTGACTGTTTAACGCTGGTTCGCGAAATGTCGCGGAAGCAAGAGTCGCCACCGTCTTTTATTTTCTCCAAATGGAAAGGACAAAAGCACAGAAAAATTCCTTATAGAGATAGCTCTCGGTTCGGGAGGTAGATTATAGAAAGGGAAGGTGTTAGCACCCTTTCTATCCATGGTTATCCATGGGCTCTTAGAAACTTGCTCATTTGTGTTTTCAAAATGGTTTGTTTGCTTTTCAACTGTGGGTTTTAAAAAGTTTCTTTGAAAAATTTCAGTTCGACTCTTGTATCAGTCCTCAAGAGTGTTTGAAAAGTTGCTTTCGAAAGCTTTTTGAAAAGGTGTCGGTGTGAAAAGTATTTTTGATTTTTTGTTTTGAAATTAGAGCAAGTATCTAGAGTCGTCTACCTACCCTAAGGAATTTGTCTGTGTAAATGTCCTTAAAGTAGTGCCATCCCACCATTGAGAGGTAGGTAGCACCACCGTTGGAGGTATTCGGGTCAATTCGAAGGTTCGGGACATGGTGATCACCAGAGCAATAGGAAGACACCTTAGAAGCTACCCTCATGCCATGTTCATGGACATGAGAACTTACTAAAACATCCTCTACTCGACGATCACCTTTCGAGAGGCAAGGCAACAATGAGGCGTACCCTAGGGGTGGTGTGTGATTAGTGTGTCATGTTCATTTATTTTTGTCTTGTCCATGTCATGGGTGATCTACGCGTTGCTTTTATTTTGACATTCATTCTTTCATGCAATAGTTAGCAGTTTAAAAGTTGCGAGAATTAAAGTTCCTACGCTATTACAAAGACGCGGGTCCACATCGCCAAATTAAATCCAGGACCCGATTTGAAATAAAATAAAGTGCGAGAAATATAAATGTCTAATTTACATGGCTTTGGGAGAATTACATAGAAAGAGGAAATAAAATAAGTGCGCGAATTGGAATTACTATCGAATGCGAGGGCGTTGGACCCTTTTTAGGAAATTAAATCGAATTATGAAATTAATTAAATTAAATGAGAAAGGAAATTATTTTTTGAGTTTTTTGTATTTATGGATTTTTATGAGAATTAAATGGAATTTAAACCTAATTCTAGCTATTTTTAATTTATTAAAAAAAAACATGTTAAAGTTAAACCTAGAATTAACCTAATTAATTAATACAATTTGATTTACAAAAATTAATAATTAATAATTAATATGGTGAAAAAAGAAAAAAGATAAAAATATCAAAGTGTTCAAAACCCTAATTCTACAAATTTTTTAAGTTTATTAAGCAAATGTTAAAATTAATCCTAGAATTTAAAAACTAAATTAATTGATAACATTTATTTACAAAATAACATTTAAATAAAATATATTTTATTTTGTGACTTTCTGGTTTTTTTATATTTTTTATGTTTTGTGAAAATAATTTGGAGAATTAAACCAAAACTAAATTAAACAAATAAAAATAGAAAAATAAAAAAAAGAGTGAAAGAAAGCAAACAATGGGGGGTTTGTTGTCCCAACTTGGAGGTATACTGGTAGCAATCAGGCCCATTTGTGGAAGGCCTCTTTTGACTTTTCCTGGAAGCGTGTGGATTCGTTGACTGAATCCCATGGCGTCCTTCAAACCATGACCTTTGGATTAGGATCATTGGGCGCGTGGCAAGCTTGGACTATGGGTGTATGATGAACCCCTGGAGTATGCGCTGCATAGGAAGATGGAAAAGAAAATAATATGAGAAAGGGAGGGGACCTGGGAATCGAACCCAGGTCCCAATGCTTGCCAACGTTACTTTCTACCACCTGAACCAATTAGCATGTTTGTTATTATCATGAAAAACAATTAATATAATGATAAATAAGAGTTAGTGCTATGAAGACAAAAACGTGCGCCCAACTTTGAATCAACCAACCACAACCTTCCAACTCATCTTCTTCCCCGTTTATGCGTTTTGACCTGAAAAAAGAACATCAAATAGCGGGGGTTTTGAACCCCCACAATCTGAAGTGCCAAAAAATAGCGAATAGAAATTGGCTGCATATAAAAAAAGCGCGAGGGATGTTTTAGATTCAGTGGAACGTCACGAGTTCAATGGTATAATTCTTATGGTTCAATTTTCCCATATGGACGAAGCCCTCTTTTAAGGTCCCTGCAACCCCAAAAATTAGCCATGGCAATTCTTTATACAATCAATATTAATCCAATTCAACGATGCCATCAGTTTCAGTGAGTCCATATTAGTGGAAAACATGCATTATAATGTATGAATATGGCATAGAAATCAGAACATGAAAACGCGAAATATCAAGAACAGAACAACTTCATTCTACCGTTTCTTGAGGCTAGAAGCTGTGATTTTGATTCAGGAAGCTTCCTTGATGTCTCAGGAAGGCAATGGATAGTTGTTTTTCTTTGAATCGCACTAGAATGTAGTTTTCAGTTTTCAGATTTTTTGACAAAATGCAAACTTAGTTTTTTGAGATGGGGCGCATCTTCAAGGTTTCTGGCTTTAGGGTTAGGTTTGCACTTGTATAAGGAATGAATTCAGTCAATAATCCAAGCCCAAAGCCTTGTCTTTAATGGTTTTCAAGATTTGATTTTTATGAATCTTTTTCAATATTTTTTCATGAAGAATCATGCCAATTTGCACCAATTCTTTCCTCTTTTGATATGCACGAAATCCTTAGGCCTTGATGAGAGTTTATTCTGCACAAAAAGATTTGAAAACCTTGTTTTAGTATTTTTGTCATATTTTATTTTATTAAATGAATTAATAGTAATTAAAAATTCAAATAAATAAATAAAAATGATGAATAAATTCCCTTTGGGCCAAATGGTCGTGCATAGCCTTTGGATGATGAATCTTGGAAGAAAATGTGGCCCATTAGCAATTTTAAGGCATTTGAAGCAAAGTTGACTTTTCAAAATTCCCAAAAATTTCCCAACTTCCACAAGGCATATCTTGCTCAATTTTAAAGCTTTGATCATGTTCTTGGACATTTTGGAAAGGTCTTGAAGTCCTCTAACCAATGCCTTTGTTCCCATGTCATTTTGATTTACCAATCTCAAGTTATGATCTTTGACTTAAAGTCCCTTTTTGTTGACTTTTGAAAATGACCTATAATGTTGAAATTGATAACTTTTTGTGAGAGCATTTCTTGGACTTGAAGTGTGAAGAGGAGTTGTAGGAAATGTCATTCTCTTCAAAATGAGCTTTGGATGGAATTTTTTTGATAAACCATGTGGAAGTTATGCCTTGGTCAAGTTACAGTTGACTTTTTCAACTGTCCAAATATGGAAACTTTTGCATCTTGAGACTTTTTGAGCCATGCCTTGAGAATCATGATCAAGAATTGATCAAATGATGTTTATGGCTTCAAAATGAGATGTTGACCAAAAATTTGAACTTTTGACTGTCAAATGACCATTTTACCTCTGCAGTTGACTGTAGGGCAATTAGGGTTTTTGACTGTGCAATTTTGTGCTGTAAGTCTTGAAACTTGGCATGAGGGTGCTTGACCATGTTTATAGGCATGTGGGACTTGTTTGGACCCTTGGAAACGTCATTTTCTTTGTCAGAACCAAAACCCTAGTTTTTGACTGTTAGGAGGCCCTTGAACTGTGCAACCCTTGGGGAGATTTTGAAGCATGCTCTTTGCAAATCTTGAAGAATATGGGAGGGCAAATTTTGGGGTACAACAGATACCAGCCGAAAATGGATTTATAGGGGACTCTTAACAAATGATACCTGCTGAAGGTGGATTTTATAGGCGCTAGGCGAAGGTGGACTTTAAGGGAAAAGAACGCCGATCAAGGGCGAACTTTAATAATGAAAAGAGACCAGCCGAAGGGGACTCTTAACAAAAGATACCATCCGAAGGTGGATTTTAATGGTGAAGAAACCAGCCGAAGTGGAATCTTCATCAAGGAATACTATGCTGAAGGTAGATTCCTAAGAAAAGAACACCAACCAAAGGCGAACTTACAATTGAAAAAGAGACCAACCGAAGGGGACTCTTAACAAAAGATACCAGTCGAAGGTGGATTTAAAGGATGCCAGCCGAAGGTGGACTTCAGGATAAAGAAACCAGCCGAAGGGGAATCTTTAACAAGGAATACTATGCCGAAGGTAGATTCCTAAAAAAAGAACGCCGATCAAAGGCGAACTTTCAACCGAAAAGAGAACAACCGAAGGTGACTCTTAACAAACGATACCAGCCAAAAGTGGATTTTAATGGTAAAGAAACCAGCCGAAGGGGAATCTTTAACAATGAAAAGAGACCAGCCGAAGGGGACTCTTAACAAAAGATACCAGTCGAAGGTGGATTTAAAGGATGCCAGCCGAAGGTGGACTTCAGGATAAAGAAACCATCCAAAGGGGAATCTTTAACAAGGAATACTATGCCGAAGGTAGATTCCTAAGAAAAGAACGCCGGTCAAAGGCGAACTTTCAACCGAAAAGAGAACAACCGAAGGTGACTCTTAACAAACGATACCAGCCGAAAGTGGATTTTAACAAAGGATAAAGATATGCATATCTGGTCAGAGTTAGACACACAAGGGAGAAATTGAGCGTTAAGAAACAAATGCTTGGAGTTGAGAGTGAACACAAGAATGAGACTAACCAAAGAAAGCCCCAACAAGAAAGGACACATTCACTTAAACAAGGATGCCAGACAACTGGACTTTGAAGAGACACTGAAAGACTCTTAACATAAAAATTTAGCTAGACTAGTGAAAGGAGGACCCGACTAACGCGGATAGACCAAAACAAGGAACTGACTAACGCAGGACCTTCAAAGAGCACATATCGGAGGTGAACTCTATAAGAGAAAGAGACTGGTAAAAACATAAATCTAACAAGGATTGCCAAAACACATTGGACTTTCGGTAGGTCACAAAGTGGAAATTATCTGAATTACCACACACCAAGTATGGATACTCAAACACTTGAGAAGCAAGAAAGGTTATACACCGACTCTCACTTGCACTCTAACGGTAAAGCAAACACTGGTAAAATAACCAAAGGCTTGCAAAGACGAGCGCAAACCACAAACTTACTGGGGATTACCATATGAATTAAACCCAAACAGAATGCCGGTTGAAGGCGGACTTGTGATTAGAAAAAGAGACCAAATGTAGGAACTCTAAACAAAGATTGCCAACATGCGTTGGGCTTTAAGAGTTTGCAAATATGCAAGAACTACCAAATCCCTCAGGCCAAAGGCGGGGTGTCATTCTTCAAGAGTGGCAATTATCTGAATTACCACACACCAAGTATGGATACTCAAATACTTGAGAAATAAGAAAGGTTATACACCGACTCTTACTCGTACTTTGACGGTAAAAGCAAACACAGATAACATAACCAAGGGCTTGCAAGGGCAAGAGAAAACCATGACTCACTAGGGAAATGAGAAATACCAAAGACCCGACTGGTGGTAAGTCAAACAGACACCGCTGGGGAAATAAAATATAATCACCCTAAGCTTCTTGTGGAGATAATTCAAATCTGAGTGCGTAACAATCTGGTTACCACGTGTAAACATAATTGACTTATACTTATGCATGTTTGAATTTGTTTTTATAGCGTAATGCTCCATACAATAGAAATGCTACGCGTTTTAGTAGATGCAATTAATGATGCATGTTTAGTAATGCACTGGGTAAATTACATCAATAATCGGCTGCTGAGAAGACAGTGAACCTCCGAACGATTATGCTTGTACATCTGATCTTCTATAGAGAAAAGGCAATCTAAACTTCAATGGAGCACCGAGACTTGGAACCACCAACCTCTAAAGATCAATATCACTGAGGAAGTAACTTCTCAAAGAGCAATACTGCCAAAATAAATTGCAGTTTCAGAAATAATCTTGAATTCTGATCAAACTCCCAACTTCATGGGGAACAAATTCTTTACCCTCTGTTAGAAAGAGGAGAGCTTCATTGGGGATGTAAACTTTTCTCGCATAGAATTTCTTGACGAAGATAGCTTCTACTGGGGAGTATGGAAATTCTTAAATAAAAAGAATTTCACTCAGACCACACTGGGGATAACATTGCTGGGAGGTAAAAGATCCTCACTTGGGGAAGAAACAAACATCCCGGGATAGAAACTCTACTAGGGATATCTCAACAAAATCTTCCACTACTGGTAACGAAAGAGTTATGACTGGAATTCTCCTGTACACCTCACCTGAGAGATAGGACACTTGCTCCATTAGGGAAAGAAGAATAGTTCCGCTGGGGAAATTGGATCTCATTATACGAAAATCCTCACGTTACCCTTCTTGTTTCATTTGTTGGTATGCATCTTTTCATACAAGACCAACAGTACTTGCAAAATTGAAATTGGGGTGACATGCCCCTGTTTGGAACGGAAAACCCTACTGAAGAACACTAGAACTATCAATCACCGGGTAAAAACCATGACGGAAGATTGCAACTTCAACACGTCGACTCCGAGGAGAAATGCCACTAAAAAGTGGACTTTGGAGAAGATGCTACAAAAAATAAATTGCAGTCAGACGAAAAAGAATCATCTAGACTTAAAACAAACTTCTACATTTCCAGGGAGAAATAACATTCTCCTCCTGTAGAGAAATGAGGATGCTTCACTGGGGAGAAAATATCTTAGAAGAGAAACCCCTTGGTAGATAGATCTTTGTCAAGTAGCAACAGGTCTTTTACTGGGGGGAGGCATCCCCCTAGGAAGAAATATTTACATCGCGTCTCGTACGAGTAAACAACCAAATGATCTTACTGCTCATATCCTACTGAGGATAACAGTCCAATACTTCAACCAGGGATAATAACCTTGACTTAGGACAAAGGATATCAGTAAATGGACTTGAGTCTCTGATAAGTCGAAGATGACGATCCTGACTTCTCGGCATGATTTTCAAATTCAGAGGTCATTTAGCCTGCTTATAGACTTGATCTGATCAACCACTGAAGAATAGAGAAAGCCCTTACATAAATTCTTGCCCCAGTCTGTAAGGTTTTTGCAGAAAATTTCCTCGAGAGGACTTTTTGAGATTTATAATGTTGAAGACAATCTGCCCTAGTGTTATGAACTTTGGAACATGATGTTTAGATAACCAAAATTGGAGATTATTCCAACTATAGTTGAGTGAATGCCCATATATCTTCAAATTTTGGAAAGATTCTCCTCTGATTAACGCATTCTTAGAGATATTTGTCAAATATTAGTATAACTGCCCCAGTTTGACTGCACTTTGAGGATAAAACTCCGACTTGGATGCCTCAGATTGGCTGCACTTACTCGACGGAGTATTCGACACGCTTGCCCCTGCTCAACATAATCTCGACAAACCTTTTCCTTTACCTCATGCTCACGGAAGGATGAGAAACTTGAAGTTTTTCGAAGGCAACATAACCTTAGAGTGGTTGGCTTATCTTGAAAGTAGGTTACTTCACAACCATACTTCTCGACTTGAACTGCTTCATTCTCTAATCAGATACTTGAAGCAATATGTCCCTTGGGACTAAATGAAAGTAATGCACCACTGCTTGACAGAGACTCTGGGCGACCACCCTTTGCAATCTACTTCAGATCATTTCTCAAACTGGTATTACTTTACTCAATAGAGTAGAAGATTTGCCCCAGGTTAAGACCATTCTCACAAATGATTCACCTTTAAACGGTATTCTGAAGCAATTTGTCCCTTGAGATGATCAAATTTTCATCTGATGCTCATTATGCAAACTTACTAGATGTTTAAGCACTTGCTCATTGTGATCGGTGGGAATGAGAACTGATTGTTTTTTAATGCTGGTTCGCGTTTGCGTTTGTTTTTGCAAAGTGTCGCGGTAAGCAAGAGTCGCCACCGTATTTTATTTTATCCAATAAGGAAAGGACAAAAGCACAGAAAAATTCCTTTTCGAGATTGTTTCTCGGGTTCGGGAGGTAGATTATAGAAAGGGGAGGTGTTAGCACCCTTTCTATCCGTGGTTATCCACGGGCTCTTAGGTACTTGCTCACTATGTTTTCAAAAGTTTGCTTTTCTTTGTGATTGTGGGTTTTGAAAAGAGTTTTGTTTTTGAAGAGAGTGTAAGTGCGAAAAGTTTTGTTTTGTTTTTAAAAGGAGCAAGTACTTAAGAACCTCTACCTACTCAAAAAGGAATTTAATTGTGCAAATGTACTTTAGACAGTGCTATCCCACTATTGAGGAGTAGGTAGCACCGTCGTTGGAGTTTTCAGGTCAATTCAGTTTAAGGGACGTGTGGTCACTAAAGCAATGTTAGGATGCTTTAGCGGTAACCCTAATGTCTTAGATCATTTTTATCGAGGCAACCGTTTCGAGGCAACTTATGATCTTGGGACAGAAAGGCGACCTATAAAACATCCTATACTCAATGACCACGTTCGAGGCAACCAAGTGAGGCGTACCCTAAGAGTGGCATGTGCAAGTGTATTATTTTTCAGTTATATTATCTTTGCATGTCATGGTGAGCTACTATTGATTTTAAGTTAAGAATTAATCTTGTCATACAATCCTAGTTAGCATACATCTAAGCAGTTAATATATATACAGGAATTTTAAAGTGCAGAAATTGTAAATCCTACGCTATTACAAGGCTTCGGGGAGGGGGATTATTTACATGTCCAAAAATTGGGGGAATAAAAGCAGTAAAATGTAAAAGTCTTAGTTTAAGCTATTACAAACCAATAAGCAGTTACAATAAAATAAACGCGCGTAAATCTGAAAATAACCTCTAAAAATTCTAAGAATAAAATCTTTTTGTTGTTTTATTTTATTTTGGGAAAATGATCTAAATCTATTTAATTTTAGCTTTTGAGAAAATGTTAAGATAATTAAGAGATTAATTAACAAAGTTAATTTTAATAGAAAAAACTAGCCTAATGTTTTTTGTGGTTTTTTGATTTTAATGTTAATTAAAAAAAGATAAAAAGATGTCAATGAAAACCAAAATAAAATACAAGGGGGGATCCTTCGATCCAAGGAAAAAAAGGAGTTTCGAACCAGGGAGGGAAATGGTCCTTTCGATTGGACCAGACAGTAAGGCGTGAGTAGCCTTCGATCCAGGGAAGAGGATTGCCCTTCGATCATGGAGGTCATGGCTTTCGATCCAGGAATGAGATGCCTCCTTCGATCCAGCATGCTAATGGATTCGATCCAGAGAAGGGATCTCCTTCGATCTGGGATGTTATACCTGCAAAAGCATGTTAGCGAAATAAAATGCAGGGCCTGGGTATTGAACCCCAGGCCCTTCGATCCTGCGCTTGCTGGGTCTCTTCAGGCTATGTCTGCAGCAAGTGTTAGCAAACGAAAAACATGACCTGGGTGCCAAACCCAGGCCTTTCGATCCTGTCTAGGATGGCAAATCAAAGGTAGCAACAAGAAATAATGTGTTATGCAAATGTAAAGTTGGACAATTTACCCTTTCTTACCTGCAGATTGAGTCTTCGATTTGGGCACTTGCTGGAGGTGAGAAGTTTCGATCTGGGGTTTCTGGGCGTGGATGCTATTGTTGAAGGGTTGCTTTGGCCTGGAAAATTCTGGGCAGCGTCTATCCAATGTTTTTTGTTCTCCTGTTGTGTGTTTTTTTCGTGTGTGTTCTCCTGCAGAGTTTTTGTGTGTTATTTTCGTGTGTTGTGTGTGTTTTTCGTGTCACTTGTGATCTCTTTATATGGAGGGGGTAGAGGGGAAAGGAAGACAAAGGTTTAAATGACCTTGATTATGTGTTTGACAGCCATGAATGAGGATTTGTAACGTTAATTATGTGTTTGAAAGCCATGAATGAGAGTTCGTAATGTTGGCTAAACACATGGGATCTTGTCCCTTTTTGAATTTTGAATGACTCGTAGCTGGCCTTCGAATGCTCCCTTTCGAATGGGCTGATGGCCTCCTTCGAATGCTCTTCGAAAGCTTCTTCGAATGGACCCTTTGAATGCTTCTTCGAATGGACCTTTAGAATGCCAATCGAAAGGTCTTTCAGAATGCCAATCGAAGTGCTCCTTCAGAATGCCAATCGAAATGCTCCTTCAGAATCGAAGGGTCTTTCAGAATGCCAATCGAAATGCTCCTTCAGAATGACAATCGAAATGCTCCTTCAGAATGCCAATTGAAATGCTCCTTCAGAATGCCAATCGAAATGCTCCTTCAGAATGCCAATCGAAATGCTCCTTCAGAATGCCAATCGAAGGGTCTTTCAGAATGCCAATCGAAAGATACTTAAAGCACCACTCAAAAATTTTCTTTTTCCTTAGGCAAGGGTTTGTGATCAACCATGTAGGGGGAAGACTTTGGAAAACATGAGAGGGCAAATTTTGGGGTGCAACAGTTGCCCCTGTTCAATTTTCTTAAACCTGAGGATATAGATTGGCTTTCTAGCCTTTCGTGATCCGAAGGTGGAAGATAATTGAACACTAGAGTGCCCAGAAATTTGCACTCGCATGGTGTGGTATCAGCATTGTGATGTCGGGAATGGGCTTACAAATGCCATTTGGAGATTGTTGGTAGGAGGATGGGCTTATAGATGCCATCTGCAGGAGTGTCGATCACATAAGAGATTCCTTAGCGAGAACTTGCATACCTGTTGTTGTAGAAGATTCCACTGGGGAAGTCTAACTTTGTTGAGATTTAGGAACTGACTCGTGCTCACCGGGAGTATACTGT
The DNA here is from genome assembly GCA_948472305.1 of Vicia faba. Classification (NCBI taxonomy): domain Eukaryota; kingdom Viridiplantae; phylum Streptophyta; class Magnoliopsida; order Fabales; family Fabaceae; genus Vicia; species Vicia faba. Next base: position 116,308,233 of record OX451741.1, read on the forward strand.
TGAGGTTATAGAACTTGTCCTGTCTGGTTCCAAGTATTAATCTTCAATTTCTTCGTGTAGATGGTTTTCTTGGCTTGTTACAGGTATTGATCTGGAACTTGAAAAATTTGGTCGAGGAGATAGCTGTCCGGGCTGGTTTCAGGTATTAATCTCTAACCTGAGAAAGAAAGTCTTCCTGGCTTGTTACAGGTGTTAATCTTCAATCTCTTCATGTAGATACTTTTCCTGGCTTGTTACAGGTATCAATCTATAATCAATCGTCCACATATATTTTCCTGGCTTGCTACAGGTATTAAACTGGGACCTGAAAAGGTTGGTCAAGGAGATATCTGTCCTGGCTGGTTTCAGGTATTGATCTCTGATCTGAGAAAGAAAGTCTTCCTGGCTTGTTACAGGTATTAATCTTCAATCTCTTCATGTAGATAATTTTCCTGGCTTGTTTCAGGTAGTAATCCATAATCAGTCGTCCACAGATATTTCCTTGGCTTGCTACAGGTATTAAACTTGGACTTGAAAAGGTTGGTCGAGGAGATATATGTCCTGGCTGGTTTCAGGTATTGATCTCTGACCTGAGAAAGAAAGTCTACCTGGCTTGTTACAGGTATTACTCTTCAATCTCTTCATGTAGATAATTTTCCTGGCTTGTTTCAGGTATCAATCTACAATCAGTCGTCCACAGATATTTTCCTGGCTTGCTACAGGTATTAAACTGGGACCTGAAAAGGTTGGTCGAGGAGATATCTGTCCTGGCTGGTTTCAGGTATTGATCTCTGACCTGAGAAAGAAAGGTCTTCCTGGCTTGTTACAGGTATTACTCTTCAATCTCTACATGTAGATAATTTTCCTGGCTTGTTACAGGTATCAATCTACAATCAGTCGTCCACAGATATTTTCCTGGCTTGCTACAGGTATTAAACTGGGACTTGAAAAGGTTGGTCGAGGAGATATCTGTCCTGGCTGGTTTCAGGTATTGATCTCTGACCTGAGAAAGAAAGGTCTTTCTGCCTTGTTACAGGTATTACTCTTCAATCTCTTCATGTAGATAATTTTCTTGGCTTGTTTCAGGTATCAATCTATAATCAGTCGTCCACAGATATTTTCCTGGCTTGCTACAGGTATTAAACTGGGACTTGAAAAGGTTGGTCAGGAGATATCAGTCCTGGCTGGTTTCAGGTATTAATCTCTGACCTGAGAAAGAAAGGTCTTCCTGGCTTGTTACAGGTATTCATCTTCAATCTCTTCATGTAGATACTTTTCCTGGCTTGTTACAGGTATTAATCTACAATCAGTCGTCCACAGATATTTTCCTGGCTTGCTACAGGTATTAAACTGTACCTGAAAAGGTTGGTCGAGGAGATATCTGTCCTGGTTGGTTTCAGGTATTGATCTCTGACCTGAGAAAGAAAGGTCTTCCTGGCTTGTTACAGATATTACTCTTCAATCTCTTCATGTAGATAATTTTCCTGGCTTGTTACACGTATCAATCTACAATCAGTCGTCCACAGATATTTTCCTGGCTTGCTACAGGTATTAAACTGGGACTTGAAAAGGTTGGTCGAGGAGATATCTGTCCTGGCTGGTTTCAGGTATTGATCTCTGACCTGAGAAAGAAAGGTCTTCCTGGCTTGTTACAGGTATTACTCTTCAATCTCTTCATGTAGATAATTTTCCTGGCTTGTTTCAGGTATCAATCTACAATCAGTCGTCCACAGATATTTTCCTGGCTTGCTACAGGTATTAAACTAAGACTTGAAAAGGTTGGTCGAGGAGATATCTGTCCTGGCTGGTTTCAGGTATTGATCTCTGACCTGAGAAAGAAAGGTCTTCCTGGCTTGTTACAGGTATTACTCTTCAATCTCTTCATGTAGATAATTTTCCTGGCTTGTTTCAGGTATTAATCTACAATCAGTCGTCCACAGATATTTTCCTGGCTTGCTACAGGTATTAAACTGGGACTCGAAAAGGTTGATGGTAGTCATCTTTTGATTGACCTTCTCCTGAAAAAGGTAAAACGTTAGCTGCATGCAATGTCATGATGTATGAAATGCATGATGTCATGATGTTCTCAAAATAAATGAGATTTGTGTTGTATGATGCGTATGTATACCATGATGTTCTCAAAATAAATGAGATTTGTGTTGTATGATGCGTATGCATGTCATGATGTTCTAAAAATAAATGAGATTTGTGTTGTATGATGCGTATGCATGTCATGATGTATGAAGATGCGATGTTTTTAGCTGGGGAAAATAAATCCCGGAGCTACAGGAGAATAGAGTTGAGTTCTTCGTTTCCGCTGGGGATGATGAACGAAGATGGTTGTGAGAATAAACCTGTAAGAGAGAGGAACTCCGTTGGGGAATAAACACGGTGAAGAGATTACTCTGTGGGGGAATACTCTGTGGGGGAGAGATGTTCTGTTGATGATTTTAATGATAATTCCACTGGGGAGTCTGTTGATAAGCTCTGCTGGGGATCTTGATGATGAACTCCGCTGGGGATAGAAAGAACTTCGCTGGGGATGATCTTTCAGTTGCAACTTGCTGAGGATAACCCAGTTAGACTCTTGTGAGGATAATCTCTGAATTTGGCTGAGGAGACTTATTTGTGCTTCGCAGGGGATAAGCTTCCAGAATCTACTGGGGAAGATGATTCAACTCCATTGGGGAAAATTTTTTAAACTGCGCTGGGGAAATGGCTCCACTGGGGGTACCTCGCATTCTACCGGGGAACATTCTTATATTCTGTTGAGGAATATTAAGACTTCCAGGGATACTCTTATGCTTGCTGGGGAATATCCTTATACTCCGCTGGGGAATATTAAGACCTTCTGGGGATACCCAACTTTTTAGGGCTGATGGTAGACCAACTCGGCTTGGGGAGAGTATTGTTGATTTGTACATAGCTGCAAGTCTCAGCCGGGAGAGCCACCATTACTGCCTTATTCTGCGGGGAGTGAAAGTATCTTAGCCATGTTCTTCAGCTGAATCTACCTTTGTACCTGGTGAGCAGAGCAGCTGTACAGTTTGGACAATTTTTATTGCCCCTGTTTCTACGGGAGAAGGTGCCTGCAGAGGCCCCGTGGATCGAGTATTATTCCAACCTATGAGGTGCTTGGTCATTGCCGATTGAAGTGACAAATCTTCTTCTGGTAGGCAAGTGACGAGATGACGGGACATAGTCGTACGCTTTGATCCCTAATTTTTGCCTGGACCGCCCTTTCGGGTTTTCAGTCCATCGGGATACCCTTTTTTGCCCAAGCCTCCTTTTCAGGTTTTCGACTTGCCGGGTGTACAAATTTTTTCATTTTCATCCCTTATTTTTTCCGAACCCTTTTGGTTCGCCGGGAAGCCCTTATTTTTGCCTAGGTCAGTCAACCTAGCGGGTCTTTGTTCATGCGCGGTATTTTTTGACTATGTCCATTCCCTCAGGATGTAGAGAGGTGCCACTGTTGGTAGTGCTGTGTTGCCATACTACCAGAAGATCTTCGTTTGATCATGCAAGATTCGTTGCTGGAATTCATATCCAATGCCCCAAGTGATTCAGATGAAGATCTGCCCCTAGCTATTTGGCATTTTTGAGAGACTCCTTGAACCTTGACTTGACTGCCCCAGATGATAGATAATGCTCATGCCGTGCCCCTTGATTGGAAGTGTTTTTCCACTTGAGGTGATCCTTTTTATTGAGAAGGTTTTTTGTTCACTAGATATTCGTCGTGCGAATTTCCCTGCTTTTGAACAAATAGTCATATGCAAACAATGTTATTTTAAGAATGCAAAGCTTATGTCTGTTTTGAAGTTTTTGAAAATGCATTTTTCCAGTAAGACAGGCAAATTTTGTAAAATGTGATGTCAACTCAGGATTTATAGCAAGCCCTACAGGAGTCAGGATACCTTTTGTAACAGTACGCTTTCGAACTAACCCATGCTTCAGCTAGGACTTTTTAAGGGTTATAACGTGGCCTGGTTCACGCTTTAAGAAATAAAGGATAAAGGCTCAAATTTTATTTGTACCCACCTGCTCTTCGTGATGTTCTTCGATCCTAAACTCAGCTAATCGTGCATTAGACCTTGTTTGAGTCTTTGCTCTGATATTCCAGTGATGGTTCGGATACTGATAATTTATTTTGAATAGGCAGTCATTTTTGCAACATTTTTCATGTTGTTGAGGATTTGTAGCGACCTCGTTCTTTTGATTCATTATCCCTGTCTTTTTCCTGAACTGTTTCTTTTGTATTTACAGTCAGTGGGATGCGCCAGTTTTGTAAATCTCCTTCGTAGGTTTTGACTTAATGGACTTTTATTTCTGAGAGATAATGACTTCCTGTCCTTACGATCATTCGAAACCATCACTGTCTCTTGTTTTGGAAGGACTTCTTTGATGCCATTCATTGTGCACCTGGATCAACTGAGAAAACTACCCTGCCCCAGGTTATAATTAAGGGTTTTTAATTTGTGAAAAGAAAAAATCCAACTTCTTTGGCTCAAAGGGGTTGACGAGGGATTATCTTCCTTATAAATCCACTGTTTAGGATTTGAAACAATGCCTGTACCTCATCAGTGGGGTCTATTCAAAAGCATACTGTAAAGATCGTGGTATCGTTTTCGTCATCCTCCCTCTAAAGGCTTAGAATTTTTAATCGAGAGTTGAACATCACAAAAAGGAAATATGAAGCAATTTAAGCATAATGAAAACAATTAATTCAAAACAAGACACGTGCATTGCATTAATGAAATAACAAAAGTTTGACATGACAATAATTGTTTGAATAAGCAAAGAAAAATACAATTTCAGAATTCAAATGAACAAAAGTGCTTTCAATCCTAGCCATATTTTGGCAAGGGAGCAGTGATCACATTGTGAGTCTCAGAAGGGCCGAGTTCAATCTCTTTCGCATCAATCAAGTCTTGTACCTTGTTCTTCAAAGCCCAACAATCATCCGTGTTATGCCCCGGGCTATCAGAGTGATAAGCGCAGCGGGCGTTAGGATTATGCCTTGGTGATGTTGTATTTAAAATCTTCGGAGCTTCTTTTAGAGTCACCAGATTGTTCTTCAGCAACTGTGGCAACATCTGAGATAAAGTCATGCTAAGAGGAGTGTATTGCCTTCGAGGTTTCTCGCCCCTTTGTTGGTTGTGATGCTGAGGAGCACAAGCAGGTTTTGAAATAACAACCGCGTTGACAGCTTGGCGGTGTTCAGGTCTATTCTGTCTTCTTGAACTGTAAACAGCACTGGACTCTTTCTTAAACGGCTTCTTATCGGTACCTGATGAGGCACCCTTCTGTATCTTCCCCGCCTTAATACCAGCTTCAATCCTCTCACCAGTCAAGATAAGGTCTGTAAACCCGGCTGAAGAGTTTCCAATCAAATGGTTAAAGAATGGACCAGACAGGGTCCCCAGGAACATATCAACCAGTTCACGTTCAGCCAAAGGTGGTTGCACCCTTCCGGCCAGGTCTCTCCATTTTTGAGCATACTCTTTGAATCCTTCACCCGTTCCTATTGACATACCCTGGAGTTGGGTACGCGTAGGAGCGAGGTCAGAGTTGTACTGATACTGCCTATAGAACGCAGCAGCCAAATCCTCCCAGCTGTGAATACTGGCTCCGTCCAACTGATAGAACCACTCAAGTTGAGTCCCTGAAAGACTGTCTTGAAAGAAATGGATCCACAAGTTCTTATCAGCAGTGTAAGGTTGGATCTTCCTCACATATGACCGGAGGTGCAGCTTTGGACAGGAAGCTCCATCATACTTGGCAAAGGAAGGTGCCTTGAACTTATGGGGAATCACCACCCCAGATGATAGACCCAAATCCCTGAAGTCTAGACCGAGCACCTTCTGTACTTCCATAGCGTTCAAACGGTCTTCCAGCTGTTTGTACTTATCCTCAGCAGGAGGATACTGTTCTTCATCATAGTCCGTCTCGTTTTCGGAGACCATAGGGCTAGGAGCCCTCCTTTCTTGTGGACTGTCTTTCTCTCCAGATGGGGTGGCCAGATCAATCTCATTCTGCAGCCCGTTTCCAAACCTGCGTCCAGTATTGAACAGGATGATCCTCTTTTTCTTCTTCTTCCTCTCTTTCAGAATCAGGGTCTTCAGGTCCTGCTGACCCTTAGCTAGGCTCATGACCAACTCTTAAAATTGGGCATTCTGGGCCTGGAGGGCCTTGATAGCTTGCTCAGTGGAAGGTTCAGCAGACATGAAGATTGCTGAAATAAACAGCGAAGAAGATGAGAAACCTGTGATGGGAGACCTGTTATGCAATTATATGTATGATATATGTATGCAATGTTTTCAAGGATCTCGCGGGGTAAACAAGAAACTGTTAGAATTTGAATCCTGTAGCTTGACTGAAGGAATTCGTGTTGCTGAGAGTCCTTCTTCAAGAGTCAAGCTCACCATATCGAGTGGGTCATAGCCCCTGACTCAAGTTATCATGTTTTGATCTCTAGACGACATTGGCTAGAGGAAAATAAATCCCCTTGCCCCTTGCTAGATATTTGATTTACCATAACCTGCATCACAGACCCTTGAGATCCTTGGAATGGTTAAGGAAATGTTAAGGTATGATGTTATGATGTGTATGATATGCGTTTAAGCAAAAATGTGAGATGCTGTAAGTAAGCCTTGCAATAAATCCAAAATATTGGATAAGGACTGTAAACAAAACCTGCAGGGAACTCATGTTGTCAGATAACAAGAATGTGCAAGTAGTTCAGATTTGAAGGCACACAAGTCACACATATAGCCTTAAGTTTAGGCTGGCATGGAGTTTAGGCATTACCCTCTTTCAGTTCAGTTGGTTTAAACCTGTCCTAAAAAATAGTAACCGAGTTCTAGAGGATCTCAATATCACTGACTACCCTCAATCGGTCATAATTCTAGCTTAGCAACCTTTTCTTGCAGCCAGAACCATCACGAGAGTTTAGTCTCAATGAGTGTAGCATATTGCTACTGTTCTATGGCCAAGTTGGTCAATTTAAGGTTCTAAGTTCAGTTGGTGCTTAATGACTCCTCAGAAGACCCATATTCTCCTCGTTTCAACACAAGGGATATCAGTACAGATCAAGGTGCCACACCAACGTAGCTACTGCTTCATCTGTGTCGGTCTACACAGGACAGATCCCTCACACTTTACTGCTACTTACCTAAAAAGGGTACCCCAGATCCGGGATAGGATCTATAGAACTCCGATACAAGCCCATAAAATTTAAAGCATACAAAGCATACAATTGAAAACACAAGTGATCTAATCCTAAGGTACACCTCACTTATATTATCCCCAACAGAGTTGCCAGTTCTGTGATCGGTGGGAATGAGAACTGACTGTTTTTTAATGCTGGTTCAAGTTTGCGTTTGTTTTCGCAAAGTGTCGCGGTAAGCAAGAGTCGCCACCGTCTTTTATTTTATCAAACAAGGAAAGGACAAAAGCACAGAAAAATTCCTTTTCGAGATGTTTCTCGGGTTTGGGAGGTAGATTATAGAAAGGGAAGGTGTTAGCACCCTTTCTATCCGTGGTTATCCACGGGCTCTTAGGTACTTGCTCACTATGTTTTCAAAAGTTTGCTTTTCTTTGTGATTGTGGGTTTTGAAAAGAGTTTTGTTTTTGAAGAGAGTGTAAGTGCGAAAAGTTTTGTTTTGTTTTTAAAAGGAGCAAGTACTTAAGAACCTCTACCTACTCAAAAAGGAATTTAATTGTGCAAATGTCCTTTAGACAATGCTATCCCACTATTGAGGAGTAGGTAGCACCGTCGTTGGAGTTTTCGGGTCAATTCGGTTTAAGGGACGTGTGGTCACTAAATCAATGTTAGGATGCTTTAGCGGTAACCCTAATGTTTTAGATCATTTTTATCGAGGAAACCGTTTTGAGGCAACTTATGATCTTGGGACAGGAGGGCGACCTATAAAACATCATATACTCAATGACCACGTTCGAGGCAACCAAGTGAGGCGTACCCTAAGAGTGGCATGTGCAAGTGTATTATTTTTCAATTATATTATCTTTGCATGTCATGGTGAGCTACTATTGATTTTAAGTTAAGAATTAATCTTGTCATACAATCCTAGTTAGCATACATCTAAGCAGTTAATATATATACAAAAATTTTAAAGTGCAGAAATTGTAAATCCTACGCTATTACAAGGCTTCGGGGAGGGGGATTATTTACATGTCCAAAAATTAGGGGAATAAAAGCATTAAAATGTAAAAGTCTTAGTTTAAGCTATTACAAACCAATAAGCAGTTACAATAAAATAAACGCGCGTAAATATGAAAATAACCTCTAAAAATTCTAAGAATAAAATCTTTTTGTTGTTTTATTTTATTTTGGGAAAATGATCTAAATCTATTTAATTTTAGCTTTTGAGAAAATGTTAAGATAATTAAGATATTAATTAACAAAGTTAATTTTAATAGAAAAAACTAGCGTAATGTTTTTTGTGGTTTTTTGATTTTAATGTTAATTAAAAAAAGATAAAAAGATGTCAATGAAAACAAAAATAAAATACAAGGGGGGGATCCTTCGATCCAAGGAAAAAAAGGAGTTTCGACCCAAGGAGGGAAATGGTCCTTTCGATTGGGCCAGACTGTAAGGCGTGAGTAGCCTTCGATCCAGGGAAGAGGATTTCCCTTCGATCATGGAGGTCATGGCTTTCGATCCAGGAATGAGATGCCTCCTTCGATCCAGCATGCTAATGGATTCGATCCAGAGAAGGGCTCTCCTTCGATCTGGGATGTTATACCTACAAAAGCATGTTAGCGAAATAAAATGCAGGGCCTGGGTATTAAACCCCAGGCCCTTCGATCCTGCGCTTGCTGGGTCTCTTCAGGCTATGTCTGCAGCAAGTGTTAGCAAACGAAAAACATGACCTGGGTGCCAAACCCAGGCCTTTCGATCCTGTCTAGGATGGCAAATCAAAGGTAGCAACAAGAAATAATGTGTTATGCAAATGTAAAGTTGGACAATTTACCCTTTCTTACCTGCAGATTGAGTCTTCGATTTGGGCACTTGCTGGAGGTGAGCAGTTTCGATCTGGGGTTTCTGGGCGTGGATGCTTTTGTTGTAGGGTTGCTTTGGCCTGGAAAATTCTGGGCAGCGTCTCTCCAATGTTTTTTGTTCTCCTGTTGTGTGTTTTTTTCGTGTGTGTTCTCCTGCAGAGTTTTTGTGTGTTATTTTCGTGTGTTGTGTGTGTTTTTCGTGTCACTTGTGATCTCTTTATATAGAGGGGGTAGAGGGGACAGGAAGACAAAGGTTTAAATGACTTTGATTATGTGTTTGACAGCCATGAATGAGGATTTGTAACGTTAATTATGTGTTTGAAAGCCATGAATGAGAGTTCGTAATGTTGGCTAAACACATGGGATCTTGTCCCTTTTTGAATTTTGAATGACACGTAGCTGGCCTTCGAATGCTCCCTTTCGAATGGGCTGATGGCCTCCTTCGAATGCTCTTCGAAAGCTTCTTCGAATGGACCCTTTGAATGCTTCTTCGAATGGACCTTTAGAATTCCAATCGAAGGGTCTTTCAGAATGCCAATCGACGTGCTCCTTCAGAATGCCAATCGAAATGCTCCTTCAGAATGCCAATCGAAGGGTCTTTCAGAATGCCAATCGAAATGCTCCTTCAGAATGCCAATCGAAATGCTCCTTCAGAATGCCAATCGAAATGCTCCTTCAGAATGCCAATCGAAATGCTCCTTTAGAATGCTAATCGAAGGGTCTTTCAGAATGCCAAATGAAAGATACTTAAAGCACCACTCAAAAATTTTCTTTTTCCTTAGGCAAGGGTTTGTGATCAACCATGCAGGGGGAAGACTTTGGAAAACATGAGAGGGCAAATTTTGGGGTGCAACACTCATATGCAAAGAATGTTTATTCTAAGAATGATAATTATAATACAAAGCTCATGTTTGTCTTGAAGTTTAAACGCTTGTAAAAAATATTTTGAAACATCAAAAAATTTGTACAAAAGATAGTAAAAAGATGGAGTGATACCAAGTCAAAAGTTTTTGCAAGCCTCCTAGGAGTCAGATTACCGCATTTCTTGTTACAATGTGCTTTTGAATTAACCCATGCTTCAGTTAGGACTTTTAAGGGTTGTAACATGGCCTGGTTCACGGTTTTAGAAAAAAAGATTTAAGGCTCAAAATATTTGGTGCCCACCCATTCTCCGTGATATTCTCCAGTCCTAAATTCAGTTAAACCAATACGAGCACTCATCCCTCAAGAGGAGTTTACCATGGTTGAGGAGGATACGGCAGTCACTCACCTTTTTCATTCTTTGTGTTTGATCACATGACTTTATTCTTTGTTGAGGATTTCTATTTGGTAATCCCCTTTTTCTCTTTTCGCGCTTTTCGGTTTCTTTTTGTATTCCCTAACTTTTTCTTGGACAAATTCCTTTCGAATTGGACGTTGAAGTTCAGCGGGATGCCCTGAGTTTTACCTAAGCGACTTGTCTTTTCAAGTTTCGGCTTAGCGGGGATTTTTGTCTCTTTCTTTTATCATTTCTTTTAGTTTGAACCAGTCGTGTGATTTCGAGTCGTTTTTGACTTCCTGAGAAAGTGTGACTACCTCGCTGCCTGGTTGATAAGGAATAGCCATTATGGTATCGTCATCTTTTGACCTCTTGATGTGCGAGAGACATTTATTGGGATATCATTATTTTTTTTAATGCACGCTACTGATAGATAAGAGTTAACCATTGTAGTTTTATTCTTTCTCAACCTTCTGAAGGATAACCTTTGTTGTATCCTTTGATGCGCACCCTTAATGAGTTTTGAATGCTCAATCAGATTAACTGAAATCCTACCCTGCCCCGAGTTAAATGTGAGGGTTTTTCTGAAAGGAAAAGAAACTCCTACTCAAGGCTTAAACGGGTTGACGTGGGTTTCACTCCCTTATATCTTTGGTGTTTGGGAATTTGAAACAAGGCATGTACATCGTCAGCAGGGTCCTATTCAAAAGCATAGCGTTTAAATTTTCGGTATATTACTCATCATCCTCCATCCAGAAGTATTTTGCTTTATTTAACCAGAGTTAAGTATCGAAAAGTCAGAGGAAAACATTAATGAGTGAATATGAATGGATTAATTCAATACAAACAAATTTAATGCATTGTGATTAACATTCAAAAATAGGCAAGTTTTGCATATAAGAAAGTACTGAACCAAAACAATAAATATTTACAAATGAGAATGCAAATGTAATTTGAAAATGCCATGTTGAGGAGACCAGTCTCCGTCCAGACTTGTTGCTTCAGAAAGTACGCTTGGTAACCTCACTTCTTATTTATGGATGCTTTATACTCTTGAGTTGAGAACGAATATCCATCATATCTTTAGCAAGAATATCCTTAGGTCGTGAGATCCTATTCGACGGAGGTGAACCTTATAACAAAACGTCCTGAGCATGGACTGGTTTCCGTACCTGATATTTGAGTGATCTGATACCACGTTCCATAAAGCTTTTAATGTTTTCTTTTTGCATTGTTTTATTGAAAACATTGAACGTCTTTTGTTTATCAAAACAAAAATAATGAAAACAACTTGGCATAATTTGAACAGATACTTTTATTGAATGATTGGCCTGTAAATAGGGATTTACAATGAAAAGTAATTATCGAAAAGGAACAATTGCACGCGAAACATATGGGGGGGGGGAAGAAAAGAGAAAGAAAAGAAAATGAATATAGACTTTGTCAAGTACAACTCTGCTACAACTCTCATGACCCCTGAATTCTTCAATACTTGCCTTCCGAATGACTTGGTTGGACCAAACCTTCGTCCTGTTCCAATCAAACCAATGACCTCTTACGCGAAATATTTTTTTACCGCATCCGTATTGACAGGGTGAGGGAAATCCTCTCCATCCATGGTTGCGAGCATCATAGACCCTCCCGAGAAAAATTTCTTCACAATAAAAGGTCCTTCATAATTGGGAGCCCATTTACCTCTAGCGTCCGTGTTATTAGGAGGCAAGATCCTTTTTAGCACCAGATCACCAGCTTGAAAATTCCGCGGACGTACCCACTTGTCGAAGGCTTTCTTCATCCTTTTTTGCTATAACTGTCCGTGGAAAATCGACGTTAATCTTTTCTCCTCAATGAGATTCAGCTGATCAAACCTATTCTGGACCCATTCAGTCTCATCCAATTGTGCATCCGTCATTATCCTTAAAGAAGGGATTCCTACCTCCACTGGTAGGACTGCTTCCATGCCGTAAACGAGCGAAAAAGGGGTTGCCCCAGTTGAGGTACGCATGATGGTACGATAACCATGTAAAGCGAATGGTAGCATCTCATGCTAATCTTTATAAGTGATGACCATTTTCTGCACAATCTTCTTAATATTTTTGTTTGCTACTTCAACCGCGCCATTCATCTTAGGACGGTAAGGAGAGGAATTGTGATGTTTTATCTTAAAGTTTTCACACAACTCTTTCATCATCTTATTATTGAGGTTCGACCCATTATCAGTAATAATCTTTTTGGGAATGCCATATCGACATATTATGTTATGTTTGATGAAACGTGCTATCACCTGTTTAGTGACATTGGCATAATATGCTACTTCAACCCACTTAGTAAAGTAGTTGATAGCCACCAAGATGAAACAGTGTCCGTTGGAAGCGGTTGGCTCAATCTGTCCTATCATATCAATTCCCCACATTGCGAAAGGCCAAGGTGAAGTTAGGATATTCAGGGGATTGGGCGGCACATGAATCTTGTCGGCGTAGATATGACACTTGTAACAGATCCTAGAATGATTGTAGCAATCATTTTCCATTGTTGACCAGTAGTAACCAGCCCTCAAGATTTTCTTGGCCATAGTATGCCCGCTAAAATATGTCCCAAAAGATCCTTCGTGCACTTCTTCTATGATCCTACTTGCTTCGTGTCTATCCATGCATCTGAGCAGAATGGAATCATAATTCCTCTTATACAGAATAACACCGTTGAGGAAAAAATTGGCGGCAAACCTCCGTAAAGTCTTCTTATCTGTGACAGAAGCACTTTCTGGATATTCTTGGGTTTTAAGATACTTTTTGATGTCATAGAACCATGGCTTCTCATCAACGTCATCTTCTCCTACTCCATAACAAAACGCTGGTTCATGTAACCTTAGGATGGTGATAGAAGGAGCTTCATTTGCCAATTTAACCTTAAACATGGATGAAAGGGTAGCCAAAGCGTCTGCCAAGTTGTTCTCCTCCCTTGGAATGTGATTAAAAGTAATCTCATCAAAATAAGGGGTTAGTTTTAACACATGATCATGATACCGAATCAAATTTGGGTGACGAGTTTCCCAATCTCCGTTGATTTGGCTAATTACCAAAGCAGAATCTCCATATACTTCCAAGATTTTGATTCGTAAATCAATGGCGGCTTCTAACCCAAAAATACAAGCTTCATACTCAGCCATATTGTTCGTATAATCAAAGCAAATCCTGGCGATAAGAGGAGTATGAAAACCTTCAGGAGAAGTAATCACCGCACCGACACCATTACCCAATGCATTGGAGGCACCATCAAACACCATTGTCCATCGCGATCCTGGTTCAGGTCCTTCCTCTGGGCCTGGGATGTTACAATCTCGTATGTACATGATGTCTTCATCAGGGAACTCAAACTTCATTGGCTAGTAGTCATCTTCCATAGGTTGATGGGAAAGAAGATCTGTCAATACATTACCCTTGATAGCCTTTTGAGTGGTATATTGGATGTCATATTCAGTCAAAATCATTTGCCAACGAGCTATCCTTCCCGTGAGGGCTGGTTTTTTGAAGATGTACTTGATTGGGTCCATCTTAGAGATCAGTAAGGTGGTATGAGTCAACATGTACTGCCTTAGTCGCCGAGCAGCCCATACCAAAGCGCAACAAGTTTTCTCGAGTAGTGAGTATCTTACGTCACAGTCGGTAAACTTTTTGCTAAGGTAATATATGGCGTGCTCTTTTCGACCAGCCGCACATGCTGCCCCAATGCACACCCCATTGAGTTTTATAATACCGTTAGGTACATTATCAAGGGCCTACCTTCCACCAGGGGTGAGAGAATTGGAGGTTCCATCAAATACTCTTTAATTTTGTCAAATGCTGCCTAGAAATGGTTATTCCACCTGTCTGTCTGACTCTTTTTTAACAATCTAAAGATTGGTTCACAAGTGGCCGTAAGGTGGGAGATAAATCTAGAAATGTAGTTCAGTCTTCCTAGAAAGCCGCGAACCTCTTTTTCTGTTTCCGGCACAGGCATTTCTTGTATAGCCTTTATCTTACTAGGGTCGACTTCAATTCCTTTCTCGCTTATGATGAACCCTAATAGTTTCCCTGATCTTACTTTGAATGTGCACTTATTTGGATTCAGCCTTAGCCTGAACTTCCTTAACCTTTCAAATAATTTCAACAAATGAACCAGATGTTCCTCTTCTGTCTAAGATTTTGCAATCACATCATCGACATATACCTCAATCTCTTTATGCATCATGTCATGAAAGAGAGTGACCATCGCACGTTGATAAGTTGCCCCGACATTTTTTAGGCCAAATGACATCACCTTATAACAAAATGTTCCCCAAGGAGTAATAAAAGTAGTCTTCTCCATGTCTTCTGGTGCCATCTTAATCTGATTATAGCCAGAAAAACCATCCATGAAGGAGAACACTTTAGCTTGAGCTGTATTGTCAACTAGCACATCAATATGTGGTAATGGGAAATCATCTTTAGGACTGGCTCTGTTCAAGTCCCTATAGTCCACACACATCCTGACCTTTCCATCCTTCTTAGGTAATGGTACAATATTCGCGATCCATGGCGGGTAAGATGTCACCTTTAAAAAACCAGCATCAAACTGTTTCTGAACTTCTTCTTTGATCTTTTTAGACATCTCAGGATGAGTCCTTCGAAGTTTTTGTTTAACAGGAAGACACTCTTCTTGGAGAGGTAGCTTGTGCATGACGATGTCCGTGTCTAAACCAGGCATGTCTTCATAGGACCAAGCAAAGATATCCATATACTCGCGGAGCATTGTGATTAGTTTGTGCTTGATACTGTCTTCTAGAGCAGCCCCAATCTTAACTTCTTTTCGGACCTCTTCGGTTCCTAAGTTGATCAACTCAGTGGTCTCTTGGTGTGGTTGAATGACTTTTTCTTATTGCCTCAATAACCTAGCCAACTCTTCGGGAAGTTCGCAGTCCTCCTCAGTTTCTTCTTCAGCTTGATATATTGGTTTTTCAAAGTCATAGAGAGTCATAGCAGAATCATCCCCGACATTTTCTGGGATTAATGAGGGACAAAATCTGCATGGTTATTTTTTTGTCTTTATTTTAGTTTTAGATGTAAAATAAAACAAAGTCTTGAATCTCGTAAAAAATTTCGGAAAGACAAAGAGTGAAACATTTGAAAACAAAAGACGTTCTTTATTGACAAATAAACTTGTAAATGAAAAAAATTGTGGTCTTACAGCATGTCCGCTATGTCTTAGGCATGACATAGGGATTATTGTATGATAACAGAAATAAAAGAAAGTTACTCTTCAAAACGGGTGACATCAATGATGTCCTTGGTGAACCAGTTAGTAAGCTTTTCATTCGGCCTGGTCGGATGAACCCACCTATCCATCTCACAATCGCTGTCATCTCCTTCACTTACTGCATGAGCTTCTTTCTGGATGGTTTCGCTGCTGACGAATCGAATTGGTGGAGGAATACTTTGACCTTCAGGAGTGATGACTGACTTTCCTTGATTAGCGAAGAAGCCTAAACCTTTCTTGTCCTTTTGAGTAGGGAGATCCAACACTCTTCCCCAGCCTTCTAGATGACCAGACTGAACGATTGCTTGTGCCTGGCGATAGGATGACATGGGGACTTCTGGCCTCCTGTCTTCTTGATAAGGAGTTCTAACAACTTGTACAGTTTCAAAAGCTTGACACGACATCTCATGGATTTCTCCTTCTACTTCAACATAGCGGAAAGAACTCAGGTGACTGATAATGTAATCTTCTTCGCTGCAAATAGTGCCCACTTTGCCATTCAGTAAAAACTTCAGCTTCTGGTGTAGAGCGGAGGTAACAACGCCAGCCTCGTGGATCCATGGGTGTCCCAGTAAACAGCAATAGGAAGGGTTTATATCCATGATAAAGAGGGTTGCTTCAAATACTTGAGGTCCTATCTTGATTGGCAGGTCGACTTCCCCGAACACAGTCCTTCTCGATCCATCAAAAGCCTTAACAACCAAATCACTTTGCCTCAATGAAATCCCCTCATAATCCAGCTTCAAAAGAGAAGACTTAGGTAATACGTTGATAGAGGAACCTGTATCAACCAGCACACGAGATAAGGTAGTTTTTACAATTTCCATGGATATGTGTAATTCTTTGTTATGTTTCCTCCCCTCAGGGGGGAGATCAAAGTCCGTGAAACCCACCACATTACTTGCAGAAATACTATTCACAATCCCCTCAAACTGATTCACTGATATTTTTTGGGGGATAAAAGAGGTTCCTAACAGCTTCAACAGTGCATTTCTATGGGATTCTGAGCCTCTGAGCAAGGCGAGGATGGATATCTTTGAGGGTGTTTGACTTAACTGGTCAATGATCTTATAGTCTCTCTTCTTGATGTACCGCATTAACTCGGCTGCATCCTTAGACATTTCATCATCAAAAACAGGAATAGAGGGCTTCTGTTCTGGCTTATCGTTATTGACCATGATTTGTTTGCCTTTAGCCTTAGCTACAGCATTTGTACTACTTTCAGGTCGCTCTGGCAGGGAGAAAATTTGACCGCTGCGAGTAATTCTGCTTTCACTGACAATATCTAGCACTGCAGGTTTCTCTTCTTCAGACTTGTCTTCCTCAAACCTCTGAGTAGTAACCTTCTTCGCTTGATAGTAAATTTCACCACCATAATTCCAAGGTACTGCTTTGTCTCTAACGTACGGTACCGGACCAGGCGTAGTGATAAGTAGTGGGGACTTCTTAGCAGGTACCAAGATTGTTATTGGTACTCGGGTAGCTCTTTGTTTGACCGGAATGGTTATCACATTGACTTCATTCTTATCGATCTCAGGCTTCATAATCTTGCGATTAAACTGAAGAAACCCCCTCGTAATCAAATCTTGAACTGCATTTCTCAACAAATGACAACCCTCTGGATGTTTTAAACAAGCAGTACAGTCCATTCTGCAGCCCAAGAATACATCTTTACTCGTCAATTACTCTTTCACGAATAACAGGGGGATATTTAACTGATCAACATCCATAACCAGATCTAGGCTTTCATCTTCAATGATGGCACTAACAGTGGAACCTCTGTGAGTCGGTAGTGGTTGATTTGTAATGTTAGGTGCTGGTCCGAAATTAATAGCTTGAGAGTCCAATAAGTCTTGTACCTTGTGTTTAAATGCTATGCAACACTCAATGTTATGCCCCTGTGCTCCGAAATGAAATTCGCATGTAGCGTTAGCATTGAAATTCGGCGGCATCCTATCTGGGTTAATCTGCATTGTACGTTTCTCGACCAACTTCAATTCCAGTAACTGGGGTAGTAATTCTGCATAGGGAATTGGAATTGTGTCGATCTTTCTGGGAGGTTGTTTTGACCTCTGTTGATAGCCTTGGCGAGGTGTATATGCTGGACGTTGAGGGGGAGCTATCAAAATTGTTACAGCAGCAGCCTGATGGTCGTAATCTTGATATCTTCCCTTCCCCTTCTGAGGATAGATCGCACCAGATTCTCCTTCCTTTTTCTTTGGGTGTCCCCCGAAAGACTTCTTAGTATTCCCAGCATTATTCCCAATTGGGAGATCTTGGATTTTCCCCAATTTAATTCCGATCTCAATCCGCTCCCCATGTGTTACCATCTCAGCAAAAGTACCTGATATGCTACAGGTTGTGTAATACTGGCCTTGCAGCGTACTATTAAACATCTCTATCATTTCTCGTTCTAACATGGGAGGTTTCACTTTTGCAGCTATGTCTCGCCACCTCTGGGCGTACTCTTTTAAAGACTCTTCTCGTTTATGGGATAAGTTCTGCAGTTGGGTTCTTGTGGGTGCCATGTCAGTGTTATACTGATAGTGCAAAACAAATGCTTCAATCAATTCTCTCCATGTGCGGATATGACTACTTTCCAGCTGCATGTACCATTCGAGTGGACCAACTGTCAAACTATCTTGGAAGTAGTGCATTAACAGTTTCTCGTCGTTGGAATATGCAGACATCTTCTGATAGAAAGACTTAACATAGGTTTTTGGGCAGGAAGTGTCTTTGTACTTTACGAAATCAGGCACCTTGAATTTTGGGGGAATCTTTACTCCGGGCACCAAGCCTAAGTCAGACATGCCAAAGCCTACTGCACCTTGACTTTCAAACTTGCGCATCCGTTCTTCAAGCATATGCAACTTCTTGCTATCTTCAGTTGGTTCTTCCACATTAGTCATCTAATCTTCCCAATTATCTTCTTCCATCGGCCTAACAGGAATGAAAACAGGCCTTGGTAGCATAGTAGGTTGTTCAGTGTTCTGATGAGAAGGAGTGAGTGGGGGAGGGTTTCCCATAGCTTGATTCCCAAGGATGCCTTGGTTACCTGTAAGGTTGCTGAAATTTGCATGCTGACCATTTTGGGTATTCAAACCGATATTCACATTTTGAGTTCCTCCCGGGTTCTCCACTGCATTCTGAGCCCCTGGAATACTGTTAGGATTATTGATGATGACCCCTGGTGGACCAGCATTCGGATTTTCACCCCCATTATTCAATGCTTCAGCAGGCCTCATAATCATGGCCCTCATTTCCTCCTGTTGACGAGCCATGTTCTGAATAATCTCCATCAATTGATCGACTCGAGTGTCCATCCTGGTTCCCATAGCCACAACATCTGCTTGAATTTGTTCCATCTGTCTTTTGGTGGTGCTTCGAGTATTATAACGATGGGAATTCGTAGTGGCTATCTTCTACAAAGGAGAGGCCCAAATCAAGGAATAAGAAGACCTTCCATAATTACTTCTTATATTATGATATACATGAATGCATGATTGTGTATGCAATGTTATATCATTTCCAGGACATCTCAAGTTTTATTACCCCTAGGAATTTTAAACAACATGATAAGAGAGACAAATGGTGGGAAGAAATTTTGATTAACAATTGATCTCATTAAAAACATCATTGATATGATCCAATGGTAACTTCTTACAAGCATGATTCAGAAACTGCAATGAAATCTAAATGACCCCATCCAACATGACTGGTGGTGATCAAAAGACAAAAATAAAATAAAAGGGGAGAACAAGATAATCAACGGGGGGGGGGGGGGGTCTCTAATCTCTGTGTAGTACAATGGCCCTCCTTGCCGGAAGTACTCCTCACTCCATTATTTAGTTTCTTCAAATAATGTCTTTGTCTTTTCATGATCCCGTGCACGAGCGAAGCTATCGATCACCACATCTTTCCGATATAGTTGTCCCTCTAAGTACACACATTGATCTAGGAAGCGATCACATTCTTTACATTCTGGTAAAGGTATAGGCACATGTGCTTCTTCCATTTCCTTGATCTTGTCTCGGAGTCTTGCATTCTCTTTCATCACTTCGGTCATTTGATCTTCTTTTGCTTCCAACTCCATCCTAGCAATTTTGAGTTGGTTTCCCAATTCCTTGACTTTGGCTTTGTTCCTATTGTTGGCCATCTAAAATTTCAAAGTTTCTTGACGATTTCTTTCTGCATTAGCGAGGGCTATCTGATATTCTTCCGTAGACACAAAAGATTATTCAGCTCTGGGTCGTTTCTTAGAACTACTTTCCCGTTCGTACTCTTTTAACTGACGGGCCAAGTCCCTTTTCTTTTCTGTTAAGAAATATATTTCCATTTTTTGTCTTCCAAATTCTGGCGAAGGTCCCTATTCTCCAATTATACTTGATAGAAGTGTTCCTTAGGCACATCGTGTTGCAACTCAGTGGGTTGAAGATAAAAGGAGATTTCTTTTTCCAAAGGAAACATAAGAGTTTTGACTCTTTCCTTCAACCAATCCACGTAAGGATCGAAAGCTAATACCTCTTTTGGCCCAAAGAATTCTTTTCCTTTCCTTCCAACACGTGCCCAGGAAATCTCCACCTTCTTCAGTATTTCTGGATCTTCTCCTTTTTTGAAATACATAGGTTCGACCTCCTTGGCCGTGGGTGGGCGCCTCATGGCATAACCTAATTGGCGAAGATAAAGTACTGGATTGTAGTTGATAACCCCTTTTGTTCCCATGAGAGGAACATTAGAGAAACCTGCACAGTGAGAGATGACTTCGGAGCTATCCACCTTAAGTTTGTACCATTGGATATCGAAAGAGGTGAGTGTCATCACTTTGGATGCCCATGAACGAGGATCTTCTTTGAATGGCCCTTTGGTGGGTAACTGTGCCATGAACCATTTGTAAAGCATGGGTGTACAACATACCACTACTCCTTTCTTTCCATGCCTGGAGTGGATGGCGTGGTAAGTATCCGCTAATAGCATAGGTATAGGATTTTTATTCTTGAAGACACAAAGAGAAGCCAAGTCTATGATTTCTTTAATCTCATGGAATAAGACAACTTCGTAAATGATAGCAGCCAACAGAGCATAATAAGTGTCCCAATTTCCTGCGTTTGCCATTTCCTTAGCCTTACTTACCAAGAAATCTACAGGAATACCACAAGTGACTTTGTTACGTCTCCATTTCCCTTTTACATCGTTAAGGCTCAAATAAATAACCTTAGCAATGGCCTCAAAGTCAGGCTCAATAGGGACTCGGACAAATGGAACATGACTGGTGAGCTTAATGTGGAGAAGATGAGCATACTCCTCAAGAATAGGTGCTAACTGGTAGTCTTGAAATGTGAAACAACGCAACTCCGGATCATAAAATTGTAACAAAGTCCGTACAGCCTTATCGTCAACCCGAGCATCCAACAAAGATAGGAGATTCCCATATCTTTCACCAAAAATGCCCATTTGTTGACAATTCATGAGGTCTCTGAGCTCTTCAATATAGGGCTAAATAATAGGATGAAATTGATAGCTGAAGTTATCCCTCTTTGTCTTTAGGACGATATCAATGTTGTTTGCCATTCTTTAGAGGAAAAGGAAACCCTAGAGAGATCCTGGAAATGACAATGCCCATGCGAATTAATTATCGACATATATATTTTTTTGAAAAGTAAATATGCTATGATGTGTGTGCAAATGATCACGGGGTTACTACTTCCATGATACCGATTCCTGTTGTACTTCCTCTTCACATTCTATTAATACCGAGATTACAAGTCTGAAACGTAACCAGAAGAAATCCATGAAGATCATAGTTGGATCCTCAAAAAATAAATCTGAGAAACTCATAATTATTGGCAGAAATCTAGGATATAACCAAAAGTAACCGTCTGAATATAGTCACCAATTGTACATGTGATAAGAACTCCTTCCCCACTCACGTGTGAAGACTAGGTCAGGGTGAGATAATGGTAACTCGAAAATCACAGGTTCGCCTGAAAGTACAATCATCATAATACACACGTGCATGATGAAAGTACCTCCAATTGGACCTCATCTGAGCGTGGTATATGACAGGACTGCATTAATCGGACCACGTCCTATAGCCGTCATGCCCCCACTTTATTCCTAGGTGTCCTAGTGCATTCTAGCCTGGGTACCGGGCCTTTTACCTCAATAGTAACATCCCCACCCAAACAAGAAGCAGATCCAGTACAACAACAGTATATGGAAGACAGTAAAGTGTGATGCAAACATGTGCTCAGATAAACATGTACAAATGAGTAAACTAAAAGCATAAAAATAAACACCCAAAGAAAAGAAAACAAGAGCTAGGATCGACTCCGGGATGGACCAGCATTTGGTCGACCTCTCCCCAGTGAGGTCGCCAACTGAAACAACCGGCTGAAAATCATCAAACAATAAAGTCGCCATCGAACGTCTTTTATCCCATATGGAGGGAAAGGTAAACATCGAGAAAACCTGAGAAAGGAGAAGTCACGGTCTTGCAACCGAAAGATCGGGTAAGGGAGTCTGTTATGCGAGGGGAAGGTATTAGCATCCCACACGCCCATAGTACTCTACGGTATCCACTCTTGTTGTCTAATCTAATGGGTGTGTTTAATCTATGCTTAAGCTGTACAAGGAATGCATGCAAAAGAAATGAGAAAAGAATGTAAGGAAAATAAAATTGTTATGCTCTCTCGGGTCCTACCCCAATGCCTACGTATCCCTTTTAAGGAATCAGAGCAGCCGTAGTTCAGCTCACATGTTTTTGTTGGTTTGTATTTTTTTTAATGAACAATATTAATTTCGCCTTCTGCCGCAACTCGACCTTTGGAGACTTACGTGTCAGCACAGAAGTGAATTAACATGCTCTATTTAAAAAGAGTTTGGAGAAAAGGTGCTTGGGTGCACAAATAAAAGGTTTGAATTGGTTTGTGTTTTTTGCTTGTAGACAACAGCTAGTTGACCTCAAGAGAGAGATATTAGCCATTTTTCTACTTATTCATGAAATGAGTCTTTGAGTCTTGAACCATGCCAAGGCTTAGAATGGAAAAACGATAAGATCGAGAAGAGACCCTCTTATCATCTCCCATGTTCAACAAAGGCACGATTCTCGTCAGTAAATTTTTTTTAGTATTTTTTTTGAAGTTTGTAAGGAAAAGAAGTTTTTTAGCTTTAGTGCAAATGCAAAAGGAAAAGAAAAAATCAAGGGGAGACTAGCCTATTTCTAAACCTAATGTTATCATACTTCACACAATCTATGGGAAGCGATAAATGCAGGGTGAAAGTAGAAAGAAAATATACCAAACGAGTACTAGCCCGTAGAGCAAAGCAAAAAGCAAAGAAACCCGATGATCCCGCGAGCTGCTAGCATCAACAAGGAAAAGAGTTAGAAATCCAATGCTCAGAATAAGTGTTGAAGCATCATCGATGTGAAAATAAATCATAATCAAAATTTCAAGCGTATCCGCATATCGCATAATAAACATGCATAAGATTTAAATCTCAACAAGCAAAGGTGAATCATGAATTTCGAATAATCGGATAACCACAAATTAATTCCTAAAACTCAAAAATCAAAAATCTAACAAATTTGACTAATTTTTATTATTTTTATCATGTGAAGAAGATTAAAACAAGTCTAAGCTATTAACAAAATTATTCAAAAGAAATTGTAAATAGAAAGAAAAAAACAAGTTCAAGGGGTTCAGGCTGGAATTCTGGAGGTATACTGAAAGCAAATGAATTGGTGATAAGCCCAGCAAAATGAATCTAATAATAATTTTTTTGTGCATGATATAAGGGCCACAAAAAAACATGGTCATGGGCCTGAGGATGAGGGATTTGGTCCAGTAACAGTGAGCCCAACCAATTTGTTTGTTCTGCTAATGGGCTCTCCAACATTCGGACTAGGGCATGTATTTGTTATTACAAAAAAATGGAGTACAGTTCAAGATTGTGTTGTTTATGCTAGGGTTCAAAACTGTGTCTCTTGGACTTCACGATATCTTCTTCATCTTCCTCATCAAGCGCCGCACACCACCGAAAATCATCGTCACATCCACAACATCATCGCCTCCGTTTTTCTTCTTGATCTCTTTCGATTCCGATTCGACTTCTCATTTCCATTCACGATTTCGTCTCAAACTTCTCATCTCTTCATCGATTCAATAGAACAACAAAGCACATTATATGATAATGGAAGATATTATAAGGTGTTACCTACAGGAGACGAGTCCGATTATTCTTTAACACTATTGCGAAGATGAGAAATCCAGAGGTAAATTATTCACTATTTTCTTCTTCTTCTCTTCTTCGCGCGTCTGTTTCTCTGCGCCTTGTTGTTGTTCTTGATTGCATATGTTTTGTGTGATTCAGTGCGTAACTGTGTTTTGGTTGAAGATTGAAGCAGAGTTGCTAATTGTTGATGATGATGTGATGAAGAGGTGTCACAGATGAAGCATGATGCGAATTGAAGAAGATTGTTGTATTTTGAGGTGCGATGAAGGTGAATGAAGTTTCATAAAAATTTCTGAGATTTCAGAGAAAGTGCTTTTTTTTGGGTGAGTTTCTCATCGTTCTCCTTTGTGAATGAATCGCATGAATGAAGGTTTCTGAAACTGAATTAGGAGTGTGAAGCTGAGTCATATAGATGTTGAAGCTTGAAGGTAGTTAGATTGAGGAACATTGAGAGCCCTTGGATCTGAAGGAGTTTGTTATGAGATGAAGGGTGTAGATGATGTCAGTTATATTGTTAGTTGGAGGGTTGATGAGCTGGCATAGTTCTGTTATTGTGTTAGTTATGTCTAGGCTCAGGTAGTTATTCAGGTTAGGGTGAGTTAGTTGAGTGAGGTTCGGATCTAAGTTAAATGTTAACAGGTTTGGATGAATTTGATTCAGTTTTGGTTAGGAATGAATGTGAAGTTAGATAGCTGTTTTTTTTATTCAATGAATTGGATAACTACTTTTATGGAGTGATATGTTTTTTTGTTTGTTGAACTGGATTGGGATGAAATGATGGGTTAGCTTTGGTGAACTTATGCATAGGTTGGAACAACAATTAGGAGAAAGATTAGTGAAGGCATTAGGCTTTTAACTTAATTAGTTAAAAACTGATGGTTAGTTTTTTTTCTGTTAAGAGTTTTGAACTGAAATTTGTTAGTCCTATGTTTGCTAAAAGTCAGTTACAGAGTTAGAAAAAATTAGTTAGTTGCTTGAAGAATTCTGTTGAGTTTCTGTTAAGTGATTTCTGTTATATCATCTGAAGTTTGTTACATGTAAGTAACTAAAGCCTTTGGATTCAAAAGTTAGTTACAAACTGAAGGTGGGATTTAATCCTGATTTTCTATTTTGAATTACTGATATTTTTACAACTTACTATTTTCTCTTGAGTTTTATATTTTCTCCTAATTTTCTGATGCAAAACTTCCCTTGTATTCTTCTTTTTCGATATTTTTGCACTCCTGCCTGTTTTTTTAGATTATACTTGGACAGGGCTACAACATGGTTTTAATTCAGGCATGAACTAGTGTGAATGATTTATGGTGTTAATGTGTAACTTGATTACGTTCATATGCGTATGCAGGGCAGCTTTGGATGTCAGATTATATAGCAGGTTTTTATAGATTTTGGATGTTAGGGTAATTGAAGATTAAAGATGTAAGAAAGTTATTAGTTGAATGAAAAAGCAGTAGGAATTCAAAATTGACAGCAAAGTTGGAGTTTTGTCCTGATGAACCTACTTCTGATTCTCTTTATATTCTGTTTTTTTATTTTATTTTATCAGCATTGCACTAATTTTTTCTTTGGAAAATTGAGTATGTATTTTGAAACACAACTGACAAGGCAGCCCATGCCTCTGTTCCATATACTAGACCGGACTGTATCCTGGCACAAGGCTCAGACTCAAGAAAATATCATCAACTGAAGTTGAATCCACCAGGTAGTAATGAAGGCTCTTTGCTTGCAAAGTTGAAATGATATTGATCACCATGGCCTGATGGAAGTATCTCATTTTCCTCTTTGCACCAGTATCTTTCAAAAAGTTTAACAGCCTTCTCATATATTTCATTATTGTCGTGATTCTGCAGGATTTCAATCTTCTCCAATCCCTCGGAATCCTCTATCATCTGAGCATACGAGTTGGCATCTTCAGAGTTGCTTGATAGTCATATCGCGTAACTGATGCCATAGCTGGTTAGAGGGTGGACATTTCCATCTTCATCTGAAGTTGCCAATGCCTCAATGTATACATGATCCAAAGACAGCTAATGGGTTTCTATAGTTCACCAGTCTCCATTCATCTATGGAACTGTAATAAATTTCCACCGGCAGTAAGAGATCGCAAGCCAATTGTTTCCTTATTTCTGAAGATGATAAGGAACTGTGCAGCAGGATCTCTTTTTGACACATATGGCATGTAATCTAGGATCCAACTTCCGCTTTTAACTCTTTGCCTTGATACATAAAATGCAGCACGATTTGTTGCATACAGAACAATAATTTGTAGAGTATTTTGTTTGTATTGTTAATTAGATTGTTCATTTTCATAGTCTTATACATGTCGAGAAAAACAAATAATTTTTTAGGTGATCTCTTGCTTCTAGAAACAACCTCTCCAGAACCAAGAAGCATAGCCACGCTACTGCCAGTAGCTTCAGCAAAGCATTGAGTTTTTTTTAGACTCATTACCGTCAAACATTTGATCACAATTTTTTTCCACAATCAACAATTTTGATAGAATTCCTCATGAAATGAATCCAATTTCCAATCTTAGCAATTTTGAATTAATTTCTGTAAATTTGATGTATGGTTTGTAAATGATGAATATTTGTAGAATTTCAGTGGTGCATGCTAGACTTGATATTTGAGCCTTAATACATTGAACTCCTTGAACCTTGAATCATGATGAACCCTGCTTTTGTAACTCCAAGCAATCCATACTTGTAGATTATGAACTCACGGCGCTAAGTAGTCATTGCGATGGATAATTCATAATAGTGAATCTGACTCAAATTCAACTCTTAAATCCAAACTTCAATCTTGAATCCAAATCAACTTGTATGATAAGTAATTTGAATAGACAATAAGATCTTGATCCTAAAAAAATTCACAACCTCGCCTTTTGTATCATGCCTCATATTCCACGATTCAATCCACAAGTCCCTTATCTTGACAAAGTCCTTCCCTAATTGACGACCTTGAATCATCAAAGATGGATATAGACAAAAATGAAAGAGTATGATCAAGATTACCATGAAACTTAATTTCCCCTGATCTTTAATTACCGAACATATATCAACGAGTAGAAACCCTGATTCTTTGGCCTGACATAGGGAAATAAATCCTAAACTCTAGCACTGATGAAACTGGATGGAGCAGAAGTCCAAAAAATGAGCATGATCAAAACCCTAATTCCAAAGTCTTGTACACCAGGAAGACTCTGAATAATCAAACTTATTCAACACATACACCTCAAATCATCTGTAAACCCTAGCTCCCTAACTGCTGATCTTTTGAACCTCAGGTGATCTATCTATATATATATATATACATATATATATATATATATATATATATATATATATATATATATATATATATATATATATATATATATATATATATATATATATATATATATATATATATATATATATATATATATATATATATATATATATATATATATATATATATATAAATATATTTATTTATTTATTTATGAAAATACATGCTATGCACATGACCTATTGGGACAATGCAGATGAAAGCAAAGTCTAAGCCGGAACAAAAAGAAATTAGGAGGGAAAATTTTGGGGTGCAACACCTATATAACTAAAATTTGACTTCCTTCTCTCTTTTACTAATAACAACTATTTTTAAATGGGCTGTCGTAATTTAGAACTTAATAATTATTATTCTATTGAATTGATTTTCTATTCTCGAATCGCATGGGCTATTGGCCAACATGCTACGCGAATGGGTTTATGAGTCTTTCTAATTTAGAAAACCCAATTTTCCCGAGTTAAAATACACCTCCTGATCGTCTTGAGTAAAGATGGGCCATCAGATACTGCTATACCATATTTTATTACATATTTATTTTATTTAAATCTTAAAAAATAAAATCATCGGGGTAGGACAAATTTGGGGTACGACAACAGTCAGGCGGAGACTCATTCTGATTCACTTTTTAGATACAGTCAGGCGTATACTCATTCTAGTACATTTTTCCGATACAGTCAGGCGGAGACTCATTTCGATTCACTTTTTAGATACAGTTAGGCGCATACTCATTCTAATACATTTATCAGATACAATCGGGAGGAGACTCATTCTGATTCACTTTTTAGATAAGTCAGGCGTAAACTCATTCTAATATATTTTTCAGATACAGTCGGGTAAAGACCCATTCTGATCCACTTTTTAGATACAGTCGGGCGAAGACTCATTCTAATACATTTTTCAGATACAGTTGGGCGGAGACTCATTCTGATTCACTTTTTAGATACAGTCAGACGTAGACTCATTCTAATACATTTTCTAGATACAGTCGGATGGAGACTCATTATGAATCCCTTTTTAGATACAGTCAGGCGTAGACTCATTCTAATACATTTTCCAGATACAGTCGGGCGAAGACTCATTTTGATTCACTTTTTTAGATACAGTCAGACGTAGACTCATTCTAATACATTTTCTAGATACAGTCGGGTGGAGACTCATTCTGATTCACTTTTTCATATATAGTCGGGAAAAGACTCATTCTAATATATTTTTCAAATACAATCGGGAAAAGACTCATTCTGATCCACTTTTTAGATACAGTTAGATACAATCAAGCATAAACATCTGCTGGCTCAGTTTAAATCGACCAAAGATTTATTTTGATACTTCTCCTAGCTAAAGACAGATAAAAACATATTCTAGCTCAATTTAAATCGACCAAAGATTTATCATGATACTTCTTCCAGTAGATACTTTTTATGGATCCGATTAAATCCACCAAAGATTTATTCTGATTCTTATCTGGTTAAAGACATCAAGACCTTCTGTTTGCTCAGATTAAATTCTGATACCTCTTTCAGTAGACCTTTCTCCGGCTCAGATTAAGTTCTGATACTTCGTTCGGTTAAAGAGATCAAGACCTTCTGCTGGCTCATATTAAATTCTGATACCTCTTTTAGTAGACCTTTCTTCGGCTCAGATTAAGTTCTGATACTTCGTTCGGTTAAAGACATCAAGACTTTCTGCTGGCTCAGATTAAGTTCTGATACCTCTTTAAGTAAACCTCTCTCCGGCTCAGATTAAGTTCTGATACTTCATTAGGTTGAAGATATAAAGACCTCATTTAGCTCAGATTAATTTTTGATACTGATTTCAAACATGGACATCTCTTGGCTTAGATTAAATTCTGATACCTCTTTCAGTAGACCTTTCTCCGACTCAGATTAAGTTCTGATACTTTGTTCAGTTAAAGACAACCAGACCTTCTGCTGGCTCAGATTAAATTCTAATACCTCTTTCAGTATACCTTTCTCCGACTCAGATTAAGTTCTAATACTTTATTCGGCTAAAGACATCAAGACCTTCTTCTGACTCAGATTAAATTCTAATACCTCTTTCAATAGACCTTTCTCCGGCTCATATTAAGTTTTGATAATTTGTTCGGTTAAAGACATCAAGACTTTATGCTGGCTCAGATTGAATTATCATACCTCTTGTAGTAAACCTTTCTCTGGCTCAAATTAAGTTCTAATACTTCATTCGGTTGAAGATATAAAGACCTCCTATGGCTCAGATTAATTTCTGATACTGCTTTCAGACATGGGCATCTCATGGCTCAGATAAAATTCTGATACCTCTTTCTATAGACCTTTCTCTAACTCAGATTAAGTTCTAATACTTCGTTTGGTTAAAGAAATCCAGACCTTCTCCTAGCTCAGATTAAATTCTGATACCTCTTTCAGTAGACCTTTCTCCGGCTCAGATTAAGTTCTGATACTTTGTTCGGTTAAAGACATCCAGACCTTCTGCTGGCTCAGATTAAATTCTAATACCTCTTTCAGCAGACCCTCTGTTGGCTTAGATTAAATTCTGATACCTCTTTCAGTAGACCTTTCTCTGGCTCAGTTTAAGTTCTGATACTTCATTTGGTTCAAGACATCAAGACTTTCAGCCGGCTCAGATTAAATTCGGATACCTCTTTCAGTAAACCTCTCTCCGACTCAAATTAAGTTCTAATACTTAGTTCGGTTGAATAAATAAAGACCTCCTCTGGCTCAGATTAATTTCTGATACTGCTTTCAGACATAGGCATTTGTTGGCTCAGATTAAGTTCTGATACCTCTTTCAGTAGACTTTTCTCTGAATCAGATTAAGTTTTGATACTTCTTTTGGTTAGGAATATAAAGACTTTCTCCGACTCAGATTAAGTTCTGATACTTCTTTCATTTAAAGACAAAAAGACCTTTGTTGTTTCAGTTTAAATCAACCAATGATTTATCCTGATTTGTTTCCGGTAGACACTTTCTCTGGTTCAGTTAAATCGACCCTAAGATTTATGCTGATTCATATCCAATTAAAGATAATTTCAAGACCTCTGCTGGTTCAGTTTAAATCGACCAATGATTTATCCTGATTTTGTTTCTAATAGGCGTTTTCTATGGTTCAGTTAAATCAACCCTAAGATTTATGCTGATTCATATCCAGTTAAAGATAATTTTAAGACTTTTACTGGTTCAGTTTAAATCGACCAATGATTTATCTTGATTTTTTTCCAGTAGACATTTTCTCTAGTTCAGTTAAATTATTCCTAAGATTTATGTTGATTCATTATCCAGTTAAAGACCATTCAAGACCTCCTCTGGCTAAGATTAATTTCTGATACTACTTTCAAACATTAGGCATCTCCTGGCTCAGATTAAGTTCTGATACTTCTCTCAGTAGACCTTTCTCCGGCTCAGATTAAGTTCTGATACTCCGTTTAGTTGAAGATTTAAATAACTCCTCTGGCTCAGATTAAATCGACCAAAGATTTATTCCGATACTTCTCCCAGTTAAAGTCGAGCATAAACTTAGTTTAATTTCTCTATCAACAATTACTTTGAATGGAATCTGTAAGCCCATATCTAGAAAATCTATGTCACCTCTCCAAATGTCATCTTTAATCCCATTCTCGATTCAACCAACAAACAGTTTTACATCATGCACAGGCGAGTGCATATTTCTGGGCACTTAAGTGTTCAATCATTTTTCACATTCAAGTCACGAATGGCGAGAAAGAAAATCTAACTCTTCAGGTTCAAGAATATTGAACAGGGACAGCTGTTGTATCCCAAAATTTTCCCTATCTTTTCTCAAGACATTTCTCACCCAAAGATCTCAAATGCTCAAGGACTCTCAAGAGTTTGATCAGATAAGCCCACTTCCTAAACATTGGCTCCAAATTAGGGTTTTGGTGTTCTCAATGATAATTTTACTTTTAATACCTCAAGTGACTCTCATGGTTCATTATAGGTCTCCAATATTGCTTATATCAAGTTTCAAGTCTTGCATCACAAATTTGCTCAGTCAATTGCTCAGATGACTAAAAATTAGTTGTATTGGGTAAAAAGTCAACAGTGGTCAAAATACAGTCAAACATCATGATTTTTGGCCAACATCAACATTTTAAAGTCATATTCATCAATTGATCAAGTGTTGATCATAATTCTTCAAGAAAAGCACTCAAATCATCAAAGGGGCGAAATTGTAAAAATTAGGGTTTTGATTGAGAATGACTAATCATTGACTTTTGACCTAATACATGACCTAATGGTTTGAAGCATAATATCAAGGACTAAAACTCAATATCTTGACCTAATTTCATGGCTCAAATCATCTGTCAAGATCAATGGATTGATAGTTGAATTTTGGATCAACTGATGAAAAGTCAACTAATACACAAAAAGTCAAACTTTGACTTTTTGGTCAACATTGAATTTCAAAGATCAAGGATCATCAAGATACTCAAAAATATCAAACTTGGTCAACAAGAAAGTCAAAAAGTCCACAAAAAGTCAAAGTTTCCAATACTTAAATTTTTTTAAAGTCTTTTTACCCTTGATAATTTTAAAACTTCATGACAATCTTTCACCAAGATGCAAGACGATTCAAGGAAAACGTTCAACATGAAAGTTGTATATCTTGATGAATTCTACAAATTCGTATTAAAGGTTTGATTTCCAAAAAATTCTTAGATTTGAATAAGCTCATAAAGTCATGACATTTTTCATAAAACACTTAGTGAAAATTTTGGCAAGTTAGGCAGATTTTTTTACCTAACTTCTTGACCAATTTTCACCTAGTTCCATGTTGATTTAGACAAAATGGTAAACACTAAGGTTGTATACAATGTTTTAAGCTTTCCAAA
This sequence comes from Vicia faba, assembly GCA_948472305.1. Classification (NCBI taxonomy): domain Eukaryota; kingdom Viridiplantae; phylum Streptophyta; class Magnoliopsida; order Fabales; family Fabaceae; genus Vicia; species Vicia faba. The sequence goes on from OX451741.1 coordinate 116,340,170, forward strand.
ATGTCAAATAACTTGAATAGATCATTTTTGAGCTAGGAGATTCGAAGAGAAGAAGATGGCATCACAAACATGGATTATAGGTCATTTTTTATGGAGAACACATGATCCAATCTCATGCCATGCTGCATAATCTCTCTTTGCAGGCCTCTTAACTTGAAAATCTCACCATAATTAAATGTTTACACAAACTTTTGAGCTATGGTCCACTTGATTCAAGCATTGTCCAATGCATCTTGCCTTTTAAGGGAGAAAGGTACCATTTCCATTCTTGAAAAGCAAGCTTTTTGCAAAAGTCCACTCCTTGAGCGTCTAAATTGTTTCTTTTGCATACACTCAATCTACAAAGTTAGAAACAACATGTTTAAAGTGTTTAACCACTCTATGATCAAAGGTACAAGGCATGGTAACTTGATTTTTCAAGAAAATCACATGTTGAGCTTAACATGTGATTTTGAATTCTGATCAACTTGACCTTCTACAATATTTCCCTATAAATAGAGACACTATTTTGCAACCCAAACCACGAAAAAACAAGCCCTCAAACCCCCTCAATCTCTCCCAAGTCAGAATTGGCCAAAAATCACCATTTTTAGGATTTTGAAACCTTAACTTCGAAACTCATCACTCTTGCAACTATTGTCCAAACAAATCATACAAACACTTCATATATATCATATAGAAGCTATCCATGCCCCTGTTTCCTCACTGTAACATCATTTTCATCATCCACCATTGCAACTTGACTTGAGTAGACCAATCCAGACATTTTCAAGGAAAATTAAGAGTTGCAACATACTCACTAAGGTCCCAGGAAGCTAAAGCAATCATCATATTGCTTCTAGAAATAGTGTAAAGGACATTGAATTTTTGCATCAAGAGGTAAGTTTTTCTAACTTTGAAATATTGATACAAGCATCATTTTCACTTACTTTTAAAAGATAAAATGTAGATATCATATCTATGAAGCTAACCATATCTTTAAATTTCATTTTAATTGACTGTGGGATGAGAATTTTGAAATTAAATTTTTTGGACATTTAGGTTTTTGTTTGGTACCAATAGAAAATTCGTGAAAACCTTTGATTTATAGCTATTAAAAACTACATGGTTGTATTCCTTGTTAAGAATCAAACAAGTTTGGTTTTTACAACTCTTAATTTGGTTGAGAAGTGAGGAAGTTAGAATTTTTTGAAAAAAAATGGAAATATGTTGTTACAGTAACAGTAACGATGGATGCAGGGAAGAAGAAGAGAAAAATCAAATTTTGAAAACGAGTTTATTTTATATTTATTGGTAGTTGTTTTATAAATGGATGAAACAGCCACCTAAGTGGCAAGCGCGCGCGTTTTCAAGCACCTCTGACCATAGGGGTGTGGGTTCGAACCAATGTGAATCCCCCTTTTGTGTTATTTTGTGACTTTGTGATTTCAGAAGTCACAAGTTTCACATATAATATCATGCAAGAATTTTCTTGACAAGTATACGTGCGTGGTTTGGTGGTAAACTTTTTAGTCATTAATCCGGAGTTCCTAAGTTCAATCCTTGACAGGTCCAAGCTTATTTTTTATCACTTGTTTATTTCACATTTTTTTATCAAACTTCAACATTTCTTTAAACCAATCAAAACAACTCCTTTTGATTTGATTTTTTGCACACTAATCATTTATCTTCTCTATTTTATGAATATAAAAAAATATCACAAAAAATATTTTTATTTTCATTATTTATAATTAAATCAAGATAGTATCTTTTAAAGGTTTTCTTTCTAAAAAACATAAAGACATATATTCTTCTTAAATATTTCAATTCAAATATTTATTTTTATTAAATTAAACTCTATTATTTTCTTTTACATTATCAAACATTTTATTTTCCAAATTAATATTAACCAAAATTATTTTCTAAACAATTAAGTTAGACTTAGGGTTTATTTTAAATAACTTAGATTTTAGGTTTTGTTAAATAATTAATTAACTTCCCTTGTTAATTAATTAGTTTTAGATTAATCTTAAAACCTATTCCATAAAAAACCACAAAAACAATTTCCTTTTCTTCTTTATCTTTACATTTTTGTACATTCTATTATTATTCATATTCATTGGTTTGTAATAGTAATTAAGGTTTTATTTCTTTCCATCACCATTTGTAATTTGTACTCCCCATTTCCAAAGTATTGTAATAGTGTATGATCTTTAAATTCCACAATTTATCGCTTTCCTTATTATTTCTAGTAATTAGGGTGTGTATAGCAATACTTTAAAACCAATCATAGACAACCCTAATTAAAAAATAATATACTTGAATAAAACACACTTTACACACATGCACCTCTAGGGTAACCCACACTTATTGCCTCGGACAAATAACAATCATGTCCCTCGAACGTGAGATGTTTTAGCAAAAAACCCTCAATTAAAAGATCATAGTCCCTCAATGACCCTTCAATGTTGCCTTCGGTAAATGACCTTAGTCCCTTACAAACAATTGCTAAAACATTTTATAAGTTGCCTTCTATGACTGTACGATGACCCACGCCTGTCCCTTCACATCCAATTATAAGGCTTTCTACTAACTAATGGAAGAATAACACTATCTAGAGGAGGAGGAAAAGAACAAAGACTTTATTTTGAGTAGGTAGAACGCTCGTAGTTGCTTGCTCACAAACATTTCAAAACAAAACATCTTTCAAACATACCAACACTTTCATGAAATATTTTCAAAAGTCAACACTTTGTATACATTCTTATAGAGACGAGAATCATTAAAAAGTTCGCCTAAACAAAAAAACTTTTTAAAAATACTTTCAAACAAACATAAACACATTTTTCAAAACATTTCAAAGTGATCTAGCAACTAAGAGCCCGTAGATAACTACGGATTAAAAGGGTGCTAACACCTTCCCTTTTCATAACCTACCCCCGAACTCAAGAAAATTCTTAAAAGGTCTTTCCTGTTCTTTTCACTCTTTCCTTTACTGGATAAAAGAAAAGTCGGTGGTGACTCTTTCTATCTATAATAATTAAGATAAAATGCAAAATCTCCAAGTCAATTCTCCCACTGTATTACACACCCCCACTTTTACTTTCTTATTTCCATTATTAGGCCCGACTAATTACTTCTATTATTATCACACCTAATAACCCAACACACATATATCACATATATTCACAAGTTCATACAATTAATTAATTACTATACCATATAATAATTAATAAAATAAATAATGAATAAAATATCTAATAAATAGAAATCAGGATATTACAGTAACTCGTTTGAGTGAAATACAAAGTTGTATCTACCTTTCCCAAGTAAGATCCAGAGGTCTGAATATCGAGGAATCAAGTTAGTACTTAGAGTTCACGACAAGCTTTTGTAGTGCTTCAAGTAGCTTCAGATAACACTGATGAAGGATTCTGTATGAAGATTTGGAGTTAAAAGAGGTTGAACATGAAAAACTCAACTTCTGGTTTTTTGAGAGGTATCGGGTTCTATAGAGGCAGAGTTTCTTTGGCTCTTGAGGCTTGTAAATGAGATCATAATGAATCTCTATTTATAGGATAATGAATGAGCTTATCATTCGTGTGAATTTCATATACCAAACGTGTTAACGAAGTTGTGATTTTTCTAGATCTAAGTGTGTGAAGAAATGGCATGGAAAGTATGACTTGTTGATCATTTAAGGTTGTTTTACATTGTAACCAACATGTTTCATCATCACAAATAAGTTTGCACATGTGAAAATTGGTCCCATTTGAGTTTTAGGTCATTTCCAATTATAGATCCTTCATGCAGAAATCAGAACTAGCGCACCATGTTCATGCTTAGCCTAAATGAAATTCCATTATGTGTTTTCTAATTTTTCTTGAGCCAAATTATACTTGTATGTAGGAGAATACAATGTAAAAAAGAACCAGATCAAAAGGACACTTGAGGTGAAAATGGCAGGCTTGTGAAGTTGAGGTTTTGGCATTGAATTACAGGTAAAGTATTGTATCAACCATGTCAAGGACCTTGTTTTGGGCACGTGTGGCCTTGAATCCAATTCAAAATTTGAGGGACTTAGGGGCATAATTGGAATTTTACTTCTGAAGAAAAGTTGTAGAGGACGTAATTCTTGATATTTTTGATGTTTTCTTGCATTTCAAGGTACAATGATGATCATATGAACTACAAATGAAGTAACCTTGATAGACATTTGATTAATCTTGATGAAACCTTTAGGAAAATGATGAAGAAGGCATGGAAATAAACACATGAACCTATCTTGAGTTAACTTGCAAACCAAGCATCAAACTTGAACTTCTTTTGGTCAATTGTTGTTGAATGAAGCTTGACATGAATGTGACCTAATATTATAGGTCAATGTCTTGAATAAAAAGCCTTGTTGACCACTTGTAGACCTTGACTTTGACTTAGGGGATAAAAACCCTAATTTAGAAACCCAACTTGATCTCTTGATGAAAAATACCTAACTTGAAAAATAAAAATAAAAACAAAGGAAACAAAACATATTTTTGTATTTTTAATAGGGTTAGTAAAGAATAAATGCAAGTAAACACAAAGGTACAAGAAAACATAAAGGTCCTTTATGATCTCCTACACAACAAACCCAAAGACCAAAGGGTTAGGAGGTTATCGAGCTTGTGATCTTGATGAAATGAAATGGTATGATAGGTGGAATCTTAGGGGTAAAAATTAGGGTATGACAACTGCCAAGTATAGTGTGAGGGGGAAGGGGGAATTTTCCTTCGGAAGAACCAACATTGGTGGTGTCGATAAGAAATTTTTCAAATCTACAAACACCCTCTCATATTCTTCCGTCCATTAAAAAATCGATGACTACTTTTAAGCTTCAAAAAAGTGGATAGACTTGTCACTTGCGTAAGACAAAAACCGAGAAAGGGCAGCCATTCTCCCAGTTAGTTGATGAACTTATTTCACTGATGCTAGACAATAATCACCTGGAAATTATCCAGATTCGCCTTTATTCCTCGGTAGGTCAGCATGAAACTAAGGAATTTACCAGCATGTACCCCGAAAGCACATTTATTTGAGTTAAGCCTCATGTTGAAATTACTTATTGACACAAATGTTTCTTCCAAATCATTGAAATGATTCTTCTTCTCGAGGGTTTTGACGACCATATCGTCAATGTAAACCTCCATATTTCTTCCTATATGGGATAAGAACACCATGTCCATAAACCTCTGATAAGTAGCCTCTGCGTTTTTAAGATCGAATGGCATCACCTTATAGTAATAATTATTTATATTCGACACTGTGATATGGTGGGAGAACTGACTTGGGTGTTTTGTATTTGATCGCAATTGTTGAGGATAGCAAGAGTCGCCACCGACTTTTCTTTTATCCAATAAAGGAAAGGGTGAAAAGAACGGGAAAGACCTTTTGAGATATTTTCTTGAGTTCGGGGGGTAGATTATGAAAAGGGAAGGTGTTAGCACCCTTTTCATCCGTATTTATCTACGGGCTCTTAGTTGCTAGCTCATGTTGAAATGCTTTGTGAATGTTTTTGTGTTTTTGTGTAAGTTTGAAATTATTTTGAAAACGCCTTTGTTTCGGAAAACTTTGTAATGATTCTCGTCTCTATAAGAATGTATACAAAGTGTTGGTTTTGAAAATAGTTCAAAGAGATAAATTTTTTTTTGGAAAGATGTTTTGAAAGTGTAAGTGTGAAGATGGCTTTATTTGTGACCCAACAACTACGAGCGTTCTACCTACTCAAAAAGTCTTTGTTCTTTTCCTTCTTGAAATTCTGGTACATCAGACTCAGATGTCCTACAAGGATGTCGAGACATCTGATCTGACATAAACACACAGGCAAGATAAAACAGTACTGAAAAGATAAAGAACACACCAAAATTGTTTATCCAGCTCAGTGTACAACAACACCTACTCTGGGGACTACCAAGCCAGGAATGAAGTCCACTATCAATAGTATCAATTTACAGACCCTACAGCCAACACACCCGTTGACGATATACAAACTTAATCACTACCTAATAACCCTTCTACCTAGGTCCCCCTAGATATGGAATATCCCCATACCAATTCCAATCATCGCAATAATTTCTAGCAGTCAACACCTTAGTCACTGCATTTCCCGCCCTTCACCAAAATTCTGATCACACGCATAGATAGTTTGGAAGACACACTTCCATGACAACTTAGCTAAGTCTCCAAGCCAAAATCCACTACTTGTTAGCTCTGCTCCTAACTAAGAACACATCTTGGAGTTGCTTCAAAGCTTCCTCCAAGAACAATACACCTCTTACCTACAGGCTTTGAGGTGAACTTCGTAACCTTTCCACAACCCGGGAGGTTTACCTTGACAAACCCTAGACTCTACATCTTGATCCCTGTTTCATCTAGGTTGCAAACCCTTCTATTTAAAACCTGTAACAAACTGTAGAAACTTCTGCCTCAAGAAAGGTCTTCAATCTTTACTTTCCTAAATAATCTCCTTTATTTAGAAAGTCTTCATTCTCCTTGATTTCATATTGTATTTTATGGGCCTTTAAATATGCGTGTAGTGGTAGAAATGTTTAAGACTAAGCCATGTGATTGACTAGACTTGTACAAATTAAAATAAAATCACCACCGCGCTTTATTGTTTCCAAAGGAATGGGTAAGGAGCGAATAACCCAAAAAGAGGGGGAAAGATTCAAGGTAAGGTGGTTGGTTATGTAAAGGGAATGCATTAGCATCCTAAACATCTACAGTACTCTGCAGGAACCTCTTTGTAAAATCTATATTTTTGGCTATGAAATGTTGTGTAAAAAAATGGATGATGGAGGTGAGAAAAGAAATATATTTTCATGGTTTTTGCACCCGCCGCAGTTGTGAACCTTTAGTGCCTACGTACCACATTTTCGTGCAATAGGGGATCAGGGTACACGTAGTTCCTCTTTAAAAAATTTAAAATTTAAGTGTGTTGGTTAATTTTTAAGAGATAAAACATTATCGTCATTGTCCGTGTGGAAAACATACCTACTACCCACAATCATGAGAAAGGAGAATTTACATCATCTCAAAGTGGAGGATATGGATTGAATTTTAAAATCAACAATGCCTCACTCAACACCCAAGTGGAAAATATCTCTCTTCACTATATATTGTAGAAGTATAGTTGTTTGCATCACTACAAGGATTGACAAGAGTCTAATCTTTTGAGAAGGGTTTTAAAATAAGAAAGCCAAAGTGGAAAAAAATGATTTGAAATGAGATTGATTGACTTTTAGTCTTCTCAAAAAAATGATGTCAAAACATTATTAAGTCGATTGAAGTTTATTTATGAAAATGTTTTGAAAATGCATGGACATAAGTCCAAGTGTATTATGAAAGTTGTTCAAGTTTAAAAAAAACAAGAAGAGTTTTCAAAAGGAGGGAGAAGATTTTTGAAATTAAAGAAAATGGGAGGAGAAGAAGAGACTATCCTAAAGCATAAGGTAAAAGCTAGGGATAGGAACCATCTAACCAATAAGAAGCCAATACTTGACAATATGACCCAAGATAGAATTCCCATTCTTTGGATTGAAACCAAGCAAGCAAAGATACTATACCTCTTGAAAGAACCAAACTTCAAGTGTATTTAGTCTTCACAAAAAATTGGGCAGAGTAACGGCTGTATACGGGCGAATTCCAAATTACAATCAAAGAGTGTAATCACAATAACCTGCACACAAAACAAATAATTAACCCAATGTCTTGAGGTAAACCTCAAGAGCTCCAGACAAAATAATTAGATAAGGTCACAAGGTCTCCAATCATAGGCCAAGGTTTCTAATCCTAAGTCCAAGAAGTCCAATGCTCCATAATGCCAAGGATAGTATCCAAATAGTCCAAGTATCATTAAGGATTTGATGGTTAATATTGATTATTAAGTATCTTAAGAAAAGAAAAGAAAAGCTCAAGTGAGCAAAATAAAAATGACAAGAAAGTAAATTCTCAAATGAGAAAAGATGAAAATGGCATTAAATGTAAATGCTAAAAGTAAATCATGCATAAAAATAAAAGGGGCGTATAATAAAAATACAGGATAAAGTCAATTATTAGTGATTAGTGGTTAGTTGAATGATCATCTTGAAACTTGCATTTGTAACTCATTAGAGGATTGGTAGAACCAAAGCCTCTATACAACAAGTTACATTTGCTTTTTGTCAAGTATATCATCCATTTAGAATCCTCATAAGTACCATTTAATGATCAACGATGTTTAAGTGATCCGCGTTGACCAAAGGTGTTATTGATCCATTAGAGGATTGGTAGAACCAAAGCCTCCACACAATGGATCTCAAGGTTATTGGATCAAAGAGATCAAATTAATATACTTGGGCTTGGAAACATAAGTTTGGGCCACTAATGATCATTTATTTGAATCGGGACAAAATTTAGCGCTATGTTAAGCAATCGTAAGTGGACTTTTATAGAAGTCGCACCTATTTTGAGGTCGGTCAATAGCAATCTATGCACCATTTGTTTTGAGACATGATATAGAGATCATTATCTAATAACACTTAGTGCAATAAGAAAGGGATGAGATGGAGAGGGGTGGGGGAGAATATACAAACCACATTTGAATTAAAATTTAATCAAACTATTATTAAAATCATTCATCCATTTTTATGGAGTTAAACTCAACACCATGGATACAATGATGTTAATAAAGTTCATGATCAAAAATTCAACCCAAGATAAGCCAGAAAATAATCACAAAATAATATTACATTTTAATATATACATTAAAAAAGGTTTTAGAAATATTTAAAATAGAAATAAGGGATAAAAATATAAACTATGTTCAAATTAATCAAGAAATAAAAAGTAAGACCATAGAAAAAATCAGAAATGGACTCAAATATTTTATAAATTTTTTTGGTAATTTTTTAAAGTCAGAAACTATTTTTAAAAATTAAATGAAATGAGTAAAATAAACCAAAAATGATAAAAAAATAACAAAGTCAGAAACAAAATTAAAATAAGGTCACCAATATTTGTCACAACATCATTGGATCATTCCATAATTTTTTCAGAATTTAAAAATGCATAAAAGTGTTTTTAAACATTTAAAACAAATAAAATAAAGTGAAAATTTATAAAAAATACCAAAACACAATAAAATTGTGAAAAAGAAAAACCAGAAAGAGAATAATCAAAAATATTTTTCATAATATTTTCAGATTTTTTGGACTTAAAATGAATTTTCTATGATTTTTTGAAGTTTAAAACAATTAAATATAAAAATCAGAAAAGAAAATAAAAGTAAAAAATATGTGGACCATTGGATGAGAGTCAAAACGCGTTAGTAATCAAATCCAAGGGATCTGACGCGCTGTGTATATCATGGTCATTAGTGAATAAAGCACTGAATCAAATGTAAATCAGAAATTCAAAAAAAAAACCAAATGGCGTTGTTTGATTAGTTAAAGGATGTCACGTTGGTCATCTTCAACCTCCAGCCAGTCCCAAAACCAGGTTGCTCAATCTGTAAAATTAGAGCACGAGACCTATGCCATTCGTTTCGTCTCTTCAAGACAAAGACAACCACACCATTGCGACAACTTTATATAAACTGTAGCTCAAGCAATTTGGAAGGAAAGTTTTGAAAAGGGATTCAAAATTTCATGGTAAAAACATGTTTCCAGTAAAAAGCAAGTGTTGCGACTAGAACCATGGAAGTGAGAGCATCACAATGATATCAAAGTTTTGAAGAATTGATGAAGGAATCTACCTATTGGAGTTGAGTTGCAGAGCTCTGAAATTGGACTTCTATGGAGCAATATGGGGCACGATTCTTGAATGTAATTATATGGTTAGCTTTAGGGAAGATCAAGGAAGGTGAATTGATGGAAAAATTGGATTGAAAAAGGCTTGAGAGTAGATTTCGAAGTTGCTAAATTTTGAGTTATGGAACAAGTTTGAGAGGGTGATTCTGGCTATCCAAGCTTGAGGAAATGAATGGGGGATGACCCTCTATTTATAGGGAATCAAATGGAATGTCCAAGCGTGTGAAATGATGAAGTTTGGAGGGAAATCGTGTGAAGATGCAAACAAGAAAAGTGTGACTTCCAATTTGATCAAAACTCATCCAAAACGCGCGTTTTGTTGTGCTAATCAATTTTGGAACTTCACTAAACATGTTTAGAGGCAAAAACGCGTGGAAAACTTGTGATTAGAAGCCAAAACAAAGATTTCAAATTCTGACTCATGGAGAAACTTCAGTTCCAAGTTACCAACTTCAATCCAATGGAATTCTCAGCTAAAGGGTATTGTACCCAAAAACTTTCCCTCCCATATTTCTCAACACATAGCAACTGAGGTCCCAAAATTGCTCAAGGAAGTTCAAGAATTGACCAGACAAACTCTCTCCTAAGGCAGTATACCTCAAACTAGGGTTTCCATCTTCATCAAGATGTGTGAACCACAAAGGACTCAAATTCTCACCATTGTCCTAATATGTTCTCAAGATCATCCATGTTAAGTTTCAAGCCTTGCAGAAGAAGTTTGCTCAGTCAATTGCTCAAATGCCTGAAAATCAACTGTACTAGGTCAAAAGTCAACTGTGGCCCACATACAGTCAAACATCAAGATTTTTGGTCAACATCCTCATTTTTAAGTATTATCTATAATTTTATAAAGGGTTGATCATGATTCCTCAAGGATTGCTCACAATCCATCAAAACCCAAAAGTTGTTAAATTAGGGTTTTATAGGAAAAGTCAACTCAACTTTGACCAAGCATAACTTTCTCATACTTTATCATAAATGACCCATCCAAAGCTCATTTTTAAGAGGATGCAATTCCCTACAATTCATATTCAGCTCCCAAGTCAAGAATATACACTCACAAAAAGATATGAATTTTAACATTATAGGTCCTTTGGAAAAGTCAACAAAAACACCTTTTGGGCCAAAGCTTCATAAATGGACATGGAAGAATCAATTGAGATGAGACCAAAAGGGTTGTTTAAAGGACATCCTAATATTTCTAAAGAGTCTAAGAACACCTCTCTAGGGTCAAAATTGAGAGAGTTATGCATTGGCCAAATTGACCATTTTTGCAAAATTGCCAAAAGTCAAATCTGCTCAAATTTGCATTTTTTTTGCTAAATGGGCCAACCTTTTTATGCCTTCACCTCAATTATAATGTAGTCCACGACTCAAATTTTCACTCACCCATTATGTGCTTCATTTTTCAATTTATTTTGATTTTTCATTAATTAAAAAGTGAATTAAATCAAATAAATGATGAAAATTAACAAAGATATGATTTGATTTGTTTTTTAACAGATTGACAATCAAGATATGCTGAGTTAACAAGATCAAATCGAATCAAGGTCAATTGGTATAAGAAAGCCATGATTTGGATCAAAATAGAAACATATCATATAACTTGCAAATCAAATCAAATCTTGGATAAATGCAAAGATTTAGTCCAAGTTTGTTAACCTAATTCACTATAGGTTATATAGTGAACAATTCCAGATCAAAAGACATGGGTTAGAGTCGTGAAAAAAGGCAGAGCAAAGTCACAAAATTCAAAGAAAAGTGTGAATTGCTTTTCACTCCACAGGCCATCTCAAGCCATCTTAGCTATCCCAATCCATTGTTGGACGTCCCAGGAAGCTGTCCCAATCGTTTGCAAGGCCTGAAACACCCAGAAACACGCGCTACAGCTCATACGGTTTGACATAATTTTCCAATTCGATTATCATAATTCTTGCATCATTAGCACTTTTGATTGTTATATTCGTGTTTGTCATCATGTTTGCAAGCTAACCATGTCATTTAATTGTGTTTTTGATTCCTGTACACGATGTTGCCATTGCTAGGGTTTTTGTGTTATTTTTAGGGTCTTTTTGTACAGGAACAATTGAGCCTTGAATTAGAATCATGATGCTCATGAGGATGAGATGAGTTGATTGGTACCATTACCTTTAATTTATCTTGCGTGTACAACATTTTTGAAATATGAAGGGTTATACCTACAGTGGATGTCTGTAGGTAAAAGTCCTTTTTGTTAAAACGACGGTTGCAGCGAAGAAGGTGCTGTGTGGCAGCCCATGAATGACTGGTTTAAATTTTGCGCGCATTTTCTGAATCCATTTTTTATTTTGCTTATATTGTTTTGTTTATATTATATGAACAAAATAACATGGTAGCGCAGCTGGAAAAGCATCACTGGAGGCGAGCATAAGGACCTGGGTTCGATCTCAGGTCCTAACATTTGCTTTCTATTATTTTTTCTCATATGATCAGGTGCACCACATTCCCAACCACCCACCATACAACTAAAGATCTGACCATCAGATCCATCTCCAGCCAAGATCCAACGCCTGCAAGGAAGGAGTAGGATGCACCACAAAGTCAACACTACACCGGATCTAGCGCTGACTAGGCTTGGGAGCTTAATGGGCCAAAGATATTCAGATTGACACCCCCATCATTGATATTCAACACAGACCCAATTCTCAACTTCTTTTTATTTTTTATTTTATCTTTTATTTTGTTTAATTATTTTATTTTTAAAACCAGTTTTAATTAAATCATAAAAATAAAATAAAAAGTAAAAAAAAATAGATTTAGTTGTTTTTTTATTAAATTTAATTTTTTTAATTAATTAGATTAATATTTAAATTAGGGTAACTTTAATTTGTTTTTTTTTACAATTAAAATTAAATTAGAAAATTAGGTTAACTCTTGATTTAATTTTTCTCTTTTTTTCTCAAATAAAACAAAAATACAAAAATAGGTTGTTTAAGGTTAATTAATTTATTTTCAAAAATTAATATAAATTAGGACTGAGGATTTTCTTTTAATTTAATTCTCCCTTATTTTTTCAAATAACAAAACATGACAAAAAACATTTTTTTCTTTAATCAGTCGCAAGTAGGATTAGTCAAAGGGTCAAAACCCTAATCGTCTCGCATTTAACTTACCACGCGCATTTAATTCTTTTATTATTTTTGTAAATGTTTTGAGGATGTAATAGTTTTAATTAGGGTTTTTAAATTTTCGCAACTTTATTTACTGTCAACGACAATTATGTAACTGTCAAAGCCATGTAATAAGCGTAGGTTATTTTTTCCGCTTTTACCTCCCGCAAAACTCTTAAATGTTAGATGTATGTTTAGGATTGTATGGCAAGAATGTATGACAAAATTAAAATGGTTAGAAAACCCTAATGTGCAAAGATAATAAACTGAAAATAAATCACTCGCACATATTCACTCTTAGGGTATACTCTCACTTCGGTTGCCTTTGGTAAACGATCATTAAGCATAGGGTGTCTTAGTGGTTTCCCTCCCGTCTAAAGAGATCAAATTGTCCCGTTCAAATGTGGCCTAAGAAATTTTGCCTCGAAAAGATCTTAAGACTCTAGGGTTACTACTAAGGTGTCGTAATATTGCTTTAGTGACAATACATCCCTTTCAAATTGACCCTTACAAATTCCAACGACGGTGCTACCTAATTCTCAATAGTAGGATAGTGCTGTCTAAAGGAAACAATAATAGAAATGATATTTTTTCGAGTGGGTAGATGCTAGTAGGTACTTGCTCAAATCAAAACTTTTCACACTTACACTTTTCAAACAAATGTTCAAAACAATTTCATCACACCCTTGAGGACTGATACAAGGGTTATCACGAAGTAAAATATTTTTCAAAAACAAGCACACAAACACAAGCAATTTGAAAATGAGCAAGTACCTAAGAGCCCATGGAAAACCATGGATAGAAAGGGTGCTAACACCTTCCCTTTCTATAATCTACCCCCCGTACTCAAAATGTCGAAAAAGGATTTTTTCTGTACTTTTTTCCTTTCCGGTTGGATGAAATAAAAGTCGATGGTGACTCTTGCTTACTGCGACATTTTGCGAATAAAAAAAATGCAAAACGAAAACCAGTAAAAACAGTCGGTTTTGCCACTGTATCACAGAACTGGCGACTCTGCTGGGGATTTATAAGTGGGGTATACCTTAGGATCTAGGTCATTAAAATTGCTTCTCTTGATTGCTTTGTTTGCTTTATTTTTGAGGGTTTTGTTTGGGGTTTCTATAGATCCTATACCCGGATCTGGGGGCACTCATTAGGTAAGTAGCAATAGACTGTGAGGGAGCTGTACGACGTAGACCAATACGGTTGAAGAAGTAGCTATGTTGGTGTGTCACTTTGGTTGGTACCGGTATCCCTTGTGGTGAAACGAGGACAATACAGGGCCACTGCGTGGTGTCGTGAAGCACTAACGGGCCTTAGAACCTTAGTTGAACGACTTGGCCATTAGAAAGTAGCGAGATAGCCGGCCTCGGTGTAGAGCTGAGAACTGGTTGATACTCAATGCTACACTCATTGAGATCATACTTTCGGAATATTTCGACCGCAAGAAAAGATTACGTGAGCTGAAACCATGACCGATAAAGGATAGTCAGTGATATTGAGATCCTTTATAACCCGATTACTTTTCTAGGACAAGTTTAAAACCAACTTAACTTCAAGAGGGTATTACCTTTGACCTCATGCAAGCCTTAAACCTAAGGGCTTTGTGTGATTTGACTGTGTTTGCAATACTTGTGTTTGCTATACCTGTGGTTTATCATGACATCATGCATTATAACATGGCGTTAATGCTTCATTACACTAACCATTTCAAAGACCAAGGGAATTTATCTTTGTTCTGTTTTGCAGATCATGGCTTCCGTGCATAGAAATACCAACTCAAAGAGCCAGTATCAAGAGTTTCTGAAACTTCTACTTTCATTAAGAGACACGGTCAACTTCTCAGCCTGGTTACTTCAAACTTTGATGAACAGATGATGAGCGTACTTTTTCAGTTCTTCGATCCCAAGCATCACTACTTCAGCTTTCCAGATTATCAGTTGGTACCCACCTTGGAAGAATTATCTCAACTATTAGGCATACCCATTCTTGAACAGGTACCCTTCACAGGTATAGAAGAAGTTCCTAAGCCAGACGTCATTGCCTCAGCTTTGCATTTGAAACGGGCCGACGTGGTATCCAATTGGGAAACTCGAAATGGAGTCGAGGGTTTTCTAGCCAAATTTCTGATAGACAAGGCTCAACTATTTTGGGATGATATGGATTTTCAGGCTTTTGAGGAGGTCTTAGCTCTTCTTATCTATGGTTTAGTTCTCTTCCCTAATCCGTATTCCTTCGTAGATGTAAATGCTATCAAGATTTTCCTTTCTCGCAACCATGTGCCTACCTTGCTTGGAGATATTTTGCACACTCTCCATACTCGTACCATGAAGAGAAGAGGGACTCTTATGTGCTGCATGTCGTTGCTGTCGAGGTGGTTTATTTCTCACCTCCCTAAGTCTGTACCGAAGAACGAAGAAGGTTTGGGTTGGTCGTAAAGGATAATGTCACTCGCTCATACGAATATTCTTTGGTGTTCCCGAGCTACGGAAGACATTGCTATTATTGACCGCTGTGGGGAGTACCCTAATGTCCCATTACTTGGTATCTGAGGGGGTATAACTTACAATACTTGTCTAGCTTTGTGACAATTTGGTCATGCTCGAAGGGATGGTCCCCATGAGTTACTTATTGAGGGCATTGTATTCAACTATGAGGATGATGTTAATGAGTATCGCCGGAGGTTCATACGAGCTTAGGGCATGGTAAACAGATTTGAAACCAAAGATTTGGGACCAAAGACTTCCATTCCTATGGAGCCTTACCTCCAATGGGTACGAGCTCGTGCCCAGAAGCTTATGATGCCTTATGTGGCCGTATTACCAGTGATTGTGGAGCCCACTAATGAAGAAGGCATTCCTTACACGGTTCTCTATCCTTACATGCCCACTGATCTTGGGGAGTTACAGTGGTCTTGGATTCAGCTGAAGAATGAGCGGGATACTTACAGGGACCAGTTCCATGATCAAGAGAGGAAGGTTTTAAAGCTCACCAGGCAGCTTCAGGAAGAAAGAGTGCTCAATGATTATATTAGCACAAAGAGAAAGTGTCCATGGGACTTTTGATTTTTCTTTTCTAGTTTTAGATTTGTTTTATAAACTCACTTGTAACACCTTAAAGGCATTTTGAACCTTCAAATTTAAGATAATAAAGTTTTTGCTTATTTTAGTTTGCAAATTTAAATTTCCCGAAGTCTTTGAAATCATTACATGCGCATCCCATTATCATACACATCATTACAGGTACCACTACAGGTTTCTCATCTTCTTCGCTGTTTATTTCAGCAGAAATGTCTTCCGATCAAGCCATCAAAGATCTTCAGGCACAAAACGCCCAGTTCCAGCAAATGTTCATCAGTCTGGCAAAAGGGCAAGAGGATCTGAAAGCCCTCATTCTGAAAGAGAAGAAGAAGAAGAAGAAGAAGAAGAAGAAGAAGGTTGTCGGTATTCTGAATATGGGCAGAAGGTTTAGAGAAAGGTTGAAGCAACAAACTGATCTGACCTCTTCATCCAAGGAAGGGGAGAACCAAGAAGGGGAAAAAGCCCATAGTCCTGCAATCTCTGATAATGATACCGACTACAATGATGGGCAGTATCCTCCCACTGAGGATAGATACAAGCAGTTGGAAGATCACTTGAGTGCTATGGAGGTCCAGAGGATACCTGGGTTGGATTTTGAAGAATTGGGACTGGTATCGGGAGTGGTCATCTCGCAAAAGTTCAAAGCTCCAGTTTTTGCCAAGTATGATGGGGTGTCTTGGCCAAAACTCCATCTCCGCTCGTATGTCAGGAAGATTCAACCCCACACCGCTGATAGAAATTTGTGGGTGCACTTCTTTCAAGATAGTCTGTCGGGGACTCAGCTTGAATGGTTCTACCAGTTGGAGGGAGCCAGTGTCCGAAACTGGGAAGATCTTGCTGCTGCTTTCTACAAGCAGTATCAGTATAATGTCGACCTTGCTCCCACTCATACTCAACTCCAGAGTATGTCCATGGGTGCAGGTGAAGGTTTTAAAGATTATGCTAAAAAATGGAGAGACTTGGCTGGGAGAGTTTAACCCCCTTTGTCTGATAGGGAGTTGGTTGATATGTTTCTAGGAACGCTATCAGATCCATTTTTCAATCACTTAATCGACAGCTCGTCATCTGGTTTCACCGAGCTGATTTTAACTGGAGAAAGAGTAGAATCTGGAATTCGGAGTGGTAAAATATAGAAGGATGCCTCCTCGAGTTCAGCAAAGAAGCCTTTCGCTGGTAAGAAGGAAGCCAGTGCGGTCTATAGCCCGAGGGGCGAAAGCAGATCTGAACACCGTCAAACGGTAAATGCTGTAGTGATACCAAGACCCGCAGTTGCTCCACAATGTAACAATCAGCAAAGGGTGGAAAGACCACAACGGTATTTTACCCGCATCAACATGACTTTGGCTGAAGTTCTACCTCACTTATTAAAATCCAACTTGGAAACCTTGAAAGAGACTCCCAAGAATCCAAGCACTACCTCTCCCAGATAGAATCCTAACGCACAGTGCGCCTACCATTCTGAGAGCCCTGGCTATGATACAAATGATTGTTGGGCTCTGAGAAACAAAGTACAAGACTTGCTTGAAGCCAGGGAGATATAGTTCGATGCTCCAGAAAAGCCGAATGTTATAACTGCTCCTATGCCCAAACATGGTCCTGGAGTTAATGCTGTTGACACTGATTTGTTTGTGACCTCTGTTGAAGAAATTTCTACTCCTCTTATGACTGTTAAGAAGAATTTGTTGTTGGCCGGTTTATTTTCGGGTTGTGGTGAAGGTTGCCACATGTGTTCGATTATACCTTCTGGTTGCCGTTTGTTGAAGTCAGGTGTTTAGCGCCTGATGGATAATAAAGAGATTTTGTTCGAGAACACTGTGATCCCCACTGTTCCCATTGAAGACGTCGCTATTATAACCATTTCCACCAATCCTTCCAAGGTTTCCTCGAGAAGACCTGTTAGGATTACACCTGTTCAAAGAATTGCTCCGCTGATAATCATTGTTCCGGGTCCCATCCCGTACACCTCAGACAAAGTTGTCCCATGGCATTATGGTGCTGATGTGTACTATTATGGCATTAAGCAAGATCTGAAGAATGAAGAAGCTGATACTGATGTCAGTAATATTGTCGGGACTAGTAAGGTTTCTCGAAGTGGAAGGGTTTTCTCTCCTGAGATTGCTCCGAAGATCACCAAGCCTACTGTTATTCCAACTACTGCTCCAACCAGCACTCCTAACATTTCTCCTGTTCCTACTCCAATTATTACCCCTGCTGCTGAGCCATCTGGGACTCGGGGCAAGGAAATTATAGGTGAGCCTGCCCGAACGGAGGCACCTAAGAAAATCGTTGTGGAAGCCTCTAAACAAGAAATAGAGGAAATACTGAAAATCATTAAGAAGAGCGACTACAATGTGGTCGAGCAGTTGGGGCAGACCCCATCAAAGATATCCATGTTGTCTCTGCTGTTGTGTTCTGAAGCCCATGCGAAGGCTTTGATTGCATTTCTCAAGATAGCGCATATGCCGCAGGAAACTTCAGCAGATCAGTTCAAAGATTGTGTGGCCAGCCTGACTGTTGACAATGGGCTGGGTTTTTCAGATGCAAATCTGACACCGAAAGGAAGGAAGCATAATGATGCTTTGCATGTCTCGATTGAGTGCAGGGGCACCACTATGGCTCATGTGCTGGTAGATATCGGGTCTTCATTGAATGTTCAGCTGAAGAAATCATTGGACCGTTTGGATTGTGAGGGTTTGACTCTAAAGCCTAGTAACATTGTGGTAAGGGCTTTTGACGGATCGAAGAGAATGGTGCACGGGGAGGTGGACATCTGTGTCAAAGTGGGTTCTCAGACTTTTGGGTCCACCTTCTACGTAATGGATATCAGGCCGTCATATTCTTTCTTGTTGGGTCGTCCTTGGATCCATGAGGCTGGGGCAGTTACTTCCACACTCCATCAAATGCTGAAGTATCCGGTGAAGGGAAAGTTTGTCACAGTGTAAGGTGAAGAAGAATATATGGTGAGTCACCTCAATTCCTTCCGCTACGTAGAGATGGACGGGGAATTCATAGAAACTCCTTGTAAGAATTTTGAAGAGGTCCCTCAGATCTTGGCATCAACTGAAGTTACTACCAACAAACCTCCGTTGAAGATGGCTTCTCTCAAGGACGCCAGGGTTGTGGTTGAAGAAGGTGGGTGTACCAATTAGGGTCAGCTCCCTCATTTCACTCACAAAACTGACAAATTTGGTTTGGGCTTTACTACAGGGGCTCAAAGGGCTGTTAGGCGCGCTCGGGCTGGAAGACTTCCTCTACACATCAGCAATCGGGGAATTAATGCAATTGAAGATAGTGAAGAGGATTCAGACATCGACAGCTGGATCTACCCAACAACCAAAGGTGGACCGAATAACTGGATGGCTAGGGACTTCATACCTATTTCTTTTACTCTGCAATAATTGATTCATTTGTTTTAAGATTTGTAGTAAACAATTTGAAACTTTATGGCCCGGTGCTTTGCCCGAGGCACCTTGGCTTTGCTTGTGAGGGCTATTATTTGTCATTTCATATATCATTAATAAAGCATTGGACATTTCTTGCATACAAATTTTGCGCTCCTTGTTTTTCTTTTCTGTATCTCACTTTATCAAAACAGCTATTCTCTTACACACACTCATGTATCATGCTGCAGATCCATATCCACTCTGGATCCCATTGATAACAGCTCTGCTACTGCCAGTTATGACTTTAAAAATTTGATCAACCAAGCCGAGTACGAAGGTGAGGATGATTGTGATGTGCCTGAAGAACTTGCTAGGCTGTTACAGCAGGAAGAAAGGGCCATATAACCTCATGAAGATCCAGTTGAGTCAGTGAATTTGGGTACAGAGGAAGATAGGAAAGAGGTTAAAATAGGTGCGAATCTGGAGCCTAGTGTCAAACAACGGTTAATACAGATTCTACACGACTATGTTGAGATCTTCGCCTGGTCCTATGAAGACATGCCTGGTTTGGACACTGATATTGTGGTACATCGCCTACCGACTAAAGAAGACTGCCCTCCGGTAAAGTAGAAGGTTTGCCGTATGCACCCTGAAATGTCAGAGAAAATCAAGGCAGAGGTCATGAAACAGTTCGATGCGGGATTCTTAGCTGTCACTTCTTATCCGCAGTGAGTTGCCAATGTTGTTCCGGTACCTAAGAAGGATGGTAAGGTACGGATGTGTGTGGACTACAGAGATCTGAACAGGGCAAGCCCCAAGGATGTCTTCCCACTTCCTCACATTGATGTTATAGTCGACAACACCATGCAGCACAAGATCTTCTCCTTCATGGATGGTTTTTCTGGCTACAACCAGATCAAGATGGCTCCCGAGGACATGGAGAAGACAACCTTCGTTACACAGTGGGGAACCTTTTGTTACAAGGTAATGCCTTTTGGGTTGAAGAATGCTAGGGCAACTTATCAGCGCGCCATGGTTGCTTTGTTCCATGATATGATTCACCACGAGATCGAGGTTTATGTTGATGGCATGATAGCCAGATCTCATACTAAGGAAAAGCACCTTTATCATCTCCAGAAACTGTTTGACAGGTTGAAGACGTACAAGCTAAGGTTGAATCCGAACAAGTGCACCTTCGGGGTAAGATCTGGTAAGCTTTTGGGTTTCATCGTCAGTGATAAGGGTATTCAGGTGGACCCTACAAACGTAAAATCCATACAAGAGATGCCAGCTCCCCGCATAAAAAAAGAAGTTAGAGGTTTCTTGGGACGCCTGAATTACATCGCCGGGTTCATTTCACATTTGACTGCTACTTGTGAGCCAATCTTCAAGCTGCTGAATAAAGATCAAGTGTTAAAATGGAATGATGAATGCCAAACTGCTTTTGAAAGAATCAAAGAATACCTTCAAGAACCACCAATTCTGATGCCTCCAGTTGAAGGAAGACCTTTGATATTATACCTGACAGTGCTAGACAGTTCAATGGGGGTGTGTGATGTGGCAGCATGACGAGTCTGGTTGAAAAGAGCATGCAATTTACTACCTTAGCAAAAAGTTTACCGACTGTGAGACCCGATACTCATTGCTCGAGAAAACTTGCTGCGCTTTGGCATGGGCTGCTCGCCGACTGAGACAGTATATGCTGACTCACACTACCTTGTTGATATCAAAGATGGATCCGATCAAATATATTTTCGAGAAGCCCGCCTTATCCGGAAGAATAGCAAGATGGTAGATGATCTTAACCGAGTACGACATCCAATACACAACCCAAAAAGCAATAAAGGGGAGTGTATTGGCGGATCATTTGGCGCATCAGGCCGTAGATGACTACCAGTCAATGAATTTTGAGTTCCCGGATGAGAATATCATGTTAGTAACCGACTGCGAAGAACCTGGACCGGATGAAGGACCCGAGGAGGGATCCCGATGGTCTATGTATTTTGATGGAGCCTCAAACGCATTGGGTAATGGCATTGGCACTGTAATTATATCTCCTGAGGGCTGTCATACTCCGTTCACCGCCCGATTATGTTTTAACTGCACCAATAATATGGCGGAGTATGAAGCATGTATCATGGGTCTTTGAGCTTCTATTGACCTGAGGATTAAGTTCTTTAGTGTATTTGGAGATTCCTCTCTGGTAATAAGTCATATCAAAGGCGAGTGGGATACGAAGCATCTGAATCTTATTCCTTACAAAGAATATGTACTGACATTGCTCCCACACTTTGAGGAGGTAACCTTTGAACATTTCCCAAGAGAGGAGAATCAGTTAGTGGACGCGCTAGCTACTATGTCTTCCATTGTGATCGGTGGGAATGAGAACTGACTATTTTGGAATGTTGGTTCGCGTTTGCGTTTGTTTTCGCAAAGTGTCACGGTAAGCAAGAGTCGCCACCGTCTTTTATTTTATCCAACAAGGAAAGGACAAAAGCACAGAAAAATTCCTTTTCGAGTTGTTTCTCGGGTTCGGGAGGTAGATTATAGAAAGGGAAGGTGTTAGAACCCTTTCTATCCATGGTTATCCACGGGCTCTTAGGTACTTGCTCACTATGTTTTCAAAAGTTTGTTTTTCTTTGTATTTGTGGGTTTTGAAAAGAGTTTTGTTTTTGAAGAGTGTGTAAGTGCGAAAAGTTTTGTTTTGTTTTTAAAATGAGCAAGTACTTAAGAACCTCTACCTACTCAAAAAGGAATTAAATTGTGCAAACGTCCTTTAGGCAGTGCTATCCCATTATTGAGGAGTAGGTAGCACCGCCGTTAGAGTTTTCGGGTCAATTCGATTTAAGGGACATGTGATAACTAAAGCAAAGTTAGGACGTTTTAGTGGTAATCCTAATGTCTTAGATCATTTTTTATCGAGGCAACCATTTCGAGACAACTTTGATCTTTGGACAGAAGGACGACCTCTAAAACATCCTATACTTAATGACCACATTTTAGGCAACCAAGTGAGGTGTACCCTAAGAGTGGCATGTGCAAGTGTATTGTTTTTTTCCAGTTATATTATCTTTGTATTTTTAGGTGTTCTACCATTTGTTTTTAGATCTTGTCATACAATCCTAGTTAGCATACATCTAAGCAGCTAATATATATACAGGAATTTAAAGTGCGGGAATTGTAAATCCTACGCTATTACAAGGCTTCGGGGAGGGGGATTATTTACATGTCCAAAATTGGGAGAATAATAAGCAGTAAAGTGTAAAAGTATTAGCTAAGTTATTACAAACCAGTAGGCAGTTACAATAAAATAAACGCGCGCGAATCTGAAAATAAACTCTAAAAATTCTAAGAATAAAATCTTTTTGTTGTTTTATTTTATTTTGGGAAAATGATCTAAATCTATTTAATTTTAGTTTTTTTTTAGAAAATGTTAAGATAATTAAGAGATTAATTAACAAAGTTAATTTTAATAGAAAAAACTAGCCTAATGTTTTTTGTGTTTTTTTATTTATTTTAATGTTAATTAAAGAGATAAAAAGATGTCAATGAAAACAAAAATAAAAATACAAGGGGGGATCCTTCGGTCCAGGGAAAAAAAGGAGTTTCGACCCAGGGAGGGAAATGGTCCTTTCGATTGGGCCAGACAGTAAGGCGTGAGTAGCCTTCAATCCAGGGAAGAGGATTGTCTTTTGATCATGGAGGTCATGGCTTTCGATCCAGGAATGAGATGCCTCCTTCGATCCAGCATGCTAATGGGTTCGATCCAGAGAAGGGCTCTCCTTCGATCTGGGATGTTATACCTGCAAAAGCATGTTAGTGAAATAAAATGCAGGGCTTGGGTATTGAACCCCAGGCCCTTCGATCATGCGCTTGCTGGGTCTCTTCAGGCTATGTCTGCGGCAAATATTAGCAAATGATGGACATGGCCTGGGTGCCAAACCCAGGCCTTTTGATCCTGTCTAGGATAGAAAATCGAAGGTAACAACCAGTATGGATGTATTATGCAAATATGAGGTTGGATAATTTACCCTTTCTTACCAACAAATTGGACTTTTAATTTGGGCGCTTCCTGGATGTAGGAACCTTCGATCTGGGCACTTCCTGGATGTAGGCACTTTTGATTTGAGGGCTTCTGGGCGTGGGCACCTTCGATCTGAAGGACTGCTTTGGCTTGGAAAATTCTGACAACCTTTGATGGATTGTATGGGCAGCGTCTCTCCAATGCTTCTGTTTTTTTCTGTGTTTTGTTGTATAATTTTCGTGTCCTGGATATGTATGCTGGCCTCTGTATTTATAGGGGTGTGAGGGTGCAGTAATGGTAAGAGACAGCCATTAAACAGGCCATTAAATGCCATGAGACAAGAAACGAACACATTAAATAATTTCCTTTTTTGAAACATTCGTGTCTCTTGAATGAACCTGGACACTTTTGAATTTCGAATTCCCTCTTGATGGCCTCCTTCGAATGGCCCTTGTCCAAAGATCAATCGAAGGGTACTAATTAAAATTCCAATCGAAAGGCTTTGTTAACAGGCGAATTGAAAGATGCTGTTTCATGCTAATCGAAGGACATGGCTAACATGCCTGTCGAAGTTGCCTTGACATAGTGCCAATTGAAGTGCTTGTTCATGCCAATCGAAATGCTCCTTCAGAATACCAATCGAAGGGTCTTTCAGAATGCCAATCGAAGTGCTCCTTCAGAATGCCAATCGAAATGCTCCTTCAGAATGCCAATCGAAATGCTCCTTCAGAATACCAATCGAAGGGTCTTTCAAAATGCCAATCGAAGTGCTCCTTCAGAATGCCAATCGAAATGTACTTAAAGCACCACTCAAAAATTTTCCTTTTCCTTAGGCAAGGGTTTGTGATCAACCATGCTGGGGGAAGACTTTGGAAAACATGAGAGGGAAAATTTTGGAGTGCAACATCTATGTTCAAAGTAAGGTGGGGCAATGAAGCTCCCCAGATTACCATTGAGAGGTTGGATGAACCCGCACACTGCTGTGCGATCGACACTGAAGAAGTGGCAGACAAACCCTAGTTTCACGAAGTCAAAAGGTATCTCGAGGTTTAGGAGTATCCCGAAGGGGCATCTATCAATGATAAGAAGTTTCTGAGAAGGTTTGCTGTAAAGTTATTTCTTAGCAATGGGATCCTCTATAAACACAACCATGACTCCACACTACTACGGTGTGTAGACAAGAGCGAAGAGGAAAGGATCATGACGAATCTACATGAAGGCACTTTCGAAACCCATTCTAGTGGACACACCATGGCTAAGAAGATCCTACAGGAAGGATACTACTGGTACACTATGGAAGCCGATTGTTATCAGCACTCTCGAACCTATCATAAGTGCCAAATCTACGCTGATATGGTGCATGTGCCTCCGGTCCCCTTAAACGTCTTGACAGCTCCGTGGCCCTTTGCAATGTGGGGCATCAACATGATTCGAGAGATCATACCTATTGCGTCTAACGGGCATTGTTTCATTCTAGTAGATATTGATTACTTTACAAAGTGGGTTGAGGAAGCTTCCTTTGCTAAAGTAACCAAGAACATTGTGGTGCAGTTCATCCGACACAATCTGATCTGTCGATATGGTGTCCCAGAAGAATTATTACTGACAATGGTACAAATCTAAATAACACAATGATCACCGAGCTATGCAAACAGTTCATGTTTCAGCATCATAACTCTTCTCCCTACTGATCGAAGATGAATGGGGCTGTTGAAGCATCTAACAAGAACATCAAAAAAATTGTGCAGAAGATAACAGTGACATACAAAGACTGGCACGAGATGTTACCATTCGCTCTTCATGGGTACCGTGCCTCATCACGGACATCGTCAAGGGCAACACCCTACTCTTTGGTGTATGGCATGAAGGCAGTCCTACCCATCGAAGTCCAGATACCCTCTCTCAGGATTATGAAGGATGCGGGTTTGAACGAAGACGACTGGATCCAAACCCGACTTGATCAGCTGAATCTAATCGAGGAAAAGAGACTTACTGCTATCTGTCATGGTCAGACGTATCAAAAGCGAATGATCAAGGCTTTTAACAAGAAAGTCAGACGTCAAGAATATCAAGTCGGGGATCTAGTGATCAAACGCATCATACTACCGCAAGGTGATCCCAGGGGCAAATGGACCCCCACATACGAAGGGCCATTTGTGGTTAAGAACATTTTTTCGGGAGGAGCTATGATTCTAACCACCATGGATGGTGACGACCTTCCTCACCCCGTCAATGCAGATATAGTGAAAAGATACTACGCATAATCAAAGACCCGCTAGGTTGACTGGCCTAGGAAAAAATAAGGGCTTCCCGGTGATCCAAAAGGGTTCGGGCAAAATTAAGGGATGAAAATGAAAAAAACTATACACCCGGCAAGTCGAAAACCTGAAAAGGCGACTTGGGCAAAAAAGGGTATCCCGGTGGACTGAAAAACCGAAAGGGCGGTCCAGGAAAAAAATTAGGGATCGAAGCGTAACACTATGTCTCATTAGATCATCTCACAACCAGACTTCGGTATCGACTATCAAGCTCGGACAACACCAATCAATCTGATCAAGCTTCGGCCAAGTAGCAAGGTGAGTAGACGCTTGAAGATATAAAGGCAATAGTAGAGTTGGAACCCGATGGGATTGTTTCACATAACTGTTTTCTTTTTTTTTTACAAATTGTAATTTCTTTCGTCGACATTCTCTCACTAGGACGTCAGCCTCTTTGTACAAAAATGCCTATTACGGGCCAATTGCAAAAATCATTACAATTCATTTTTACAAAAAAATTCAATTTGCTTTTCTTTTTCTGTTTTATTTTGTAAGAACGTCCAATGATTCATTTTTTATATATGCATTTGAAAATAATGGCCGCTCATAAATATTTACACAAGAAACAAAAGACGATTACTCATAAGGCCAAAAATAGGGAAAACAAGAAGTGCCCAAACCTTACAGTTACTCTGCCCATCATGTACCGGGATAGAGTCAGCTTGAGAACATGAGTAGTGGTACATACACTCCCCACAGAGTAAAAAGTATCCAAAGACAGTGATGTTAGCTTTCCCGAACTGGACATAACTCTCCCCAGCTGAGGTTCACAATCGCGAGTGAGTCAGTAAATTTTTCCCCAAAGCAGAGTTTATTTCTCTCACAAGTAGAAATTCAATCTCCAACAGAATTCATTACCACCAGCAACGGAAATTCATCCCCAGTTGAGCCTATTTCTCCAAATCAGCAGATCTATCAACAGAGTATCTCCTCTCCAACAGAGTTATTCCCTGCAAAATTATCCTCAGACAGGGTCTCTTCCGGCAGAATATTCACCAGCCGAATGGATGTGAATCCCCAGCTAGTCATCTTTGTTCACCATCCACAACAGAAGTAGAGGAACTATAGTTTTTTACAACAATCAAGAATACCATTTCTCATACTCTCCAAACAACAGTCAGGGATTTATTTTCTCGGACTCAGATTATTACGTCAGCATTTCATGTTCATACATCATGACATGTGCATACATTACATATAACATAATATCAGTTATTTTGAGAACCTCATCACAATGCATCTCATGCATCGCACATAACTAACCTTGTATTTCTTTCAGGAAAGACAGTTATTATCAACAATTTCCAGCAGGTCCATGATCAACACTCGAAGCTAAAACGAGTAATCATCAGTGCGACAAATGCAACCTTACCCAGGTTCCTTCTGAAGTTTTACACGAACTTATCACAAAGTAACCTTACCCCAGTTCCTCCTGAAGTTTTACACGAACTTATCCCAAAGTAACCTTACCCAGGTTCTTGCTGAAGTTTTACCCAAACTCCTCATGAAACAACCCTACCCAGGTTCCTTCTCACAACTCTACTATCTAGGCTTTTCATCTTGAAGTAACCCTACTATCCAGGTTCCTTATCAAGCCCTACTATCCAGGCTTTCATCTCGAAGTAACCCTACGATCCAGGTTCCTTCTCAAGCCCTACTATCCAGGCTTTCATCTCGAAGTAACCCTACAATCTAGGTTCCTTCTCACAGCCCTACAATCTAAGCTTTCATCTCGAAGTAACCCTACGATTCAGGTTCCTTCCCAAGCCCTACTATCCAGGCTTTCATCTCGAAGTAACCCTACTATCCAGGTTCCTTCCCAAGCCCTACTATCCAGGCTTTCATCTCGAAGTAACCCTACTATCTAGGTTCCTTCTCACAACCCTACTATCCAGGCTTTCATCTCGAAGTAACCATGCTATCCAGGTTCCTTCTCGAGCCCTACTATCCAGGCTTTCATCTCGAAGTAACCCTATTATCCAGGTTCCTTCCCAAGGCCTACTATCCAGGCTTTCATCTCGAAGTAACCCTATAATCCAGGTTCCTTCTCACAGCCCTACTATCCAGGCTTTCATCTCGAAGTAACCATACTATCGAGGTTCCTTCTCACAGCCCTACTATCCAGGCTTTCATCTCGAAGTAACCCTACTATCTAGGTTCCTTCTCACAGCCCTACTATCCAGGCTTTCATCTCGAAGTAACCCTACTATCCAGGTTCCTTCTCGAGCCCTACCGTTGTACCCCAAAATTTGCCCTCCCATATTCTCCAAGAAATTGCCAAACCAAGCTGCAAGATTCCCCAAGGGTTGCATAGTCAAAGATCTCCCATACAGTCAAAACTAGGGTTTGTGTTCTGATCAAGAAAATGAAGTTTTCAAAGGCCCAATCAAGTCTCATATGCCTACAAATATGGTCAAGTATCCTCATATCAAGTTTCAAGGCATTCAGCTCAAATTTGCACAGTCAAAAACCCTAAATTGCACTACAGTCAACTATAGGGGTAAAATGGTCATTTGGCAGTCAAAAGTTCAAATTTTTGGTCAACATATCATTTTGAAGCCACAAACATCATTTGATCAATGCTTGATCATGATTCTCAAAATTTGGCTCAGAAATCATCAAGATGCAAAAGTTTCCTTATTTGGACAATTGAAAAAGTCAACTGAAATTGACCAGGGCATAACTTTCACATGGATTATCAGAAAAATTCCATCCAAAGCTCATTTTGAAGAGAAAGACATTTCCTACAACTCATCTTCATACTTCAAGTCCAAGAAATGCTCTCACAAAAAGTTATCAATTTCAACATTATAGGTCATTTTCAAAAGTCAACAAAAAGGGACTTTAAGTCAAAGGCCATAACTTGAGATTGGTAAATCAAAATGACATGGGACCAAAGGCATTGGTTAGAGGACGCAAAGAAATTTCCAAAATGTCCAAGAACATGAGAAAAGCTTAAAAATTGAGCAAGTTATGCCTTGTAGAAGTTGGGAAATTTTTGGATATTTTGAAAAGTCAACATTGATTCAAATGACCTAAAATTGCTAATGGGCCCATTTTTCTTCCATGATTCATCATTCCAAGCATATGCACGACCACTTGGCCCAAAGGGAAGTATTTTCTCATTTTTTACTTATTTATTTGAATTTTTATTTATATTAATTCATTTAAATCATTTAAATATATGAAAAATATTTAATTCACCCTAACCAATCTTTTTATACATGTTTTATGCTCAATATTTCGTGCCTAGCCAAATAAGGAAAGAATTGGAGCAATTGGATATGATTTGAATCAAATGCACATGGAAAAAGATATGAAAAGATCCTTAGAAAATCAATTATCAAAAACAATGAATGCCATGGATTTGATTGGTTTTTTCTTGACCTAATAGACTCCATACAAATGCTGGATCACAACCCTAATCACGATAGACAAGAAAGCTGCGCTCAAAGGCCATTGCAAACTTGAATTTTTCTCTAAAGAACTCAAATCTGAAAAGCACTTTTGAGGTGGATTCAAGACACGAAACTTGTTTCAATAGCTTCCCCAAGGTCCCCTGAACGATTCCCAATCAAGAAGACTCATCAGAACCTCACGGATTGGTAACATGAGTGCAGACTGTATCAAATAAATTTCATCATCGTATATCCCATTCCATGCATTATTTGTGAAATTTATTCATTGATTCGTGTTCATTATGATGTTTTGAAGCTAACCAATGCACTTAATTGCGTTTTTATGCTGTGTATACGATTCCACCATGTTTGAATTTTAGGGTTTTGCAAGCTTCAGATTAGGGCTTTTGAAACTAGGAAAAATTAGCCTCCCAGACCCATGCCATTCTAATCAATGCATCTGGACGAAGAAGATACAACAATCGCGCTTAATTTATATGGCCTTATGGCCTATTCGTTATTTTTTCTAATGGTGCATTATAGAACGGTTCAAAAACCGTTGTCTATTGCTTTTGTGTTTCAGGAAAATCCAACACCATGAAGAAGATGAGTCCGTGGCATGATTTGGTTGGTTGATTTGAAATTCGCGCGTTTTATCCCACTAACGCGTAGTTTCATATTTTATTATTGGCTGTTTATTTATTTAACAAAAGAGTTTCATGGTTCAGCTGGCAAGCGCTCATTGTGTTGACATCTAAGACCTGGGTTCGAGCCCCAGGTCTGTATAATTTCCATACTATTTTTCATTAACAATTCCCATGCAGCGCCCAAGGTCAAGACGTACCATGCATCCTCAAGAATCAACAGCCACGCGTCCCATGGAATCAAACCAAAGGTTGAGGTTGGGAGAGCACCATAAACCCTGGTCAAAGTGCTAACACGCTACTCAAAAAAAGTCAATGGACCTGAAGCTTGTTGGGCCAGAATTCTTGGATCTTTACCTCCATATTGGAGCCTGAACCCCCCCTGGTTTGCAATTCTCTACATTTTCTTTATATTTTATTTTCAATTGATTTTTATTTTCTTTATGGTTTTAATTTAATTAATTATTTTTTTACAAAATACAAAAACCTCATAAAAATCAAAAGAGATGAAAAAACATAATAAATATTTTTATTTTAATACTTTTCATGAATAAATTGGCATGTAATTAATTAGTTTTAAATTAGGTTACAATTTTAATTCTTTTCATAATAAAATATAAAAAACATAGAATTAGGTTTAATAAATGTTTTATTCCTTTTTAATCTTTCTTTTTCACAATAATATTAATTATTTTATTTATTTTTATAATTAAATTTGTATGCAAAAATTAGGGTTTAATTTAGGTTAAAAAAAAACTTCAATATTTTTCTTAATAACTTAAAAATAACTAGAATTAGGGTTTGCGTCGTACTTTAATTAATTCTTTCTTTTTTTCTATTAAATCTTAAAATACATAAAAACACCAAAAAACAACTTCTTCTTTTTTTTTTAATTAATTAATTCACGTAACTTTAATATTTTGCAAAAGGGTCCAACGCCCTCGTTTCGATTTAATTTCACATATTTATCTTATTTCGCTCAAATAATTATGTACCTCTCCCGAAGCCTTGTAAATACTAATCTTCTCGCACTTTTAATTTCTTTATTTTCCGTCAAATCGGGTCCGGTTTAATTTTGGCGATGTGGACCCGCGCCATTTGTAATAGCTTTAGATTTACTTTTCCCGCAAATATTTTAACTGTTAAACAAAGCATGAAAGACTGTATGGACATAAATAAAAACAAGCGTAGAACACCAATAACATGACAAGATAAATGCAAATGAAAACGACACACAAATTGCACACACCACCCCTAGGGTACGCCTCACTGTTGCCTTGCCTTCGAAAGGTGATCGTCGAGTAGAGGATGTCTTAGTAAGTCCTCATGATCCGGGAACCTGGCATGAGGGTAGCTTCTAAGGTGTCTTCCCATTGCTCTGGTGATCACCATGTCCCGAACCTCGAATTGACCCGAACACCTCCAACGGTGGTGCTACCTACCTCTCAATGGTGGGATGGCACTACTTTAAAGGACATTTACACAGACGAATTCCTTAGGGTAGGTAGACGACTCTGGATACTTGCTCTAATTTCAAAAACAAAATCAAAAAATACTTTTCACACCGACACCTTTTCAAAAAGCTTTCGAAAGCAATTTTTCAAACACTCTTGAGGACCGATACAAGAGTCGAACTGGAATTTTCAAAGAAACTTTTTAAACCCACAGTTGAAAAGCAAACAAACCATTTTTGAAAACACAAGTGAGCAAGTATCTAAGAGCCCATGGATAACCATGGATAGAAAGGGTGCTAATACCTTCCCTTTCTATAACCTACCTCCCGAACCGAGAGCAATCTCTATAAGGAATTTTTCTATGCTTTTGTCCTTTCCATTTGGAGAAAATAAAAGACGGTGGCGACTCTTGCTTCCGCGACATTTCGCGAACCAGCGTTAAACAGTCAGTTCCAGATCCACCGATCACAGAACTGGCGACTCTGCTGGGGACTAAACTATAAAGTGAGGTGTACCTTAGGGCTAGTTCATAACTGTGTTTTCACTTGTATTGATTTGCCTGCTTTAAATTTGTGGGTTGCATGGGAGTTACATAGATCCTAACCCGGATCTGGGGATACCCTGTTTAGGTAGCGTAAGCTGTGAGGGACCTGTCCGGCGTAGACCGACACAGGTGAAGCAGTGGCTACGTTGGTGTGGCACCTTGGTCTGTACCGATATCCCTTGTGTCGCAACGAGGAGAATATGGGTCTTCTGAGGAGTCATTAAGCACCAACAACCTTAGAACCTTAAATGACACAACTTGGCCATTAGAACAGTAGCAGTATGCTACGCCCATTGAGGCTAAACTCTCGTGATGGTTCTGGCCGCAAGAAAAGATTGCGATGCTGGAGTTATGACCGATTGAGGGTAGTCAATGATATTGGGATCCTCTAAGAACCCGGTTACTTTGATAGGACAGGTATGAACCAACAAACTGAAAGAGGGTAGTACCTAGACCTCATGCTGGCATTAAACCCTAAGGACTTGTCTTGTGTGACTTGTGTGCCTTCCAACTTGACTATTTGCATGCTTGTTATCTGACACTTGAGTTTCTTGCAGGTTTTGTTTATAGTCCTTAATAGGGACTCATAACAGGGTATACTAGGTTTCTTACAGGTTTTGTTTATAGTCCTTAATAGGGACTCATAACAGGGTATACTAGGTTTCTTACAGGTTTTGTTTATAGTCCTTAATAGGGACTCATAACAGGGTATACTAGGTTTCCTACAGGTTTCTGTTTATAGTCCTTAATAAGGGCTCATAACAGGGTTTATTCATATCACCCCATGCATCATGACATCATACCATTGCATACATCCTAACCCATTTCAAGGATCTCAAGGGCTTGTGATGCAGGTCATGATGAATCAAACATCTAGCAAGGGGCAAAGAGGATTTATTTTCCTCTAGCCAAGGTTGTCAGGGGCTATGACCCACTTGATATGGTGAGCTTTGACCCTTGAAGAAGGACTCTCAACAAATATGAAGTTCCTTCAATCAAGCTATCGGATCCCAAATGCTAACAAATTTTCTTGTCTACCCCGCGAGGTCCTTGAAAACATTACATGCATGTCATACATCTCATTGCATTGCAGGTATCCCTTTGACAGGTTGCTTACCCTTCTTCGCTGTTTATTTCAGCCGATCGTCATGAATCCTGAATCCTCAACCGAGCACACTATCAAGGCCCTCCAGGCTCAGAACGCCCAGTTCCAAGGGCTGATCATGAATTTGACCCAGGGGCAACAAGATCTGAAGGCTTTGCTCTTGAAGAAAGAAAAGAAGAAGAAGAGGACTGTTTTGTTCAGCCCTAGACGCAGATCTAGGAATACCCTGCAGGATCAAACTGAGAGGACAACTCCATCTGTGGGGAAAAGCAGTCATCAAGAGGAAAGGATTCCCAGCCCAGTGGTCTCTGACAACGAGACAGATTTCAACGACAAACAATACCCTCCTGCCGAAGACAAGTACAAACAGTTGGAGGATAGGCTGAATGCTATGGAGATCCAACAGGTACCTGGGCTGGATTTTGGAGATCTGGGTTTGTCAACTGGTGTGATTATTCCTCGGAAGTTCAAAGCACCATCCTTTACCAAGTATGACGGGGCGTCTTGTCCCAAGTTACATCTCAGGTCCTATGTTCGGAAGATTCAACCATATACGGTGGACAAGAATTTGTGGATCCACTTCTTCCAGGAGAGTCTTTCAGGGACTCATCTCGAATGGTTCTATCAGCTAGATGGGACCAAGGTTCGTAACTGGGAGGAGTTGGCTACTGCTTTCTACAAGCAGTATCAATATAATGCCGACCTTGCTCCTACGCGTACCCAACTCCAGGGTATGTCGTTAGGATCAAGTGAAGGTTTTAAAGAATATGCGCAGAAATGGAGGGATCTTGCTGGAAGGGTACAACCACCTCTGACTGATCGGGAACTTGTCGATATGTTCTTGGGGACCCTGTCTGGTCCGTTCTACAACCACCTAATTGGGAATTCGTCTGCTGGATTCACAGATCTTATCTTGACTGGAGAGCGAATAGAAGCTGGCATCCGGTCTGGGAAAATTCAAGAGGCTGCACCTTCTGATAAAAAGCCTCATCATGGAAAGAAAGAATCCAATGCTGTGCACGGTAAAAAGAGCCGTCATGAGGTAGGGGCAATCCAGATCTCCAATCCCGGACCTGCTCAACAAGGACAGGGGCAGCAGCGAAAGGAGAAACGACAGTACACCAAAATCAACATGTCGCTGGATCAAGCACTGCAACAAATGTTGAAGGCAGGGCTGATTACCTTAAGGGCTCCTCTCCGGAATTCGAACACTTCTGCTCCCAACTATCATCCCAATGATAGGTGCGCATATCATTCTGATAGCCCTGGGCATACTACGGACAACTGCTGGCCTCTCAAGAACAAGATTCAAGACATGATCGACGCCGGGGAGATTCAGTTTGAAGTGCCTGAGACTCCGAACATAATCACTGCTCCGTTGCCCAATCATTGAAGCCTTTTGTTTATTTGAATTGTTGAGTTGTATTTTTCTTTGCTTATACAAACAATTAATGTCATAGCAAACTATTTTATTCTATCAATGCATCGCATACGTCTGTTTTGGGAATTAATACAATTGTTTTCATTATGTTCAAATTTCTTTTCATATTTTTTTGATGTCAACTCTGGATCTAAAATTCTAAGCCTCTTGAGGGAGGATGACAAAAACGATACCATAATCTACAGTATGCTTTTGAACAGACCCCGCTGATGAGGTACAGGCATTGTTTCAATCCCTAAACACTGGAGTTATAAGGATGATAATCCCTCGTCAACCCCTCTGAGCCAAAGAAGTAGGAGTTTTTCTTTTCGAAATTTAAAAACCCTTAATCATAACCTGGGGCAGGGTAGTCTCTCAGTTGATCCGAGTGCATAACGAATGGCACCAAAGAGATCCTTACGAAAAGAGACAGTGATGGTTCCGAATAAATCACAAGGACAGGCAGTCATTATCTCAAAAAATGAAAAACCCATTAAGTCAAAACCCATGAAGGAGACTTACAAAACTGGGGCATCCCGCTGACTGTAATTCCAAAAAAGGAAACGGTTTAGGCAAAAAAGAAAGGGATAACAAAAAAAAAAAGAGGTCATACAAACCCTCAACAAAAAAAAGGAAATGACCGCCTAATCAGAATATACTGTCAATATCCGAACCATCGCTGGTATATCAAAGCAAAGACTCAACCAAGGTCTAATGCACGATTAGCTGAGTTTAGGATCGAAGAACATCACGAAGAACGGGTGGGTACAAATAATTTGAGCCTTTATCCTTTGTTTCTTAAACCGTGAACCAGGCCACGTTATAACCCTTAAAAGTCCTAGCTGAAGCATGGGTTAGTTCGAAAGCATACTGTGACGAAAGGTATCCTGACTCCTTAAGGCTTACTATAAAGAAGGAGTTGATATCACGTTTTACAAACATTCATTTGTTTTATGAAAAAAGAATGCATTTTCAAAATCTTCAAGACAGACATAGGCTTTGCATTTTTAACATAACTTTGTTTGCATATGACTTTTTGTTTGAACAGCATAGAAGTTCACACGACGAATGCCTAATGAACAGAAGTATCTCCAATCAAGGGGCACGGCATGATCATGGTCTACCATCTGGGGCAGTTAAGTCAAGATCCAGAGAATCTCTCAAAAGGCCAAAAAGCCTGGGGCAAATCTCTGCCTGAGTCACTTGGGGCACTCCAGCAACGAATCTTGCACGATCAGACACCTTCTGGTAATATGGCAACACAAGCAACCAGGGGCACCTACCTGCATTCTAAGAGCGTGGACATAGTCGAAAAATACTACGCAAAATCAAAGACCCGCTAGGTTGACACACCTAGGCAAAAATAAGGGCTTCCCGGCGAACCAAAAGGGTTCGGGCAAAATGAAGGGATGAAATGAAAAAATCTGTACACCCGGCAAGTCGAAAACCTGAAAAGGCGGCTTGAGCAAAAATGGGTATCCCGGTGGACTGAAAACCCGAAAGGGCGGTCCAGGCAAAAGTTAGGGATTAAAGCGTACGACTATGTCCTGCCATCTGTCTACCAGGAGAAGTTTTGTCCATCAACAACTATCAGCACCCCACAAATGCCTCCCCCATAGAAACAGGGGAAATAAAGAGTGGTCTAAGCAATCTGATTGTTCTATCCTCCAAGGTATCAGGGTAGTTTCCGTTGAAGAACATAACCAATACAGTTCAATACTTCCCCAGGAAAAGTCCAATCCAGTTTCCCAAGGAAAGTTGGAATCCATCTCCCCCAAGCAGTAAGCTTATCCCCAGTAGATTCTGGAAGCTTATCCCTCGCAAAGCGCGAACGCGTCGTCCGGCTTTATTTAAAGAGTTATTTCCTTAACAGGATATAACTGGGTTATCCTCAGCCAAGAGCCATGGAAAGAGCGTCCCCGACGAAGTTCTCTTACCCCCAGCGAAGTCTATCAACACTTCCAATACAACAAGGATATCCCCAGCAAGTAATTATCAACAATTCAGCAAAAGCATCCCTCTCCCCACAGAGTATCACTTCCCAGCATGGTCGCTAGAGTATTTTCTCCCTGTAGAATCTTCCATTTGCCAAGTTTATTCCTCAACGGAGTCATCTTCTCCTACCGGTATTCTTGCAGTTATCATCCCCAGCAGGAGTAAAAGCTTATTCTTCAATAGCAGCCCAGGAGTGACTTCCCGGCACCCGTCAAGGATTTATTTTCCTAGACGAAAAACACATTCATAAACATCACATCTTCATACATTATAGCATGCATATGCATCATATTACACGAATCTCATTAATTTTGAAGACATACGGTTCATGCATCATGATTTTGCATACAATTATGTTTTGCCTTTTCAGGAAAAAGATCAATACAAAAATGATTACTATCAACTATCGCAATTATTTCTAGATATAGTTTCAGATATGACCCAGATATGGCGATGTTCTGATGCTGCTTCCAGATTTCCTTCCAGATATAGTTTCAGATATGACCCAGATATGGCGACGTTCTGATGCTGCTTCCAGAGTTCCTTCTAGATATAGTTTCAGATATGACCCAGATATGGCGACGTTCTGATACTGCTTCCAGATTTCCTTCTAGATATAATTTCAGATATGACCCAGATATGGCGACGTTCTGATGCTGCTTCCAGATTTCCTTCCAGATATAGTTTCAGATATGACCCAGATATGGCGACGTTCTGATGCTGCTTCCAGAGTTCCTTCTAGATATAGTTTCAGATATGACCCAGATATGGCGACGTTCTGATACTGCTTCCAGATTTCCTTCTAGATATAGTTTCAGATATGACCCAGATATGGCGACGTTCTGATACTGCTTCCAGATTTCCTTCTAGATATAGTTTCAGATATGACCCAGAGATGGTGACGTTCTGATGCTGCTTCCAGAGTTCCTTCTAGATATAGTTTCAGATGTAAACCAGATATGGTGACGTTCTGATGCCGCTTCCAGAGTTCCTTCTAGATATAGTTTCAGATGTAAACCAGATATGGTGACGTTCTGATACTGCTTCCAGATTTCCTTCCAGATACAGTTTCAGATGTAAACCAGATATGGTGACGTTCTGATGCTGCTTCCAGATTTCCTTCCAGATATAGTCCAGATATAAACCAGATATGGCGACGTTCTGACACTTATTCCAGTTGAAGACATTTCAAGACCTAGACCGGTTCAGTTAATCGACCCTAAGATTTTCCTGATTCTTATCCAGTCAAAGGCCTTCTCTGGTTCAGTCAGATCGACCCTAAGATCTCCCTGATGCTTATCGAGTTGAAGATATTCCAAGACCTAGACCGGTTCAGTTAATCGACCCTAAGATTTTCCTGATTCTTATCCAGTCAAAGGCCTTCTCTGGTTCAGTCAGATCGACCCTAAGATCTCCCTGATGCTTATCCAGTTGAAGATATTTCAAGACCTTGTCCGGTTCAGTTAAATCGACCCTAATATTTTCCTGATGCTTATCCAGTCAAAGGCCTTCTCTGGTTCAGTCAGATCGACCCTAAGATCTCCCTGATTCTTATCCCAGTAGAAGACACCCAAGATTTTTCTCAACGAGCGTTGTTGAAGTTAAAGTCGCCCAAGGTTCTCTTACCATTCATGCTAAGGCAGTAACCATCCCTGGTTCATTCATCGCTGTTTGAAGCTCCAGACTCAGCTCCTGTAACCAGTCAGGACACATCTATACCAAGCATCTGAAAACCAGCTCCTGCAACGTGTCAGGTACTCATTTGTTCTTTTGCAGGTATGCAGGTTCTCGCTAAGGAATCTCCTACGCGATCAACATCCAGATGGCATCTATAAGCCCATCATCCTATCCATCAATCTCCAAATGGCATCTATAAGCCCATTCCATCATCACACTGCTACTATGTGAGCGCAAATTTCTGGGCACTCTAGTGTCCAATCATCTTCTACCTTCGGATTACGAAAGGCACGTCAGCCAATCTGCATCCTCAGGTCTAAGAAGATTGAACAGCGGCAACTGTTGTACCCCAAAATTTGCCCTCCCATATTCTCCAAGAAATTGCCAAACCAAGCTGCAAGATTCCCCAAGGGTTGCATAGTCAAAGATCTCCCATACAGTCAAAACTAGGGTTTGTGTTCTGATCAAGAGAATGAATTTTTCAAAGGCCCAATCAAGTCTCATATGCCTACAAATATGGTCAAGTATCCTCATATCAAGTTTCAAGGCATTCAGCTCAAATTTGCACAGTCAAAAACCCTAAATTGCACTACAGTCAACTGTAGGGGTAAAATGGTCATTTGGCAGTCAAAAGTTCAAATTTTTGGTCAACATATCATTTTGAAGCCACAAACATCATTTGATCAATGCTTGATCATTATTCTCAAAATTTGGCTCAGAAATCATCAAGATGCAAAAGTTTCCTTATTTGGACAACTGAAAAAGTCAACTGAAATTGACCAGGGCATAACTTTCACATGGATTATCAGAAAAATTCCATCCAAAGCTCATTTTGAAGAGAAAGAAATTTCCTACAACTCATCTTCATACTTCAAGTCTAAGAAATGCTCTCACAAAAAGTTATCAATTTCAACATTATAGGTCATTTTCAAAAGTCAACAAAAAGGGACTTTAAGTCAAAGGCCATAACTTGAGATTGGTAAATCAAAATGACATGGGACCAAAGGCATTGGTTATAGGACTCAAAGACCTTTCCAAAATGTCCAAGAACATGAGAAAAGCTTAAAAATTGAGCAAGTTATGCCTTGTAGAAGTTGGGAAATTTTTGGATATTTTGAAAAGTCAACATTGATTCAAATGACCTAAAATTGCTAATGGGCCCATTTTTCTTCCATGATTCATCATTCCAAGCATATGCACGACCACTTGGCCCAAAGGGAAGTATTTTCTCATTTTTTACTTATTTATTTGAATTTTTATTTATATTAATTCATTTAAATCATTTAAATATATGAAAAATATTTAATTCACCCTAACCAATCTTTTTATACATGTTTTATGCTCAATATTTCGTGCCTAGCCAAATAAGGAAAGAATTGGAGCAATTGGATATGATTTGAATCAAATGCACATGGAAAAAGATATGAAAAGATCCTTAGAAAATCAATTATCAAAAACAATGAATGCCATGGATTTGATTGGTTTTTTCTTGACCTAATAGACTCCATACAAATGCTGGATCACAACCCTAATCACGATAGACAAGAAAGCTGCGCTCAAAGGCCATTGCAAACTTGAATTTTTCTCTAAAGAACTCAAATCTGAAAAGCACTTTTGAGGTGGATTCAAGACACGAAACTTGTTTCAATAGCTTCCCCAAGGTCCCCTGAACGATTCCCAATCAAGAAGACTCATCAGAACCTCACGGATTGGTAACATGAGTGCAGACTGTATCAAATAAATTTCATCATCGTATATCCCATTCCATGCATTATTTGTGAAATTTATTCATTGATTCATGTTCATTATGATGTTTTGAAGCTAACCAATGCACTTAATTGCGTTTTTATGCTGTGTATACGATTCCACCATGTTTGAATTTTAGGGTTTTGCAAGCTTCAGATTAGGGCTTTTGAAACTAGGAAAAATTAGCCTCCCAGACCCATGCCATTCTAATCAATGCATCTGGACGAAGAAGATACAACAATCGCGCTTAATTTATATGGCCTTATGGCCTATTCGTTATTTTTTCTAATGGTGCATTATAGAACGGTTCAAAAACCGTTGTCTATTGCTTTTGTGTTTCAGGAAAATCCAACACCATGAAGAAGATGAGTCCGTGGCATGATTTGGTTGGTTGATTTGAAATTCGCGCGTTTTATCCCACTAACGCGTAGTTTCATATTTTATTATTGGCTGTTTATTTATTTAACAAAAGAGTTTCATGGTTCAGCTGGCAAGCGCTCATTGTGTTGACATCTAAGACCTGGGTTCGAGCCCCAGGTCTGTATAATTTCCATACTATTTTTCATTAACAATTCCCATGCAGCGCCCAAGGTCAAGACGTACCATGCATCCTCAAGAATCAACAGCCACGCGTCCCATGGAATCAAACCAAAGGTTGAGGTTGGGAGAGCACCATAAACCCTGGTCAAAGTGCTAACACGCTACTCAAAAAAAGTCAATGGACCTGAAGCTTGTTGGACAAGAATTCTTGAATCTTTACCTCCATATTGGGGCCTGAACCCCCCCTGGTTTGCAATTCTCTACATTTTCTTTATATTTTATTTTCAATTGATTTTTATTTTCTTTATGGTTTTAATTTAATTAATTATTTTTTTACAAAATACAAAAACCTCATAAAAATCAAAAGAGATGAAAAAACATAATAAATATTTTTATTTTAATACTTTTCATGAATAAATTGGCATGTAATTAATTAGTTTTAAATTAGGTTACAATTTTAATTCTTTTCATAATAAAATATAAAAAACATAGAATTAGGTTTAATAAATGTTTTATTCCTTTTTAATCTTTCTTTTTCACAATAATATTAATTATTTTATTTATTTTTATAATTAAATTTGTATGCAAAAATTAGGGTTTAATTTAGGTTAAAAAAAAACTTCAATATTTTTCTTAATAACTTAAAAATAACTAGAATTAGGGTTTGCGTCGTACTTTAATTAATTCTTTCTTTTTTTCTATTAAATCTTAAATACATAAAAACACCAAAAACAACTTCTTCTTTTTTTTTTTAATTAATTAATTCACGTAACTTTAATATTTTGCAAAAGGGTCCAACGCCCTCGTTTCGATTTAATTTCGCATATTTATGTTATTTCGCTCAAATAATTATGTACCTCTCCCGAAGCCTTGTAAATACTAATCTTCTCGCACTTTTAATTTCTTTATTTTCCGTCAAATCGGGTCCGGTTTAATTTTGGCGATGTGGACCCGCGCCATTTGTAATAGCTTTAGATTTACTTTTCCCGCAAATATTTTAACTGTTAACAAAGCATGAAAGACTGTATGGACATAAATAAAAACAAGCGTAGAACACCAATAACATGACAAGATAAATGCAAATGAAAACGACACACAAATTGCACACACCACCCCTAGGGTACGCCTCACTGTTGCCTTGCCTTCGAAAGGTGATCGTCGAGTAGAGGATGTCTTAGTAAGTCCTCATGATCCGGGAACCTGGCATGAGGGTAGCTTCTAAGGTGTCTTCCCATTGCTCTGGTGATCACCATGTCCCGAACCTCGAATTGACCCGAACACCTCCAACGGTGGTGCTACCTACCTCTCAATGGTGGGATGGCACTACTTTAAAGGACATTTACACAGACGAATTCCTTAGGGTAGGTAGACGACTCTGGATACTTGCTCTAATTTCAAAAACAAAATCAAAAAATACTTTTCACACCGACACCTTTTCAAAAAGCTTTCGAAAGCAATTTTTCAAACACTCTTGAGGACCGATACAAGAGTCGAACTGGAATTTTCAAAGAAACTTTTTAAACCCACAGTTGAAAAGCAAACAAACCATTTTTGAAAACACAAGTGAGCAAGTATCTAAGAGCCCATGGATAACCATGGATAGAAAGGGTGCTAATACCTTCCCTTTCTATAACCTACCTCCCGAACCGAGAGCAATCTCTATAAGGAATTTTTCTGTGCTTTTGTCCTTTCCATTTGGAGAAAATAAAAGACGGTGGCGACTCTTGCTTCCGCGACATTTCGCGAACCAGCGTTAAACAGTCAGTTCCAGATCCACCGATCACACCTACTATCTAGGCTTTCTTCTCGAAGTAACCCTACTATCCAGGTTCCTTCTCAAGCCATACTATCCAGACTTTCATCTCGAAGTAACCCTACGATCCAGGTTCCTTCCCAAGCCCTACTATCTAGGCTTTCATCTCGAAGTAACCCTACTATCCAGGTTCCTACCCAAGCTCTACTATCCAGGCTTTCATATCGAAGTAACCCTACTATCCAGG
This sequence comes from Vicia faba, assembly GCA_948472305.1. NCBI lineage: Eukaryota > Viridiplantae > Streptophyta > Magnoliopsida > Fabales > Fabaceae > Vicia > Vicia faba. Next base: position 116,382,450 of record OX451741.1, read on the forward strand.
TTCCTTCTTACAACCCTACTATCCAGGCTTTCATCTCGAAGTAACCCTACTATCCAGGTTCCTTCTCACAACCCTACTATCCAGGCTTTCATCTCGAAGTAACCCTATTATCCAGGTTTCTTCTCACAACCCTACTATCCAA
>OX451741.1:118182691-118420191 GCA_948472305.1 Vicia faba
GAATTCTTCGTTTCTGCTGGGGATGATGAAGATGATTGTGTGAATACACCTGTAGGAGAAGATGACTCCGTTGGGGAATAAACTTGATGAGGAGATTACTCTGCGGTGAATTACTCTGTGGGGAAGAGATGCTTCGCTGAAATTTTAACGATACACTCCGTTGGGGAATTCCGTTGATAAGCTCTATTGGGGATCTTGATGATGAATTCCGCTGGGGATAGAAAGAACTTCGTCGGGGATGATCTTTCGGTTTCCACTTGCTGAGGATAACCCAATTAAACTCTTGTGGGGATAATCTCTGTATATGGCTGGGGAGAGATATTTGTACGCTATAGGGGACAAGCTTCCAGAATCTACTGGGGAGATGATTCAACTCTGGTGGGGAAGCCTTTTTTTTTCCAGACTGTGCTGGGAAATAGCTCCACTGGGGTATCTTGTATTCCGCCGGGGAACAATCTTATATTTCTGTCGAGGAATATTAAGAGTGTCGGGGATGCTTGCTGAGGAATATCTGTATACTCTGCTAGGGAATATTAAGATCTCCTGGGGATATTATGCCTTTTTAGGGCTGATAGGAGACCAACTCTACTTGGGGGAGAGTATTGCTGACTTGTTGGGGATACTGTGCCTTTTTAGGGCTGAGGGGAGACCAACTCTGCTTGGGGAGAGTATTGCTGATTTGTGAGGCTCAGTGGGAGAGCTACCACCTGCGGGGAACGACGGTATCTTGGTTACATTCTTCAGCCGAACCTACCTTGGTACCTTGTGGGCAGAGCAACTTGTACAGTTTAGACAATTCTTATTGCCCCAGTTTCTGCGGGAGAAAGTGCCTGCGGAGGTGCTTGACAACTGCCGATTGACAAAGTGACGGGACATAGTCGTACGCTTTGATCCTTAATTTTTGCCTGAACCGCCCTTTCGGGTTTTCAGTCCATCGGGATACCCTTTTTTGCCCAAGCCGCCTTTTCAGGTTTTCTACTTGCCGGGTGTATGGATTTTTTTCATTTTCATCCCTTATTTTTGCCTGAACCCTTTTGGTTCGCCGGGAAGCCCTTATTTTTGCCTAGGTCAGTCAACCTAGCGGGTCTTTGATTATGCGTAGTACTTTTTGACTATGTCCACACTCTTAGAGTGTAGAGAGGTGTCACTGTCGGTAGTGTTGTGTTGCCATACTACCATAAGATCTTCGTTTGATCATGCAAGATTCGTTACTGGAATTCATGTCCAATGCCCCAAGTGATTCTGATGGAGATTTGCCCCTGGCTATTTGGCATTTTGAGAGATTCCTTGAATCTTGACTTGACTGCCCCAGATGATAGACAATGATCATGTCTGCCCCTTGATTGGAGGTGTTTCTTCCACTTGAGATGACCCTTTTTATTGAAAAGGTTTTTGTTCACTAGATATTCGTCGTGCGAATTTCTCTGCTGTTGAACAAATAGTCATATGCAAACAATGTTATTTTAAGAATGCAAAGCTTATGTCTGTCTTGCAGTTTTTTAAAAATGCAGTTTTTCAATAAAAACAAGCGAATTTTTGTAAAATGTGATGTCAACTCAGGATTTTACAGCGAGCCCTACAGGAGTCAGGATACCTTTTATAACAGTATGCTTTCGAACTAACCCATGCTTCAGCTAGGACTTTTTAAGGGTTATAACATGGCCTGGTTCACGGTTTAAGAAACAAAGGATAAAGGCTCAAATTTTATTTGTACCCACCCGTTCTTCTTGATGTTCTTCAACCCTAAACTCAGCTAATCGTGCATTAGATCTTGTTTGAGTCTTTGCTCTGATATTTCGGAGATGGTTCGGATACTGATAGTTTATTTTGACCAGGCAGTCATTTCTTTTTGTTGAGGGTTTGTAGGATCTCTTTCCTTTTTTTTTGTGTTATCCCTGTCTTTTTTTTGCCTGAACTGTTTCTTTTATGATTACAGTCAGCGGGATGCCCCAGTTTTTGTAAGTCTCCTTCATAGGTTTTGACTTATTGGGCTTTTATTTTGGAGAGATAATGACTGCCTATCTTGACGATTATAGGGAACCATCACTGTCTTTTTGTCTCGGAAGGACTTCTTTGATGCCATTCATTGTGCACCTGGATCAACTGAGAGAACTACCCTGCCCCAGGTTATGATTAAGGGTTTTAATTTTTGAAAAGAAAAACTCCAACTTCTTTGGCTCAAAGGGGTTGACTAGGGATTATCTTCCTTATAACTCCACTGTTTAGGATTTGAAACAATGCATGTGCCTCATCAACGGGGTCTGTTCAAAAGCATATTGTAAAGGGTTTAGAATTTTTTAATCGAGAGTTGAACATCACAAAAATATGAAAGCAATTTGAATATAGTGAACACGAATGGATTGATTCAAAACAGACATATGCGATGCATTAATGAAATAAGAAATTTTGCCATGACAATAATTGTTTGAATAAGCAAAGAAAAATACAACTTGAAAATCCAAATAAACAAAAGCCTTCAATGATTAGGCATAAGAGCAGTGATTATATTGGGAGTCTCTGGAGAGTCAAACATGACTTCTTTAGCATTAATCATGTCTTGAACCTTGTTCTTCAGGGCCCAACAGTTGTTTGTGTCATGTCCCGGACTGTCAGAGTGATACGCACACCTTTCATTGGGATGATAGGTAGGAGCGGAAGTGTTTGGATTCCGGAGAGGAGCCCCTAATGTGATCAGCCCTGCCTTCAACATTTGCTGTAGCGCTTGAGTCAGTGACATGTTGATCTTAGTGAATTGCTTTTTGGGCTTACTATGATCAACCCGTTGTTCTTGACGAGGTTGTTGTTGGACCCTTGAGGTAGTAGCAATTTGGAGAGGTCCATTCTTCACCATACCAAACTCTTGTCTTCTTGGAAGCTGATTAATGATTTGATCCCCAGCCTTGACCACTTGCTTCATGTTGTTATACTTGTCTTGATGAATCTGGTGGATCATGGTTCTCATCTCTTCTTGTTCCCGAGCTAAGCCTTGGATAAGAGCCATCAGCCCCAGCATTTGGGTTCTCATTGCATCTACCTCAGCTTGCAGATGTTTCAGCCGTTCGTCCTTATGGTCTTCAGGACTTTTCTTGACCAAATTCCCCATGAGGAGTGTTCTCAACTCTTCCTGCCCCTTGGATAGGTTTAGGAAGATTTCCCTGAACTGAGTCTCTCGAGTATGAAGATCCTGATTGTCTGGTTGGAAAGCCATTGCTGAAATAAACAGCGAGAACATGAGAGACCTGTAGCAGATGACCTGTTATGCAATGATATGTATGATATATGTATGCAAGGATCTCGTGGGGTAAACAAAGAAACTTGTTAGAATTTGAATTTGCAGCTTGATTGAAGGAACTTCATATGGCTGAGAGTCCTTCTTCAAGAGTCAAGCTCACCATATCGAGTGGGTCATAGCCCCTGACTCACGTTATTGTGTTTTGATCTCCAAACAACCTTGGCTAGAGGAAAATAAATCCCCTTTGCCCCTTGCTAGACATTTGGTTCATCATGACCTGCACCACAAACCCTTGAGATCCTTGAAATGGGTTAGTCCTTATGCAAGATGTATGCGATGTTATGATGTGATGATGTTATGATGTTATGATAAAGGCACACCACAAGTATTCACAAAAGGTAAACATGGTAAAGGCACACAAGTCACACAAGAGAGCCCTTAGATTTCAGGCCAGCATGAAGTTTAGGTACTACCCTCTTTCAGTTTCAGTTGGTTAAGACCTGTCCTAAAAAATAGTAATCGGGTTCTAGAGGATCTCAATATCATTGACTACCCTCGATCGGTCATAATTCTAGTTTGGCAACCTTTTCTTGCGGTCGGAACCATCGCGAGAGTTTAGTCTCAATGAGTGTAGCATACTGCTACTGTGTTCTATGCCAAGTTAGTCAATTTAAGGTTCTAAGGTCAGTTGGTGCTTAATGACTCCTCAGAAGACCCATATTCTCCTTGATCCAACACAAGGGATATCGGTACAGACCAAGGTGTCACACCAACGTAGCTACTGCTTCACCTGTGTCGGTCTACGCCGGACAGGTCCCTCACAGTTTATTGTTACTTACCTAAAGGGTATCCCCAGATCCGGGTTAGGATCTATAAAACTCTGATACAAGCCCACAAAATTAAAGCATACAGAGCATACAATTGAAAACATAAGTGATCTTATCCTAAGGTACACCTCACTTATAAAAGTCCCCAGCAGAGTCGCCAGTTCTATGATCGATGGAAATAGAACTGACTGTTTTTAATGCTGGTTCGCGAAATGTCGCGGTAAGCAAGAGTCGCCACCGTCTTTTATTTTCTCCAACAAGGAAAGGACAAAAGCACAACAAAATTTCTTTTCGAGATGTTTCTCGGTTCGGGAGGTAGATTATAGAAAGGGAAGGTGTTAGCACCCTTTCTATCCGTGGTTATCCACGGGCTCTTAGGTACTTGCTCACTATGTTTTCAAAAGATTTTTGCTTTTCTTGTGTTTGTGGGTTTTGAAAAGAGTTTTGTTTGAAAACTTCGTTTTAACTCTTGTATCAGTCCTCAAGAGTGTATGAAGTGTTTGTTTGAAAACTTTTGTCAGAAAAGTGTAAGTGCGAAAAGTATTTTTGTTTTGAAAGAGCAAGTACCTGAGAATCTCTACCTACTCAAAAGAAATTAAGCTGTGTAAATGTCCTTTAGACAGTGCTATCCCACTATTGAGAAGTAGGTAGCACCGTCGTTGGAGTTTTTCGGGTTAATTCTATTATAGGGACATATGGTCACCAAAGCAATAATAGGACGCCTTAGCGGTAACTGAAGGGGTGAAAAACACAAGAAGGGGGGGTTGAATTGTAAAACTGAAATCTTAAATCAATTGACAAGATATTTTTATCCTGGTTCGTTTGATCTCAAACTACTCCAGTCCACCCGTCAAGGTGATTTCGCCTCTCTCCAACGAGGTCTTAATTCACTATATTCAACTGAATATTACAGACTGCTTTAACAACTGCTAAAGCCTTCTTGATTCAAACCACAATCCGGTTTGTCAAGGCAACACTTTCTTACAAAGGTATAAAACAATGTGTGTGAATGTTTTCTACAAAACTTTATCACAACTGTGATGTATACACAAAATGAAGCTTAGAAACTAGATTGCTAAACACTAATGGAGTATCAGAGTTTGTGGTTTAGCAAAACTGGTAGATGAAGATTATTGTTCAGCTTTGTGCGTGTAGAGATTTGGAGAGCATTAGCCATTATAATCTTCGAAGCCTTGTTTATATAGCATTTGAGAAGATGAACGTTGAATGCAATATTCTTGATTCAATGCTAATAACAAGCTTTCCTTTTTGAGCAGATCTTGTCTAGAATGAGGCCGTTGGGATTAATTAGCTTTCAATGCACAGTACCGTTGCTTCTTCAATGCACGTTCTGGCTTGGCTCATTCTGATTCTGCTTCGCTGCTGATGAACTTTTGTGTTTCTGTATCAGAGTGTTTACGCGCAGTTCTGTTCATCAAGCTTCAGCATGTACGTGAGTTGATCATCTGATCTTGACGTTCTGATTCAGCAACTTCTGATGCTGGTGTATGAAATCAAATTCTGATGCTGAAGAAGTGATCTTGCTTATTTCAATCAGCGTATCTGCAAGTCAGAGCATAGTAATTTTAGGCAGCATATAGTTCAAACATGAAACATATAAATACTATATCTTTTCACTTTGTTATCATCAAAACTTAAATGTAGGGTAGTAGATTCAAACATTGTTCTAACAATCTCCCCCTTTTTGATGATGACAAAAACTAGATATTTTAAATGAAAAATAACGTGAAAAGGTATCTGGATATGTATCAGAATAAGAAGTACGGAGAAGTCAGAGTTAAGAGATACTCCCCCTGAGTTTGTTACTTCCCTTTGATATACGTGTTCTTCAGGATCAGATCTTTTTCTTTCTTTGAACATCAGATTATAAGAGTCTTTGACTTATCAGAGAGCAGAGCTTCAGAGCTTTTCCTGTCAGAGCTTTGCTTTGGATCAGAGTATTTGGTCGATCAGAACTTCATATTTGATCAGAGCAACATTGATCAGAGCTTCTACATTTTGATCAGAGCTTCTAGTCTTCATAGTGTTCAGGAGCTTCCTTGTGCCTGTAGACTTTAAACAAAACAGAAAAACATTTCAAGTAATAGAGTTAGAATGTTTGAGAATTTCTGTCTAGTTAGCCGTTATTGATTTTAAATATCATTCTTGTTCTCCCCCTTTTTGTCAGCAATCAAAAAGTGTTGGTGATGTGCTAAAACAATTTAGATCAGAAAAACAAATTATATTAAAATAGTTCAGAATCAGAGCAAAAGAGCATTACAAAACATAGTCAAAACAGTACTTTAGAAAATCAAGAAAATATAGAGAATGTCATGCATGAAAAAGTTTTAAGGTTGAGGGGGCATGCGTGAGAACAGGCTCTCCAGCATCGCTTGAATCTTTTCAGAAGTTTCATTCTGCTTCTGAACCATGTTGACAACAGTGTCAATCTTGCTGTCCTGTACATCCATTCTTGCCTTCATCTTCTGATCATTCTCATCCATCTGCTGCTGCAGACGAATGTCATTCAGCCTTAATTCTTCCAGAGTCTGCCTGTCCAAGGCAGCTTGGGAAGCATCAGAAGGAGGAGGCTTCTCAGAACTTTCAGCGACATCTTCTGCTTGACTTTCAGCCTGAATGGTCTTGTCTTCTTCTGATGGTTGCACCTGTGCAGCTTGCTGTTTCTCAGACCAAGATTCACTGTCCAGAGGGAGCACAACTTCCTGAGGCAGCTGACTGTCAACTTCCTTCAGCAGCTTGCTGAAGTTCTGTTGTGCCTGCTCATAGTTGACATCCTGCAACTTGAGGGCTTCAGCACGTACCCATAATCTGAACTGTGACCAGAGCTGATCAGAAGCAGCTGGGTCAATCATCCCAGGACAGACTTGCTTCAAAGAAGCAATCCATTGCAGCACACCTGTTTCAAAATTCAAAATACCAGAGCCAACATCTGGTTGCTTTGGTTTGGGAATGGCAATTTTGTGTCTTAAATCAGCAAGACGTTCAAGACTTGTTAAGTCAATGAAAGTTTTGCTGGGGTTTTCAGAGGTTTGCTGAGAGGCTGTTTGTTTTGGAGGAGGGGTATCAAAATCAGAGTCAGATATTTCGATTGGAGTGGATGGTGGTTTGGGAGTATTTGGAGGTGTTGATTCCTCTGAAGAAGGTAACTGGGGCATGACAATAGTGGTTCCACATGGCAACTGGATTGCCAGCGGTGAAGGTTGAGGTGAGTGAGGGTCAGATTTATGAGGAGAAGGGGTTTTGGAATGGTGAAACTCTGTTTGTGGTGAAGGTGGATTATTTTCAAAACCTGGGGGTTGGTGAACATAAACTTCTTCTTCTATATAACCATTTAAGAATGCACTTTTGACATCCATCTGATACAGAGTGATGCCTCTATTAACAGCAAATGAAATTAAAAGTCTGATAGATTCTAACCTGGCGACTGGGGCAAAGGTTTCTGTATAGTCTATCCCCTCTTGCTGACTATAACCTTGTGCAACCAGTCGTGCCTTGTTTCTGATGACTTCACCTTGTTCATTTAACTTGTTTCTGAACACCCATCTTGTTCCAATGACGTTGAATCCTTTTGGTCTGGGAACGAGATCCCATACGTCGTTTCTGGTGAATTGATTCAGCTCTTCTTGCATTGCCAGAATCCAGTCATTATCCAGAAGTGCTTCATCAATAGAAGAAGGTTCAATCAGAGACACAAGTCCCATAAGAGTTTCTTCAGAGTTTCTGAAGCTTGCTCTTGTTCTGATTGGATCTTCCTTTCTTCCTAGGATAGTCTCTTCTGGGTGATCCAAGCTGCTTCTGGGTAATCTCTTCTGAGGTTGATCAGCAGCTGTTGTAGGATTTCTAGCATTGCTTCTTTCAGACGTTGAAGGAATGTCTGTGTTGAGAGCTTCTGATGACTTGTCTTCAGAACCTGCAAATTCAATTTCTATACCTGCAAGATTTTCATTCTGCTTTGACTTTTCAGAGTCAAGCTTGTCATCAAAACGAACACTGATTGATTCTTCCACAATCTGTGTTTCTGTATTGTATACTTTGTACCCTCTTGAGCGTTCAGAGTATCCTAACATAATACACTTCTGTGCCTTAGAATCAAACTTGTTCAAATAATTCTTTGTATTCAATATAAAGCAAGTACATCCAAATGGATGAAAATATGAAATGTTGGGCTTTCTGTTCTACCACAATTCATATGGAGTCTTTTCCAGAATAGGTCTTATTGAGATTCTATTCTGAATGTAGCACGCTGTGTTTATTGCCTCTGCCCAGAAAGTCTTAGCAACGTTTGTCTCATTGATCATGGTTCTGGCCATTTCTTGCAATGTTCTGTTCTTTCGTTCTACAACTCCATTTTGTTGGGGAGTTCTAGGACAAGAGAAATCATGCAGAATGCCTTTGTCATTAAAGAATGACTCAAAATCTTTATTTTCAAATTCTCCACCATGATCACTTCTGACTTTAACGATTCTAAGATCTTTTTCATTCTGAACTTGGTTACAGAAGGTAACAAACACAGAGTGTGACTCGTCCTTGTGTCTTAAGAACTTTACCCATGTCCATCTGCTATAGTCATCTACGATTACTAACCCATACTTCTTACCACTGACTGAAGCAGTTTTAACTGGTCCAAATAAGTCAATGTGCAGAAGTTCTAATGGCTTAGAGGTGGAAACAACATTTTTGGATTTAAAAGATGGTTTTGCAAATTTGCCTTTCTGACATGCTTCACACAGAGCATCTGAATTGAACTTCAAATTAGGAAGTCCTCTGACCAGATTGAGTTTGTTAATCTGAGATATTCTTCTCATACTAACATGCCCCAATCTTCTGTGCCAGATCCACTGCTCGTTGTTAACAGACAGAAGACATTTTACGTTCTGACTCTTTAGTTCAGAAAGTTTGATTTTGTAAATGTTGTTTTTCCTCTTACCATTAAACAGGATAGTCCCATCTTTCTGACTAACAGCTTTACATGATTTTTGATTAAAGATTATATCATAACCGTTATCACTTAATTGACTTATGGATAACAGATTATGCATCAATCCATCAACTAGCAGAACATTATTAATAGAGGGAAGATTTCCATTACCTACAGTTCCAGAGCCAATAATCTTTCCCCTCTGATTGCCTCCAAAGCCAACGTGGCCTCCAGGCTTAAGTTCCAGGCTTTGGAACATATGCCTTCTTCCCGTCATGTGTCGTGAGCAGCCAGAGTCCAGGTACCATGACTGGTGTTTCTGACTTGCTGCTAAAGATATCTGCAACATGTATTATTTTATCCTTAGGTACCCAGATCTTCTTGGGTCCTGATTTGTTAGTTTTACCAAAACTCTGGTTGAATTTTGGTTTCACAGAGTGCTTACTGCTAGTATATTTGATGTCGTGTGTGTGACCATACACAAAGTGTGAATTTAGAGGAGTGTGTTTAATGGTTAAATCCATGACATTTTTAGGTGTAGGAACCTTACCTTGGTATCCTATTCCTTTCCTGCCGTTTCTGCTAACTCCATAGATCATTGAAGCCATTCTGCTTCTATCTATGCTTTTAGCAAGGAACTTCTGGAAACTGTGATCATACTCCTTGATGATCTCATCAGCATTGCTGGGAGTTTCAGAAATTGGTTCCTTCTGAGAGTTTTGTAAAGAGTTTTCTAATTTTGAAATTTTATCTCTCAGCTCAGAGTTTTCCAATTTGAGACTCTCAGACTTATTAGAGTCAGATTCAAGATTCCTTTTCAGGTCTCTGAATTTAGCTCTAATCTGCTGATAACGTTCCAGAATTTCATTGAGGCTTTCAGCAAGTTCAGCCTTTGTAAAATTAACAGCGAAGTTAGGGAATACCTCTTCTGTGTCTGATTCTGAGTCTGATTCAGAAGCTTCACTATCATCTGGAATGTTAGCCATGAGCGCTATGTTTTCCCTTTCATCATCTGATTCTGAGTCAGCTTCAGACGAGTCAGAGTCATCCCATGTGGCCATGACACTTTTCTTCTTCTCTCTTCCAAACTTCTTTTTGGGCTTTTCCCTCTGAAGCTTTGGGCAGTCACTCTTGTAGTGTCCTTGCTCATTGCACTCGTAGCAGATGATGTCTTTTGTGTTTGGCTTCTTGCTACTGGAGGAGCCTTCAGATCTTCTGTATCCAGAGGAAGAATCTGTCCTTCTGTATCTGGAAGAAGACTCGTTCTGATCAGATCTTCTGGGATTCCTGAACTTCCTTTGTCTTTGCTTCCACAGTTGATTTACTCTTCTGGAGAGAAGGGAAAGTTCGTCTTCTTCTGATGAGGATCCATCAGATGTTTCTTCAACTGCCTGCAAAACCTTAGACTCAAATTTTTTGTTAGATTTTAATGCTAAAGGCTTACCTTGCTTCTGAGGCTCATCAGCTTCTAGCTCTATCTCATGACTTCTGAGGGAGCTTATAAGTTCCTCCAGAGTGATTTTGTTGAGATCTTTCGCTAGCTTCAGAGCAGTAACCATAGGCCTCCACTGCTTGGGTAAACTTCTGATTATCTTCTTGACATGGTCAGCAGTAGAGTATCCTTTGTCCAGAACTTTGAGACCAGCTACCAGAATCTGGAATCTAGAGAACATAGTTTCAATGGATTCAGATTCTTCCATTTTGAACGCCTCATACTTCTGAATGAGCGCCAGAGCTTTTGTTTCTTTGACTTGAACGTTGCCCTCATGCGTCATTCTGAGAGAATCAAAGATGTTCTTAGCTGTGTCTCTGTTGGAGATCTTTTCATACTCAGTATAGGAGATGGCACTGAGGAGGATGGTTCTGGCCTTATGGTGATTCTTGAAGTCACGCTTTTGTTGATCAGTCATTGATTTTCTATCAATCTTCTGACCAGTTGCATTCACAGGGTGCGTGTATCCATCTGTCACCATATCCCACAGATCAGCATCATGTGCTAGAAAGAAGCTTTCAATTCTGTCTTTCCAGTAATCAAAGTTTTCTCCATCAAAGACTGGAGGTTTGCCACTGAATCTGTCTCTGTCCTCGTTATTGTCATTGCTGAAGTGAGAATTGTTTCCTGCCATTGTGTTTTTCTGACGCTGGATCTTGTACTGACACGGTTAAGTGTTTTAGCTCAGAACCAGGCGCTCTGATGCCAATTGAAGGGGTGAAAAACACAAGAAGGGGGGGTTGAATTGTAAAACTGAAATCTTAAAGCAATTGACAAGATATTTTTATCCTGGTTCGTTTGATCTCAAACTACTCCAGTCCACCCGTCAAGGTGATTTCGCCTCTCTCCAACGAGGTCTTAATTCACTATATTCAACTGAATATTACAGACTTCTTTAACAACTGCTAAAGCCTTCTTGATTCAAACCACAATCCGGTTTGTCAAGGCAACACTTTCTTACAAAGGTATAAAACAATGTGTGTGAATGTTTTCTACAAAACTTTATCACAACTGTGATGTATACACAAAATGAAGCTTAGAAACTAGATTGCTAAACACTAATGGAGTATCAGAGTTTGTGGTTTAGCAAAACTGGTAGATGAAGATTATTGTTCAGCTTTGTGCGTGTAGAGATTTGGAGAGCATTAGCCATTATAATCTTTGAAGCCTTGTTTATATAGCATTTGAGAAGATGAACGTTGAATGCAATATTCTTGATTCAATGCTAATAACAAGCTTTCCTTTTTGAGCAGATCTTGTCTAGAATGAGGCCGTTGGGATTAATTAGCTTTCAATGCACAGTACCGTTGCTTCTTCAATGCACGTTTTGGCTTGGCTCATTCTGATTCTGCTTCGCTGCTGATGAACTTTTGTGTTTTTGTATCAGAGTGTTTACGCGCAGTTCTGTTCATCAAGCTTCAGCATGTACGTGAGTTGATCATCTGATCTTGACGTTCTGATTCAGCAACTTCTGATGCTGGTGTATGAAATCAAATTCTGATGCTGAAGAAGTGATCTTGCTTATTTCAATCAGCGTATCTGCAAGTCAGAGCATAGTAATTTTAGGCAGCATATAGTTCAAACATGAAACATATAAATACTATATCTTTTCACTTTGTTATCATCAAAACTTAAATGTAGGGTAGTAGATTCAAACATTGTTCTAACAGTAACCCTAATGTCTTAGATCGTTTTTTATCGAGGCAACCGTTTCGAGGTAACTTTTTGATCTTTAGACAGGAGGGCGACCTCTAAAACACCCTATACTCAATGACCACGTCGAGGCAACCAAGTGAGGCATACCCTAGGAGTGACATATACGAGTGTGCCAGGTTTCATTTATGTTATCTTTGTACATGTTATGGTGAGCTACGGGTTGATTTTAATTTAAGACAAGTCTTGTCATGCATAGCCTAGTTAACATACATCTAGCAGTTAATAGTTTGCGGAAAATAAATCTACGCTATTACAAGGCGTCGGGTATTTACATCGCCAAAAACAAACCCTTGAAAAAGTAAATTGCAGAAAATTAAATAAAGCGATAAAAAGTCCTAATTAAAGCTATTACATCCTCAGAACAAATTACATAATATGGATCAAAAATTAATAAAACAAACATACGCGCGAGAGAAAATTGAATCGGAGAAGTTCTTAGGGTTTTGACCCTTTTTTGAGAAAGAAAGAGATTGTTTGCATCATTTAATTAAATTAAACCTAAAACTAATTAATTAATTAAAAGAAATATTTTTGGTTTTTTTAATGTCTCAAGGAAATAAAAACAAAAGGATTAAAATTGTCAAGAAACCTAAATCTATGTTGATTTTATTTATTGTGAAAATATTAAAATTAACCTAATTAAAGAACTAAGTTAATTATGTTAGTTTATTTACAAAAATAATAAATTAAGGGTGAATTTAATAAATAAAAAAAATATATTATATTTTAGTTTTCTGATTTTATTATGAAAAAATTAATTTGGTTAGTAAAAATAATAATTATAATTATTAATAATAAAACAATTAAATGAAAAAAATAAAAATATAAAAGAAAAGAAAGAATGAACCCAAGGGGGTGTTGGCCCAAAGAGGAGGTTGATTTGGAAATCTGAAGGCCCAACAATTCCAGCCACGTTTGAATTTTTTGGATCGTCCACACGTGCATTGACCAAGGAGTACGCTAGTCTTCCAATCTAGGCCACATGATCCAAGCTTAGAGACACATGGCGTGCTGAGATTTTAAACATATGGTGGATCTCTTTTGGAAAGCTGCACAAGAATATGTTAAGAAAAATAGAATAAGAGTTTTGGGGGGACCTGGGATTCGAACCCAGGTCCTAATGATCATTGGACAATCGCTCAGCCACTACACCACCTGCACCTTTTTGTTCTTTAGATAATAGGCATTTATTATATTGGGAAATTAACAAATATGCTGTAAAACACAAAAAACGTGCGTGTTTTCAAATTGCCCAATGGTATGCTAACACGTCCTCGTCTTCTTCGTTGTACCTGTAAAAACAATATTAGATAGCGGGGGTTTTTAACCCCCACAAACTATGGCGACGAAAAATAGCGATTAGAGCTACGGTACACATAAATATTTCGCGAGGGGTCCTTTGCGTTCGTCTTAGTTCAACGAGTCCAACCATGTGTGTCACTGGTCCTAATTTTTCCTGGTTTGCAAAGCCCCAATTCAAAGCTTACGAACCCTAAAAATTCAACTATGGCATCTTGTGATTCGGTGCATTATAATTCAATTGAATGATACCATTAGCTTCGTATGGTTCCTAGCAACACAAAACAATCAAGAAAATATGTTAAATGTGCATGAATTAGGAGTTACGATTCTGGAAAAAAGAGCCAAACCGTGAAACTGTAAACGATGATTCTTTGAGCTTTGGTACTGGAATTCAATTGCAAATTGTCCCTGGGACCTCCTACAATGTATTAGAATGAATAAAACCTTTTGAATCGCCTTGGAATGCCAAAGTCAGTTTTCAATTTTCTTGGAATTTTTCAATATGCTATGGCCTTTTTTCTGCAGCTTTTTCACGTCCATGAGATTAGGATTTGCTTGCATATATATAGAGGAAACGAATTAGGTCAAAAACTTGAGCAAGAATCCATTGCAATGATGATTGAATCCTAGATTGGAAATCAAATCTTTTTGATTTTTCATGATTGGAAAATGTTGCCAATTTTGGATTTTTTGTATCTTTGACTTTGAGCACGAAATTGCCAGCATATCTTGACCATATTTGCTTCACAAATTGATTGGTAAATCAAATCTTGCATTTTCCTACAATTTAAATTAATTAAATGAATTAATATTAATTAAAAATCCAATTAATCAATAAAAATAAGAAAATAAATTCAGTTAAGCTTGATGGGTCGTGCATAGGCCATGGATGAAGTTTCAAGAAGAGATTTGAGGCCCATTAGCAAAAATGAGGTGTTTTGAGCAAAGTTGACTTTTGCAAATTCATGAAAATTTCCCAACTTCTCCAATGCATATCTTGCTCAATTTTGATCATATGACCATGTTCTTGGACATTTTGGAAAGCTCTTGAAGTCCTTTGACTAATGCCTTTGGTCCCATGTCATTTGGATTTACCAATCTCAAGTTATGGCCTTTGACTCAAAGTGCATTTTTGTTGACTTTTGAATTTGACTTATAATGTAGAAATTGATAACTTCTTGTGAGAGCATTTCTTCGACTTGGAGTGTGAATATGGATTGTAGGAAATTGCATCCCCTTCAAAATGAGCATTGGATGGAATTTTTCTGACAAGCCATGAAAAAGTTATGCCCTGGTCAAGATACAATTGACTTTTCTACTGTCCAAAAATAGTAACTTTTTGCATCTTGAGGATCTTTGAGCTATTCTTGTGGAATCATGATCAAGACTTGATCAAATGATTATTGTGGACTCAAAATAAGATGTTGACCAAAATTTCTGACTTTTGACTGCAAAATGACCATTTTACCCCTGTAGTTGACTATAGATCAAATGGAGCTTTTGACTGTGCAAATTGGCCCTGTGAGTCTTGAAACTTGGCGTGTAGGTGCTTGAGAATGCATATAGGCCTATGAGACTTGATTGAGCCATTTAAAACCTCCAATTCCTTGAAAGAACCAAAACCCTAATTTTAAACTGGCTTAGGAGGTGTTTTGACTGTCTAACCCTTGAGCTAATTTGAGGATCATTCTTGACAAATCTTGAGGGATATGGGAGGGAAAATTTTGGGGTACAACAGTTGCCCTTGTTCAATCTTCTTGAACCTGAGGATGTAGATTGGCTTGCGTGCCTTTCGTGATCCGAAGGTGGAAGATGATTGAACACTAAAGTGCCTAGAAATTTGCACTCGCATGATATGGTATTAGCATTGTGATGTCGGGAATGGGCTTACAGATGCCATTTGGAGAGATGATGGATAGGAGGATGGGCTTATAGATGCCATCTGAAGATGTGACAAAATCTTGTCGGGGGATGGGCTTATAGATGCCATCTGGAGATTGTTTGTTGAATTATAACTTGATAAGTTAAAAGAAGGAACCTGTGTAGGGTTGCCTGATGATGAGTCTGTGTAAAACTGCATCTTGGAAGAGAACGAACCGGTGTAGGGTTGCTTCATGATGGTAAAGTAGATAGTTGTCCTGTCTGGTTTCAGGTATTAATCTACAATCCGTCGTCCACAGATATTTCCTGGCTAGTTACAGGTGTTGATCTAGAACTTAAGAAAGATTGGTCGAGGAGATAGTTGTCCTGGCTGGTTTCAGGTATTAATCTATGACCTGAGAAAGAAAGATAGTTTTCCTGGCTTGCTACAGGTATTAATCTTCGATCTCTTCGTATAGGTGGCTTTCCTGTCTGGTTTCAGGTGTTAACCTATAATCAGTCGTCCACAGATATTTCCTGGCTAGTTATAGGTGTTGATCCGGAACTTAAGAAGTTTGGTCGAGGAGATAGTTGTCTTGTATGGTTTCAGGTATTAATCTCTGACCTGAGAAAGAAAGATAGTCTTCCTGTCTTGTTACAGGTATTAATCTTCAATCTCTTCATATAGGTGGTTTTCTTGTCTGGTTTCAGGTATAGATCTACAATCAGTCGTCCACAGATATTTCCTGGCTTGCTACAGGTATTAATCCAGAACTTAAGAAAGGTTGGTCGAGGAGATAGTTTTCCTGTCTGGTTTCAGGTATTAATCTCTGACCTGAGAAAGAAAGATAGTTTTCCTGGCTTGCTACAGGTATTAATCTTCAATCTCTTCAACATAAATAACTTTCCTGTCTGGTTTCAGGTATACATCTACAATCAATCGTTCACGGATATTTCCTGGCTAGTTACAGGTGTTGATCTGGAACTTAAGAAGGCTTGATGGTAATCATCCTTTGATTGAATATGGAATAAGTATCAGAATGTCGCCATATCTGGGTCACATCTGAACTCACTACAAGAAAATTAGTGTTTAACGACACAAAAATTGCGACAGTTATGTGATAACTGTCGTAATTGACATATAGAGACAGTTTTTACGACGGTTGACACCAACCGTCCCTAATATTTATTTTGCGACGGTATATTTAACCATCATAATATTATTATTACGACGGTAAAACAACCGTCGGCCCCCATTTAACACTTTTAACATTGATTTTTCACCAACAACTAGTCACGACGGTAAAATTAACCGTCCTAAAAGGCATATCACGACGGTAAAACACCCGTCGCAGTAAAAAAGTTAAAAATACCAAAAAAATACCAAAAAAAGTGAAGGGCCTTAGGAAAAGGTAGAACATCTCGGTCCACTAGAAGCAAGATCCATCTCCAACCTTTCTATTCCCAATCAACATTATCTCCTCATTTATACTTATGATAAGAGAATAACAGAACAAATAAGATTTGGGATTTCATATGTCGTGTATGCCTTGGTTGCCAGAGGCACGGTGGTTCTGGCGGAGTTCAGTGCCGTCACCGGCAACACAGGCGCCGTCGCTCGTCGGTTACTCGAGAAGCTTCCTACCGAATCGGATTCCAGACTTTGCTTCTCTCAAGATAGATATATCTTCCACATACTCCGATCCGATGGCCTCGCGTACCTTTGTATGGCCAACGACACCTTCGGAAGTGAGTAGCTCGCCGTTCTTTTGTTTTCTTGATTTATTGTTTTTGACCTAATTGCTTTAATATCCAATTCTAATGTTTGTGCTGAAAAAATGATTATGGAAGGATCAGTATTCTTTCTAGAATGAAGATAGGGTTTACTTGGAGTGGTTTTGGTTAGTTTCTTTTGTTTAAACTTATAATGATTATATGATTGTTATATATTGAAAATGAACTGTGTTGGTGTGGTGAAATTGAAAAAAAAAGGTGTGATTGAAGTCTGCATCATTGTTTATGTGTTGTTAGTTAGTTCATCTATTAAGAGATTCAATTGTGTTACTGTTGGGGATGGAGCTGTGGGTAAAACTTGTTTGCTAATTTCCTACACTAGCAATACCTTCCCCACTGATTATGTGCCAACTGTCTTCGACAATTTCAGTGCAAATGTGGTTGTGAATGGAAGCACTGTTAATCTGGGTTTGTGGGATACTGCAGGACAAGAGGATTATAACAGATTAAGACCTTTGAGTTATCGTGGTGCCGATGTTTTCATTTTGGCTTTCTCCCTCATTAGCAAAGCCAGTTATGAAAATGTTTCCAAAAAGTGGATTCCAGAGTTGAAGCATTATGCACCTGGTGTTCCCATTATTCGGGATGACAAGCAGTTCTTTGTTGACCATCCTAATTTAGAACTATTTTTGACACGGGCAATGGAGAAACTTGACATTCAGAGATATACCAGGGAAGCTGGTTTGAGAAATTTGGTGAGGAACTTGGCCGGACAAAATTAGTTTTGAATTCATTGAATCAATGATTAATTACTAAAAAAAAATCTCATTTATCATTTTGAGGTTGTTCAGGTTTTAGTGTAAGTTTATCATTTAATATTTTGTTTAATGATTGAGAAATTTATATTGTAATAAATCAAATTATGTTTGTAATCTTTGTGAACATGTCATGAGACTGTGTAACCTTAAGAAAGATGCAAAGACGAACATCCATGCTATTATTGACAAGTTAGCAGAGAGAGGTCTTCGTTCTCTTGCTGTTTCTAGACAAGTATTTTATATCTGGTATCCATCTCCAACCTTACGAATTGTATACTGTGTATATTAATTAAAAATTGATGATAAATTTTATTTTGTGCTGTTTCTTTTCCAGTGGATTCCAGAGTTGAAGCATTATGCACCTGGTGTTCCCATTATTCTGGTTGGCACTAAGCTTGGTAAGTTTATTTTTTCCTAATGTAAACATCTGATACTGTAATATCATGCATTAGTCAGTTGCTTCCTTCTAGCGTATTAATTTATATCAAACACTGTTTGTATTATGAAATTATGTGTTATTAATTCTATGGATTCCATGATCCATGAATGCTGCTTTCAGCTACTTGCACATTATGTATTTTCATGAGTTAGTTGATTCGTAATTCTTTTCATGTTGATATTATAACCGATGGAAGAGAAACTCCTTTCTTCCGGTAAAGGGGTGAAGAATTGTTTTATTGCTTCATCCTGTACCTGTTTTTCTTCTCTTCTAAGCTTTCGTTTCAATTTATTCTTCCAATGCTTGTTACAACAGTTATGCTCATGCTTTTTGTTGGATATTCTTCTTTCTTGTATCTATTTTCGAAGATGTTTTGTGCTGTAGGGATTTTTCTAAATTGACATTGCTGTCTTATACTTGTTAATTAGTACAGTTTACACATCATTGTTTCTATTAAAGTTTTAGATGTTGAACAATATGTATATTCAAAGATTTCTGCTTTCTTTTGTCTCATATGAACACACCAGATGGAATGATTTGGCAGTCTAGTACAATGCTAGAGTAACATACGTAGCTAGACTATATGATTACGTCTAAAAAGTAGGAAGCGTTTTGTCAAATGCAATAGCACGATTTGAAAAGTTGTTAATTTGGAATTTTGATTTGGACTACCGCATTGTTCTCATCGGAAGTGTATTAGTATTTGACATTAATTAAAATAGTCATTCAAAGTTAAGTTTTTTTATTGATGCTATGTGCACGCGAAAAACAATTGTGTTAACAGTCTCCGTGATGTGCATATTCTATTATGTGTTTTGTCAAATAAGAATTATTCCTTTACCATCTTGTGATTTGAAATGAGACAGATCTTCGGGATGACAAGCAGTTCTTTGTTGACCATCCTGGTGCTGTGCCCATTACCACTGCTCAGGTGAATATTGTGTTTCTGGTGCTTCTTTAATTGCATTATACTTATGCATGTTCACAACCTAAATCAAATCTTAAATTTGCATATCATCTTGAAGGGAGAAGAGCTTAGGAAGCTGATCAATGCACCTGCTTATATTGAATGCAGTTCTAAATCACAGCAGGTATATGATTGAATCTATTTTTCTCTTCTTTTTGTGCACAACGGTTTAGTCAATTAGCGGTTCTAAATTCATGTATGGTCTTTACTGCAGAATGTGAAAGCAGTCTTTGATGCAGCCATAAGAGTTGTCCTTCAACCACCAAAGCAAAAGAAAAAGAAGAGTAAAGCACAAAAGGCCTGTTCGATATTGTGATTTGCTAGGTCGGTCTAAAAATTTGACAACCATTTCTCCAATCTGTAATTCTCTCCTCTTCTTCGTTTTCTTCATTCCTACGCCGTTGAAGAAGTTGAAGTCTATGTGGGTGTTCGTTCGTCTAACATACTCTAGATCTCCTTGAAGCATTAAGGTGGTTGATGCTTTGTTTTTCTTGGAATTATTGTGAATTCTAATTGTCAAATTTGCATTTCATGGTTCCCACCTTTTTCTTAACTTAAGTTTTATGTATTAATAGACTGGAATTATCCCAGTTAGGATGATGACTACCTTGTTTGCTTGAAGATATATATAATATCTAAATTACATATATATAATATCTAAAGGTGTGATTTTAGTTGGGAAGAAATCTTGAAATGACCATGAATCTCAGATGATTCTGCACTTTTCTATGCGAAGAGATGAGCAATCCAACAGTAACTTCTTACTTTAACTTCTTACCATAATCAGTTTTGATGAAGTATGCGTGATGTTGATTATCGTTGTTGAGAAGCCGATTCGGACTTGTTGATGAAAATGATTTTGTGTAGAGAAGCAGTTAGAGAGTGAGTTTTGGAGAGATGAAGTTCTGAGAAGAGTTTCGGATGTGTGCAGAACGAATTGTTGAAGTTTTAGAAGTGAAATCGTTGAAGACTCATAGAAGATTTTTTGTAATTCTCTCAAGTTGTAGCAAACCAATGTAAATATTAAAATGAAATTTGGCCTTTGATGATATTTGAATTTTTCTTGTTTATTGGTAAAATTTGCACTTCTTTTTACCTTTGATCACATTTTTTTGATATTATTGATGATTATTTGATATTAAATGTTTTTATTGTAATTAACTTTATTATGTTGAAAAGTGATAGAAAATAAAATAAAAATACTATAAATAAAAAAATATTAAAGTAAATAATAATTTAAATATAATAGTAAAATAATATTATATTTAAAATTATTTTACTAAATAATAATTTAAATAAAAATATTATTTGAAATTTATAAATCAGATTACGACGGTTAAAACCGCCGCAATTTCTAACCTACGGCGGTAGAATAACCGTCGCAAACAACAACAAAAACAAAAAATAAAGTCAAATTCACGACGGTATATAACCGTCGCTATCTGTTGTGCGTGACAGTTTTTGCAACCGTCGCGAAATAGGCTGGGGACGCACGATTCTGCGACGGTACTTCTACCGTCGTAGATTGTAAATTGCGACGGTTTTAACCGTCGTAATCAGCCAAAATAACCGTCCCAATCTATCATTTTTCTTGTAGTGACTATCTCTGGAAGGAATCCAGAATAAGTATCAGAATGTCGCCATATCTGGGTCACACCTGAACTATCTCTAGAAGGAATCTTGGAATAAGCAATAGAATAGCATCCGGGTCTGGAGCATCTCTAAGCTGTCTCTGAAAGGAAATCTGAATAAGCAATAGAATAGCATCCGGGTCTGGAGCATCTCTAAGCTGTCTCTGAAAGGAAATCTGGAATATCTTCAACTGGATCGGCATTAGAAAAATCTTTAGGAATCGACTTAATTGGACCAGCGAAGGCCTTTGGCTGGCTCAGCATCAGAAAAATCTTTAGGAATCGATTTAACTGGGCCAGACAAGGTCTTGGAATATCTTCAACTGGATCGGCATCAGGAAAATCTTTAGGAATCGACTTAACTGGACCAGAGAAGGCCTTTTGATATGGCTGAGAATTTAACTGCATCTTTCCTGAAAGGTAAAGGTCAGTCATATGCAATGTATGAGATGGATCAAGCAATGATGTTCTCAATATAAATGAGATCGTGTGATATGATGCGTATATGTATGTATCATGATGTATGGAAATGTGTTGTTTTTAGCTGGGGAAAATAAATCCTGGATAGCTGCTGGAGGATGACGTTGAATTCTTCGTTTCCGCTGGGGATGATGAAGATGATTGTGTGAATAGACCTGTAGGAGAAGATGACTCCGTTGGGGGATAAACTTGATGAGGAGATTACTCTGGGGTGAATTACTTTGTGGGGAAGAGATGCTTCGCTGAAATTTTTACGATACACTCCGCTGGGGAATTCCGTTGATAAGCTCTATTGGGGATCTTGATGATGAATTCCGTTGGGGATAGAAAGAACTTCGTCGGGGATGATCTTTCAGTTGCCACTTGCTGAGGATAACCCAGTTAAACTCTTGTGGGGATAATCTCTGTATATGGCTGGGGAGAGATATTTGTACTCTGCAGGGGACAAGCTTCTAGAATCTACTGGGGAGATGATTCAACTCTGGTGGGGAAGCCTTTTTTTCCAGACTGTGCTGGGAAATAGCTCCACTGGGGTATCTTGTATTCCGCCGGGGAACAATCTTATATTTCTGTCGAGGAATATTAAGAGTGTCGGGGATGCTTGCTGAGGAATATTTGTATACTCTGCTAGGGAAATTAAGATCTTCTGGGGATACTGTGCCTTTTTAGGGCTGATGGGAGACCAACTCTGCTTGGGGGAGAGTATTGCTGACTTGCTGGGGATACTGTGCCTTTTTAGGGCTGAGGGGAGACCAACTCTGCTTGGGGAGAGTATTGCTGATTTGTGAGGCTCGGTAGGAGAGCTACCACCTGCGGGGAACGACGGTATCTTGGTTACATTTTTCAGCCGAACCTACCTTGGTACCTTGTGGGCAGAGCAACTTGTACAGTTCGGACAATTCTTATTGCCCCAGTTTCTGTGGGAGAAAGTGCCTGTGGAGGTGCTTGATAACTGCCGATTGACAAAGTGACGGGACATAGTCGTACGCTTTGATCCCTAATTTTTTACTGGACCGCCCTTTTGGGTTTTCAGTCTATCGGGATACCCTTTTTTGCCCAAGCCGCCTTTTCAGGTTTTCGACTTGCCGGGTGTACAGATTTTTTTCATTTTCATCCCTTATTTTTGCCCGAACCCTTTTGGTTCGCCGGGAAGCCCTTATTTTTGCCTAGGTCAGTCAACCTAGCGGGTCTTTGATTATGCGTAGTACTTTTTGACTATGTCCACACTCTCAGAGTGTAGAGAGGTGTCACTGTCGGTAGTGTTGTGTTGCCATACTACCATAAGATCTTTGTTTGATCATGCAAGATTCGTTGCTGGAATTCATGTCCAATGCCCCAAGTGATTCTGATGGAGATTTGCCCCTGGCTATTTGGCATTTTGAGAGATTCCTTGAATCTTGACTTGACTGCCCCAGATGATAGACAATGATCATGTCTGCCCCTTGGTTGGAGGTGTTTCTTCCACTTGAGATGACCCTTTTTATTGAAAAGGTTTTTGTTCACTAGATATTCGTCGTGCGAATTTCTCTACTGTTGAACAAATAGTCATATGGAAACAATGTTATTTTAAGAATGCAAAGCTTATGTCTGTCTTGAAGTTTTTTGAAAATGCAGTTTTTCAATAAAACAAGCGAATTTTTGTAAAATGTGATGTCAACTCATGATTTTACAGCGAGCCCTACAGGAGTCAGGATACTTTTTGTAACAGTATGCTTTCGAACTAACCCATGCTTC
Organism: Vicia faba; assembly: GCA_948472305.1. Classification (NCBI taxonomy): domain Eukaryota; kingdom Viridiplantae; phylum Streptophyta; class Magnoliopsida; order Fabales; family Fabaceae; genus Vicia; species Vicia faba. The sequence continues at coordinate 118,205,863 of OX451741.1, forward strand.
AGCTAGGACTTTTTAAGGGTTATAACGTGGCCTGGTTCACGGTTTAAGAAACAAAGGATAAAGGCTCAAATTTTATTTGTACCCACCCGTTCTTCGTGATGTTCTTCAATCCTAAACTCAGCTAATCGTGCATTAGATCTTGTTTGAGTCTTTGCTCTGATATTCTGGTGATGGTTCAGATACTGATAGTTTATTTTGACCAGACAGTCATTTCTTTTTGTTGAGGGTTTGTAGGAGCTCTTTCCTTTTTTTTGTGTTATCCCTGTCTTTTTTTTGCCTGAACTGTTTCTTTTGTGATTACAGTCAGCAGGATGCCCCAGTTTTTGTAAGTCTCCTTCATAGGTTTTAACTTATTGGGCTTTTATTTTGGAGAGATAATGACTGCCTGTCTTGACGATTATAGGGAACCATCACTGCCTTTTTGTCTCGGAAGGACTTCTTTGATGCCATTCATTGTGCACCTGGATCAACTGAGAGAACTACCCTGCCCCAGGTTATGATTAAGGGTTTTAATTTTTGAAAAGAAAAACTCCAACTTCTTTGGCTCAAAGGGGTTGACTAGGGATTATCTTCCTTATAACTCCACTGTTTAGGATTTGAAACAATGCGTGTGCCTCATCAGCGGGGTCTGTTCAAAAGCATACTGTAAAGATCGTGGTATCGTTTTCGTCATCCTCCCTCAAAAGGTTTAGAATTTTTTAATCGAGAGTTGAACATCACAAATATATGAAAGAAATTTGAATATAGTGAACACGAATGGATTGATTTAAAACAGACATATGCGATGCATTAATGAAATAAGAAAGTTTTCCATGACAATAATTGTTTGAATAAGAAAAGAAAAATACAACTTGAAAATCCAAATAAACAAAAGCCTTCAATGATTAGGCATAGGAGCAGTGATTATGTTGGGAGTCTCTGGAGAGTCAAACTGGACTTCTTTGGCATCAATCATGTCTTGAACCTTGTTCTTCAGGGCCTAACAGTTGTTTGTGTCATGTCTCGGACTGTCAGAGTGATACGCGCACCTTTCATTGGGATGACAGGTAGGAGCGGAAGTGTTTGGATTCCGGAGAGGAGCCCTTAATGTGATCAGCCATGCCTTCAACATTTGCTGTAGCGCTTGAGTCAGTGGTATGTTGATCTTAGTGAATTGCTTTCTGGGCTTACTCTGATCAACCCGTTGTTCTTGACGAGGTTGTTGTTGGACCCTTGAGGTAGTAGCAATTTGGAGAGGTCCATTCTTCACCATACCAAACTCTTGTCTTCTTGAAGGCTGATTAATGATTTGATCCCCAGCATTAACCGCTTGCTTCATGTTGTTATACCTGTCTTGATGAAGCTGGTGGATCATGGTTCTCATCTCTTCTTGTTCCCGAGCTAAGCCTTGGATAAGAGCCATCTGCCCCAGCATTTGGGTTCTCATTGCATCTACCTCAGCTTGCAGATGTTTCAGCCGTTCGTCCTTATAGTCTTCAGGACTTTTCTTGACCAAATTCCCCATGAGGAGTGTTCTCAACTCTTCCTACCCCTTGGATAGGTTTAGGAAGATTTCCCTGAACCGAGTCTCTCGAGTATGAAGATCCTGATTGTCTGGTTGGAAAGCCATTGCTGAAATAAACAGCAAGAACATGAGAGACCTGTAGCAGATGACCTGTTATGAAATGATATGTATGATATATGTATGCAAGGATCTCGTGGGGTAAACAAAGAAACTTGTTAGAATTTGAATTTGCAGCTTGATTGAAGGAACTTCATATGGCTGAGAGTCCTTCTTCAAGAGTCAAGCTCACCATATCGAGTGGGTCATAGCCCCTGACTCACGTTATTGTGTTTTGATCTCCAAACAACCTTGGCTAGAGGAAAATAAATCCCCTTTGCCCCTTGCTAGACATTTGGTTCATCATGACCTGCACCACAAACCCTTGAGATCCTTGAAATGGGTTAGCCCTTATGCAGGATGTATGCGATGTTATGATGTGATGATGTTATGATGTTATGATGTTATGATAAAGGCACACCACAAGTATTCACAAAAGGCAAACATGGTAAAGGCACACAAGTCACACAAGAGATCCCTTAGATTTCAGGCCAGCATGAAGTTTAGGTACTACCCTCTTTCAGTTTCAGTTGGTTAAGACCTGTCCTAAAAAATAGTAATCGGGTTCTAGAGGATCTCAATATCACTGACTACCCTCGATCGGTCATAATTCCAATTTGGCAACCTTTTCTTGCGGCCGGAACCATCGCGAGAGTTTAGTCTCAATGAGTGTAGCATACTGCTACTGTGTTCTATGGCCAAGTTGGTCAATTTAAGGTTCTAAGGTCAGTTGGTGCTTAATGACTCCTCAAAAGACCCATATTCTCCTTGTTCCAATAGAAGGGATATCGGTACAGACCAAGGTCACACCAACTTAGCTACTGCTTCACCCGTGTCGGTCTACGCCGGACAGGTCCCTCACATTTTATTGCTACTTACCTAAAGGGTATCCCCAGATCTGAGTTAGGATCTATAAAACTCTGATACAATCCCACAAAATTAAAGCATACAGAGCATACAATTGAAAACATAAGTGATCTTATCCTAAGGTACACCTCACTTATAAAAGTCCCCAACAGAGTCGCCAGTTCTGTGATCGGTGGAAATAGAACTGACTGTTTTTAATGCTGGTTTGCGAAATGTCGCGGTAAGCAAGAGTCGCCACCGTCTTTTATTTTCTCCAAAAAGGAAAGGACAAAAGCATAGCAAAATTCCTTTTCGAGATGTTTCTCGGTTCGGGAGGTAGATTATAGAAAGGGAAGGTGTTAGCACCCTTTCTATCTGTGGTTATCCACGGGCTCTTAGGTACTTGCTCACTATGTTTTCAAAAGATTTTTGCTTTTCTTGTGTTTGTGGGTTTTGAAAAGAGTTTTGTTTTAAAACTTCGTTTTAACTCTTGTATCAGTCCTCAAGAGTGTATGAAGTGTTTGTTTGAAAACTTTGGTCAGAAAAGTGTAAGTGCGAATAGTATTTTTGTTTTGAAAGAGCAAGTACCCGAGAACCTATACCTACTCAAAAGAAATTAAGCTGTGTAAATGTCCTTTAGACAGTGCTATCCCACTATTGAGAAGTAGGTAGCACCGTCGTTGGAGTTTTTCGGGTCAATTCGATTATAGGGACATGTGGTCACCAAAGCAATAGTAGGACGCCATAGCAGTAACCCTAATGTCTTAGGTCGTTTTTTATCGAGGCAACTTTTTGATCTTTAGACAGGAGGGCGGCCTCTAAAACACCCTATACTCAATGACCACGTCGAGGCAACCAAGTGAGGCGTACCCTAGGAGTGACATGTGCGAGTGTTTCAGGTTTCATTTATGTTATCTTTGTACATGTTATGGTGAGCTACGGGTTGATTTTAATTTAAGACAAGTCTTGTCATGCATAGCATAGTTAACATACATCTAGCAGTTAATAGTTTGCGGAAAATAAATCTACGCTATTACAAGGCGTCGGGTATTTACATCGCCAAAAACAAACCCTTGAAAAAGTAAATTGCGGAAAATTAAATAAAGCGATAAAAAGTCCTAATTAAAGCTATTACATCCTCAGAACAAATTACATAATATGGATCAAAAAATTAATAAAACAAACATACGCGCGAGAGAAAATTGAATTGGAGAAGTTCTTAGGGTTTTGTCCCTTTTTTGAGAAAGAAAGAGATTGTTTGCATCATTTAATTAAATTAAACCTAAAACTAGTTAATTAATTAAAAGAAATATTTTTGGTTTTTTTAATGTCTCAAGGAAATAAAAACAAAAGGATTAAAATTGTCAAGAAACCTAATTCTATGTTGATTTATTTATTGTGAAAATATTAAAATTAACCTAATTAAAGAACTAAGTTAATTATGTTAGTTTATTTACAAAAATAATAAATTAAGGGTGAATTTAATAAATAAATAAATAAAATATTATATTTTAGTTTTCTGATTTTATTATGAAAAAATTAATTTGGTTAGTAAAAATAATAATTATAATTATTAATAATAAAACAATTAAATGAAAAAAATAAAAAAATAAAAGAAAAGAAAGAATGAACCCAGGGGGGTGTTGGCCCAAAGAGGAGGTTGATTTGGAAATCTGAAGGCCCAACAATTCCAGCCACGTTTGACTTTTTTGGATCGTCCACACGTGCATTGACCAAGGAGTACGCTAGTCTTCCAATCTAGGCCACAGGATCCAAGCTTAGAGACACATGGCGTGCTGAGATTTTAAACATATGGTGGGTCTCTTTTGGAAAGCTGCACAAGAATATGTTAAGAAAAATAGAATAAGCGTTTTGGCGGGACCTGGGATTCGATCCCAGGTCCCAATGATCATTGGACAATCGCTCAACCACTACACCATCTGCACCTTTTTGTTCTTTAGATAATAGGCATTTATTATATTGGGAAATTAACAAATATGCTGTAAAACACAAAAAAACGCGCGTGTTTTCAAATTGCCCAATGGTATGCTAACATGTCCTCGTCTTCTTCGTTGTACCTGTAAAAACAATATTAGATAGCGGGGGTTTTTAACCCCCACAAACTATGGCGATGAAAAATAGCGATTAGAGCTACGGTACACATAAATATTTCGCGAGGGGTCCTTTGCGTTCGTCTTGGTTCAACGAGTCCAACCATGTGTGTCACTGGTCCTAATTTTTCCTGGTTTGCAAAGCCCCAATTCAAAGCTTACGAACCCTAAAAATTCAAATATGGCATCTTGTGATTCGGTGCATTATAATTCAATTGAATGATACCATTAGCTTCGTATGGTTCCTAGCAACACAAAACAATCAAGAAAATATGTTAAATGCGCATGAATTAGGAGTTACGATTCTGGAAAAAAGAGCCAAACCGTGAAACTGTAAACGATGATTCTTTGAGCTTTGGTGCTGGAATTCAATTGCAAATTGTCCCTGGGACCTCCTACAATGTATTAGAATGAATAAAACCTTTTGAATCGCCTTGGAATGCCAAAGTCAGTTTTCAATTTTCTTGGAATTTTTCAATATGCTAGGGCCTTTTTTCTGCAGCTTTTTCACGTCCATGAGATTAGGATTTGCTTGCATATATATAGAGGAAACGAATTAGGTCAAAAACTTGAGCAAGAATCCATTGCAATGATGATTGAATCCTTGATTGGAAATTAAATCTTTTTGATTTTTCATGATTGGAAAATGTTGTCAATTTTGGATTTTTTGTATCTTTGACTTTGAGCACGAAATTGCCAGCATATCTTGACCATATTTGCTTCACAAATTGATTGGAAAATCAAATCTTGCATTTTCCTACAATTTAAATTAATTAAATGAATTAATATTAATTAAAAATCCAATTAATCAATAAAAATAAGAAAATAAATTCAATTAAGCTTGATGGGTCGTGCATAGGCCATGGATGAAGTTTCAAGAAGAGATTTGAGGCCCATTAGCAAAAATGAGGTATTTTGAGCAAAGTTGACTTTTGCAAATTCATGAAAATTTCCCAACTTCTACAATGCATATCTTGCTCAATTTTGATCATATGACCATGTTCTTGGACATTTTGGAAAGCTCTTGAAGTCCTCTAACTAATGCCTTTGGTCCCATGTCATTTGGATTTACCAATCTCAAGTTACGGCCTTTGACTCAAAGTGCATTTTTGTTGACTTTTGAATTTGACCTATAATGTAGAAATTGATAACTTCTTGTGAGAGCATTTCTTGGACTTGGAGTGTGAAGATGGATTGTAGGAAATTGCATCCCCTTCAAAATTAGCATTGGATGGAATTTTTCTGACAAGCCATGAAAAAGTTATGCCCTGGTCAAGATACAGTTGACTTTTCTACTGTCCAAAAATAGTAACTTTTTGCATCTTGAGGATCTTTGAGCTATTCTTGTGGAATCATGATCAAGACTTGATAAAGTGATGATTGTGGACTCAAAATAAGATGTTGACCAAAATTTCTGACTTTTGATTGCAAAATGACCATTTTTCCCCTGCAGTTGACTATAGATCAAATGGAGCTTTTGACTGTGCAAATTGGCCCTGTGAGTCTTGAAACTTGGCATGTAGGTGCTTGAGAATGCATATAGGCCTATGAGACTTGATTGAGCCATTGAAAACCTCCAATTCCTTGAAAGAACCAAAACCCTAATTTTGAATTGGCTTAGGAGGTGTTTTGACTGTCTAACCCTTGAGCTAATTTAAGGATCATTCTTGACAAATCTTGAGGGATATGGGAGGGAAAATTTTTGGGTACAACACATCACTACAAGGATTGACAAGAGTCTAATCTTTTAAGAAAAGTTTAAAGGTAAAAGCCAAAGTGGCAAAATGGTTTGAAATGAGATTAATTGTCTTTTAGTCTTCTCACAAAAATCTCAAGGTATTATTAAATAGATTGAAGTTTATTGATGAAAATGTTTTGAAAATGTATGGACCTAAGTCCAAGTTTATTATGAAAGTGGTTTAAGTTTCAAAACAAGGAGGGTTTTCAAAAGAAGGGAGAAAGGTTTTGAAATTAAAGAAGATGGGAGGAGAAGAAGAGACTATCCTAAAGTATAAGATAAAAGCTAAGGATAAGAGCCATCTAACCAACAAGAAGCCAATACTTGACATTATGAGCCAAGATATAATTCTCATTCTTTGGATTTAAACCAAGCAAGCAAAGATACTAGACCTCTTCAAATGTATTAAGTCTTCACAAAAATTGGGCAGAGTAACAGCTGTATACGGGTGAATTCCAGATTACAAACAAAGGATGTAATCACAAAAACCTGCACACAAAAACAAACAAGCAACCCAATGTCTTAAGGTAAACCTCAAGAACTCCAGACAAAATAATCAGATAAGATCACAAGGTCTCCAAGATAGGCCAAGGTTTCTAATCCTAAGTCCAAGAAAAAGTCCACTGCTCCATAATGCCAAGGATAGTAACCAAATAGTGCAAGTACCATTAAGAGTTTTTTAGGGTTTAAGTTGATTATTAAGTATCTTAAGAAAATAAAAATAAAATCTCAAGTGAGCAAAATAAAATAATACAAGAAAATAAATGCTCAAATGAGCAAATATGAAAATGACATGAAATGAAAATGCTAAAAATAAATAGTGCATAAAGCATAAAAAAAAGAATAAAAGCATAAGATAAAATAAGTCAATAATTAGTGGTTAGTTGGATGACCATCTTGAAACTTGCATTTGGAACTCATTAGAGGATTGGTAGAACCAAAGCCTCCACACAACAAGTTGCATTTGCTTATTGTCAAGTATATCATCCATTTGGAATTCTCATAAGTACCCTTTAATGATCAACGATGTTTAAGTGATCTGCATTAACCAAAAGTGTTGTAGATCCATTAGAGGATTGGTAGAACCAAAGCCTCCACACAATTAATCTCAAGGTTATTGGATCAAAGAGATCAAATTAACATACTTGGGCTTGCAATCATAAGTTTGGGCCACGAATGATCATTTATTCGAATCGGGACAAAATTTAGAGCTATGTTAAGCAATGGTAAGTGGACTTATATAGAAGTCGCACCTATTTTGAGCCCGGTCAATAGCAATCTATGCACCATTTATTTTGAGACATGATATAGAGATCATTCTCCAACAATATTTAGTGCAATGAGAAGGGGATGAGATGAAGAGGAATTAGGGTAAAAAGAGAAACCACATTTGAATTAATATTTAATCAAACTATTATTAAAATCATTCATCCATTTTTTGTAGAGTTAAACTCAACATCATGGATTCAATGATGTTAATAAAGCCATGATCAAAAAATCAACCCAAGACAGCCAAAAAATATTAACAAAATAATAATATAATTAATATATACATTGTAGGGTTTAAAAATGTTTAAAAAAAGGAAAATAATGAGGAAAATGTCAATTATATTCAAATTAATCAAGAAATGAAAAATAAGACCATAGAAAAATAAGGAAAGAGGCCAAGTGATTTTAAAAAAAAATTGGGAATTTTTAAAAGTCAGAAACTATTTTTAAAAATTAAAATAAATACGTAAAATAAACAAAAATGGTAAAAAATAGTAAACTCAGAAACAAAAATAAAATAAGGTCACCAATATTTTCCACAATATCATTGTATCATTCCATAATTTTTTCAGAATTTAAAAATGTGTAAAAGTATTTTTAAACATTTTAAACAAATCAAATAAATGAAAAATTTATAAAAATACCAAAACACAAAATTAAATTGTGAAAAAATAAAAATCAGAAAGAGAATAATCAAAAATATTTTTCATAATTTTTTCAGATTTTTTTTGACTAAAAATGAATTTTCTATGATTTTTTGAAGTTTAAAACATTTAAAATATAAAAATCAGAAGAAAAAAATAAAAGTAAAAGATGTGGACCATTGGATGAAAGTCAAAATGCGTTAGTAATCAAATCCAAGGGATCTGGGGCGCTGTGCATATCATGGTCTTTAGTGAATAATGTACATAATCATTAATAAAATCAGATTTTGAAAATAACAAATGTCACGCCTTCATTGGTTAGAAGATGACACGTTGGTCATCTTCAACCTCCAGCCATCACGAATTGCAGGTCTCTCAAATTGTAAAATCATAAGCTCAGACCTATTCCATTCACTCCATCTCTTCAAGACGAAGACAACCACACCCTCGCGCCAAATTTATATAAATTGTAGCTCAAGCAATTTGGAAAGAAAGTTTTGAAAAGGGATTTGAAAATTCATGGTCAAAACGTGCTTCCAGATGAAAGAAAGTGTTGCGACTAGAACCAGGGCAATGAGAGCAACACATTGATATCAAAGTTTTTAAGAATTGATGAAGGAAACTACCTGTTGAAATTGAGTTGCAGAGTTCTGAAACTGGACTTCTATGGAGCAATATAGGACACGATTCTTGAATGTAATTATATGGTTACCTTAGGGAAGATCAAGGAAGGTGAATTGATGGAAAATTGGATTGAAAAAGGCTTGAGAATAGAATTCGAAGTAGCTGAATTCTGGGTTGTGGAAAAAGTTTGGCAGGGTGATTATGGCTATCTAAGCTTGGGAAATTGAATGGGGGATGACCCTTTATTTATAGGGAACCAAATGGAATGTTCAAGCGTGTGAAATGATGAAGTTTAGAGGGAAATCGTGTGAACCTGATGCACGAGCAAAGTGTGATCTGATTTGCATCAAAACTCATCCAATCCTTGCGTTTCAAGGCTCTAATCCACTTTGGCAACTTGGTTAAACATGTTTAGATCATAAACGCGTGCTAATTTGATGTTTAGAGGCCAAAACATGAATTTCAAATTCTGACTTATGTAGAAACTTCAGTTCCAAGTTACCAAGTTCAATCCAATGGCATTTTCACCTCAAGGGGTCTTAGGGAAAAATTCTCGATGATTTGGAAAGATGAGGTTACAAAATTTTCAATGGAAAAAGAATGGAATGAAATGGATGCTTGAGCTGAAAGTTACATGGAGTCAAAGTTGAAGAAAAAGAGTTGACTTTCCATACTTAGAAATATTTCAAATTCTTCTTTAAAAATGACCTATAATCGTTTGCATCCAAACATGGCCTTCTGGTTAGAATTTCCTCTTTACCAAAAAAGATGGAAGTAGATCTCTTGAATGACATTTTTCAATTTGAACCATTCAAAATCTCCAAAAATTGAGCAAGTTATGACTTGTTGAAGTTGGCCAAAAATCATGAAATGACCTATAATATTTTGCATTCTTAAGGAAACTTCCATCAATTTTGTCACTTTGCACATAAAAGAGGGCATGAAGTACACATCCTTAGGATCATCATGAAAAAAGAATTGGCTCAAGGTGATAAAAATTGACCAAGTTATGACCATTTGAAGTCACATATGGAAAAATTGGGGATTCATCTAGATGACTTGTAATCTTTCCTCTTCACCAAGTTCCTTCCACATGAAAACTCCTTGGAACTTTTGAAGTGATTTGTTGGTAACTCTTTGAAGAGAAATATGTTTTTGGAATCACTCAAAAATACCAAAATATGAGCAAGACATGCTCCTTTGAAGTCCAAAACCCTAGCCTCTAGATCAAGAGATTGCTTTGTGGAACTTTGCGAAGTTTGAACAAACTTTTTGTGCCAATATTCTTCCTTTATGAATAGAAATTGTTGAGGATGATGATGAGGATTCATGGACACCAAAACCACTTCCATACTAATACTTCCAAAACAACTTCAATGGTGAGGTTTGAATTTCTCAAGCTATTGACTAGGGAATGGAAATAAACTCATGAACCCATGACGCAACTTGCTAGACCTCATTGCCTTTACCTACATTATTAACAAGTAAGACAACCCAATATTGCATTTTGTTAATTAGAGAGAAAATCAAAGCAAAATATCCATGATCACAAAAGGAAACAAGTTAAAGTGCTTGGTAACTCCTCAAAGAACAAAGCTAAAGATAGTTAGAAGAACCAAAAGCCCTAATGTGATATTGTTGTGATTGAAACAAAATGGTATGATGAAGGGATCTTAGGGGCAAAAATTGGGGTACAACAGCTGCCCTTATTTAAGTTTCTTCTATCCGGAGATACGAAGGTCAAAAATCTTCGTGTCGACGTGATCGAAGATACTTAAATACAAAATAAACCCTATTTTTGGCCCTAACATGCCATGCAAATGCTTATGCTTATGAATGCATATGAACAGAACAAAAGAGACGCAAAGTAACATTGGGGATGCAACAAAAATGAAGAAACAAAGAAGCAACCCCACCAGGAAAATAAATCACTGTTGAACCACAAGAACAGAGTCAGAGAGGAGGATAACAAGCATCGACGTTCACTGTCGATGTCTACCAATGTTCACTGGAGGTATAAAGAGATAATATATTATACCACCGTTGTTCACTGACGATGAACTATCAACGCTCACTGATGGTAGAAAGAGAAAATATATCATACCACCTCCGTTCACTGACGATGAACTATCAACGTTCCCTGAAGATAGCAAAAAGATAACAAACACCGACGTTCACTGCCGATGTACTACCAACGTTCACTGAAGGTAGAAAGAGAAAATATATCATACCACCGCCGTTCACTGATTATGAACTATCAAAGTTCACTGAAGATATCAAAAAGATAAGAAACACTGACGTTCACTGCCGATGTACTACCAACATTCACTGAAGGTAGAAAGAGAAAATATATCATACCACCGCCGCTCACTGACGATGAACTATCAACGTTCACTGAAGATAGAAAAAAGATAAGAAACACCGACGTTCACTGCCGATGTACTACCAACATTCACTGAAGGTAGAACAGAGAAAATATCATACCACTGCCGTTCACTGACGATGAACTATCAACATTCACTAAAGATAGCAAAAAGATGAGAAACACCGTCGTTCACTGCCGATGTACTATCAACATTCATTGAAGATAGAAAAAAGATAACAAACACCGACGTTCACTGCCGATGTACTACCAACGTTCACTGAAGGTAGAACAGAGAAAATATATTAAGTTTCCCCAAGATTCTGGTGTTTTGCCTAGAACGGGTCTCAACTTCTTCTTTAATCAAGGCACTCTGCCTGGAAAGGGTAATATGTAAGTTGTCTCAAATAAAGAGACTTCCACTTATTGTCAAGGGGAATTGCAAAGAGAAATGACTTTCTGGGGATAGAAATATGACTTCCCGGGGAAATGCCACGATATTCCTGCTGAGGAGATAAAGTCTTCCCGTGCAAATAAAATGCACAAACCAAAACTCAAAGTTCTCAGAAATCTAAAGTAAATAATATTGTCATGCAACCACAAATCCAATTCAGAAATAAATTGGAGCAAGACGGCCAATGGAGATACATCCTTTGAGAAATAAACTCAAGAGGGAAAACCAAATTCAACTAAACAAAGAGCGCTGCAGGAAGATCATAACACAATATCAATGAACGATGATTTTTAGAAATGCATGATGTATGTATGAATGTATGAGTGACATCGTGCATATGCTGGTAAAAGGATACATGATCAGTGCAAACAAACAAAACCACCTTAGGTACTAACAACATTGGGCTAAGCTTCAACCAGAAAGATCAATCCAAGAAAGGTAAAAGAAATCATGGAAACCAAACCTATTTCATGTCCTAACTTCACTGAGGAGAAACATAATCCGGATGTAGCCAAATCAAACAGATACCGGGATAGAACATCCTTCTTCCGGTTTCGTCGAAGAAAACAGTTTTCCAAAAGCAACATGCCTACTGGAAATTGCAATACCAGTCTCAAATAAAGCAGACTGACGCCGAAACAACCAAACCTCACTGGGGGATTCAAGCCTACCTCCCTGGAGAAAAAACTACATATTGAAACTTTCATCACGAATACTCATTCCAACAAGAGATGCCCGGGGAATCAAGAAGTCAACATTAATGCCAATACTGCAAAACGAGCGACATCTTAGCACACCAAGGGAATAAAACCTTTTATCATATGAGGGAAGACTTAGCTGGGGAATCTGGGACGAAGGCTTCTGACCATGAAAACCCAAAAAGAGAATCAAGACTTGACTGGGGATAATGGGATCACAAACCCAAAATTATACCTTGCACCCAACGATATCGTCTTTAACTATCTGAGAAACATACAAAGATTGCGCACACCAGCAAAATGACCTGAGAAAACCTTCATGAAGGGAGTAAATCCTCTTAAAACAACCGGAGTTTGTTCATTCTTAGGATCACCATTCTCGTTTTCATTGTTTCATTATAAATCCCAAAGTAAATTTAATTGTAGAGATCTCTTCTCTTTTTTTTGAAAAGTTAGTTTTGCTTTTTTAATCTTTTTGCTTTATCAGTTATTATCATTAATAAATGATGTCTTTTCAAGCTAAATAAAAAATAAGAACACAAAAAATTGGGTAAAAGCTCGAATTTCATTAATAGAATGGTAGTCTGCGAATGGCGAGACTCCATGGATGATTACAAAGTTTGGGAAATGGTAATACTTAATGGAAAAGATACATTGAGATACAATGACCACTATTCCCCCTAACAACTTTTGAAATCCTGAGCAGCAACTTTTGTTGAAGTATGGTGAGGATCCGAGAAGATTGTTACTTCAACGATCAAGTCTCGTCTGACGTAGTTACTTGCCAAGAAAAATCCCTAACTTTTGCCTAAGCTGCCCTTGCGGGTTTTCAACTTAGTGGGAAATTTATTCTGTTTATGTCTCTAATTTTTGCCTAGACCGCCCTTTCGGGTTTTCGGCCTACCGAGACGCTCCTTTTTGCCTAAGCCTCCCTCTCGGGTTTTCAACTTAGCGAGTTGTTCTTTTATTTCTTTAGTCGAAGTATTTCTTGACTGCATCAGCATTCATGGGACGTGGGAACTCCTCGCCATCCATAGTTTCAAGAATTAACACACCACCAGAGAAGGCTTTCTTGACAACATACGGGCCTTCAAAATTGGGAGTCCACTTACCCCTAGAATCAGTGTTGAAAGACATGATCTTCCTGAGCAGGAGGTCGCCTTCTCTGAATTCACGAGGTTTGACCCTTTTGTCAAATTATTTCTTCATTCTTTTCTGATATAATTTCCCGTGACATAAATATGTCATCCTCTTCTCTTAAATCAAATTCAATTGGTCAAACCTGTTCTGGACCCATTCGGCCTCTGTCAACTTGGTTTCCATTATCACACGCAATGAGGGAATCTCTACCTCAACAGGGAATACAACTTTCATTCCATACACTAGGGAGAATGGGGTTGCTCCTGTTGAAGTGTGAACCGATGTTCGATATCCATGAAGAGCAAAAGGGAGCATTTTATGCCAATCTTTATAAGTGACAACCATTTTCTGGATAATTCTCTTGATGTTCTTATTAGCAGCTTCAACAGCCCCATTCATCTTTGGCCTGTATGGAGATGAATTGTGATGAACAATCTTGAATTCTTCGCACAGTTCTGTCATCATCTTGTTGTTCAAATTCGAGCCATTGTCAGTGATGATTCTGCTCGGCACACCATACCGGCATATAAGATTGTTTTTGATGAAACACACAACTTCCTGTTTGGTAACATTGGCATATGAAGCAGCCTCTACCCATTTGGTGAAGTTGTCAATTGCTACCAAGATAAAATGGTGCCCATTTGAAGATTTTGGTTCTATCATCCCAATCATGTCAATACCCCACATAGAGAAAGGCCATGGGAAGGAAATCACATTGATAAGTTTTGGAGGCACATGGATCTTATCTGCATAAATCTGGAATTTATGGCACTTCTTTGCAAATTTGTAACAATCAGATTCCATTGTCAATCAATAATAACCTTCCCTTAGCATCTTTTTAGCCATTGAATGTCCATTAGCATGAGTGCCAAATGAACCTTCATGAATCTCATGCATCAACATGTCTGCTTCGTGTCTATCCATGCATCTGAGCAAGACCATGTCATTATTTCTCTTGTATAACACATTTTCACTAAGGAAGAAACTGCCTGCCAATCTTCTTAGTGTCTTTCTATCTTTCTTCGGCGTACCAACCGGGTATTCCTGAGTCTGAAGAAAATGCTTGATATCATAATACCAAGGCTTTTCATCTGCTACCTCCTATGTCATAAACACATGAGCGGGCCTATCTAGACGTCGAACTGTAATTCGGGGTATATCATTCCAAGTATTCACTTGGTACATGGAAGCCAGAGTTGCCAGAGCATCCGCCATTTGATTCTCATCTCTAGGGATGTGATAGAATTCAACTTTATTGAAGAAGGGTAATAATCTTCTAACATAATCTTTGTAAGGGATCAAGCCAGGGTGACGAGTGTCCCATTCTCCTTTAATCTGATTTATTACCAAAGCTGAATCGCCATACACATCTAGAATTTTGATTCTGAGATCAATAGCTTCCTCAAGACCCATGATGCAAGCCTCATATTCTGCCATATTATTAGTGCAATCAAATGTTAACCTGGCGGTAAAAGGAATATGTGATCCATGAGGAGTGATAATCACAGCACCAATTCCTTTACCATAAGCATTCACAGCTCCATTAAATATCATACTCCAACGAGATTCAGGGTCGGGGCCCTCCTCAGGCAATGATTCATCACAATATTTCACTTTCAGGAACATCACATCCTCATCGGGGAATTCATATTCTGCAGACTGATGATCCTCCACTGGCTGGTGAGCAAGGTAATCTTCCAACACACTACTTTTAATAGCCTATTGAGTGCGGTACTCGATATCATATTCAGATAACAACATCTGCCAGCGGGAAATTCTCCCAGTAAGAGCAGTCTTTTCAAAAATATACTTGATCGGATCCATTTTGGAGATCAACCAAGTGGTATGATTTAACATATACTGCCGCAGACGCTTCGCCGCCCAGGCCAAAGCACAACATGTTTTTTCTAGCATAGAATACCGCGACTCACAATCAGTGAACTTTTTGCTGAGATAATAAATGGCTAACTCTTTCTTTCCTGTTTCATCCTGTTGTCCCAGAATACAACCCATGGATTTATCTAATACTGTTAGGTACATAATCAACGGTCTTCCTTCTACGGGAGGGAGTAAGATAGGAGGTTCAAGCAGATATTCTTTAATACTCTCAAATTCCCTTTGGCACTCATCCGTCCACACACAACCTTGATATTTATTTAACAACTTAAAGATCATTTCACACGTTGCAGTCATGTGGGAAATAAATCTGGAGATATAATTCAAACGCCCGAGGAAACCCCTGACTTGCTTTTTAGTTTTTGGTGTTGGAATTTCTTGGATTTATTTGACTTTGTCAGGGTCAACTTCAATTCCTTTCTGGCTAACAATAAAACCCAATAATTTTCCCGATCTAACTCCGAAGGTGCATTTATTTGGATTCAAGCGGAGACGATATTTACTCAAACGCTGAAACAATTTCAACAAATATTCTATATGCCCTTCTTCAGTTTGGGATTTGGCAATCATATCATCAACATATACTTCGATTTCTTTGTGCATCAGATCATGGAATAGGGTTTTCATAGCCCTCTGGTACGTTGCACCAGCGTTCTTCAACCCGAAGGGCATCACTCTGTAACAGAATGTTCCCTAGGGTGTGATAAACGTTGTTTTTTCCATGTGCTCTAGAGCCATTCTAATTTGATTATACCCGGAAAATCCGTCCATGAACAAGAATACTTTGAATTTTGTTGTGCTATCCACTAACATGTCAATGTGAGGCAATGGAAAATCATCTTTTGGTCTAGCTTTATTTAGATCTCTGTAATCTACGCACATGCGGACTTTTCCGTCTTTTTTCGGTACTGGGACAATATTTGCAATCCATTGAGGATACACTGACGTCAGAAGAAAACCAGCATTAATCTGCTTTAGGACCTCCTCTTTGATCTTTACTGCCATATTCGGGTGGGTTCTTCTCAACTTTTGTTTAACTGGCGGACATTTTGGCTTCAACGGCAAATGATGCTCGACAATGTCTGTATCTAGACCAGGAATTTATTGATAAGACCAAGCAAAAATATCCAATATTCTTTCAACAGCTCAATCAACCCGCTCTTTACATCAGGATGCAACGATGCTCCAATCTTAACTTCCTTCGGATCTTCTTCTGAACCCAAATTAACCACTTCCAAAGGCTGTTTATATGGCTGAATGGTATTTTCCTCGTGCTCAAGCAACCGTGAGACCTCTTCTGGAATCTCATTATAATCTTCTTCTTCAGCCCCAAACACAGGACAATCAAAGTGTGGAGAGGGTGCAGGGTCATTGTATTCAACGGGAGTTTTTAGTTAATCTGCACATGTGATTTATGATTGTTTTTAGAAATTGACACATATAACAGGTGATCATGCAGATTAATTTTCAGTTATTGTTTATTTTGAAAGGTTTTTTTTATTATTACCATTTCCCAGGAAAAAGCAGAAAATAAAAGACATAATTTGGAAGCAAAGACAACTTTTATTAATGATCTTAACAGTTATAGCAAACAAGATAAGCCATACACATTAATACTTCCACCTTGGGCAGAGTGAAAGCTTTTCAAATGAAAGAAACAGATTAACAAAACAAATTACTTTGAAACACGCATGCAAGAAGGAACATCAATGGTGACCCAGTTCTGAACTCGGACTCCATGCGTCACATAATTCGGTACTTCCTGCTCTGCTCCATCCTCTTCAACATCATTAATTCCAGAACCAATTGGATGGAGGTAGCCTCCGCTGCGGAAAACATCATGATAATTGTTCATAGAAGACTTTGACTTCAAACTTTTGCCTTTGCCATTCCTCGAAGAGAAACCCAAACCAGTTTTGTTTTTGTTCACAGGTGGATCCACAAGTCGTCCCCAAACTGCATTATTACCATTCCGCACAACCTACTGTGCGTCCTTCAAGATAACCATAAAATTCTCATTCCTCCTTATGTTGTCAATGGATAGAGCGTGGAACTGGGTTCCAACAGCAGCATCATCCGCTTCTATAATACTGAAAGAGGATAGATGGGATATCAACAACGCCTGCTCCCCATTTATGATCACTACCTTCCCTTCACGCACGAACTTTAACTTCTGATGCAGAGTTGAAGTGACAGCCCCTGCTTCGTGTATCCATGGCCATCCTAGCAAACAACTATATGCGGGAATAATGTCCATGACCTGGAAGGTTATCAAGAACAAATGTTTTCCTATATGGATGGGTAAGTCCACTTCATCGATGACAGATTTCCTTGACCCATCAAAAGCCTTCACAATGTTGCCACTCGAGCGCATAGGTGTTCCCTGATACTTTAACTTCATGAGGGTACTTATCAGTATAACATTCAACGTGGATATGTTATCAATTAGCACATTGGATAGCGAGTCATTCTTGCAGTTCATGGATATGTGGAGGGCCAGGTTGTGATTCCTCCCTTCATCTGGTAACTCATCATCGCATAAACTCAAGTTGTTACACGAAGTAGTGTTTCCAATTATGCTGCTGAATTGATCTAACGGCATGTCATTCTCTACAAAAGCTTGGCCTAGTACTCTCATCAGTGATTCTCTATGAGCGGAGGAATTCATCAATAAAGCTAGGATGGATATCTTTGAAGGAGTCTGCAATAGCTGATCTACAATTTTGTAGTCGCTCATCTTAATTATCTTCAAGATATCATCCACTTCTTTCTCTAATGTAGCTCCACTAGTCTCTCTTGCAGCCTTCTTAGGCTCAACGTTCTCAGCAATTTTCTTTCTAGCAACAACATCTCTTTGAATAACCGGCGCAAACACACGACCACTACGGGTCACCCTGCTATTATCAGCTATATTTCCAACATCTGGTATTGGCTGGATGGGAATTTCCACCCCATCTTCTAAGATTGTAGCGTTGTATTTGTAAGGCACAACCTTATCTGATTTATAGGGAACAGGACCTGGCAGACTAATTACCAATGGGGTAACAGCTGGTTTGCTATGGTACTCCACCTCAAGATGAGAGGGTGCACCAAAACAAGGTACAATGACGTTTACCCCTTCCTCAACATAATCAGCCCTCAAAAGGTCATTTCTGGCAAACAGATCTTCGTCTGAAGAGAAATACTCATCCACGGAGGCATACTCTTCCTCTGACTCTTCTTCCATCAAACAAACTTCAACCATATCAATCTCGCGATAATTATCTCTCTGGCCCGTTATCTTGATAGTTCCATTTTCTAACAGCAATTGAACACCCTCTCTCACAATAGAACATCCTCGGGGGTCTCAACAACAAACTATGCAATATCCATATTGGTGTTCCACCTGACCAACAGTACAGCAGAAGGTAGCATGCAACTGCACGGGATCCTTATTCAAATGCTCCACATCAAAAATTATGAATTCACCCGGACATCCAGAAACCATATTCACTCCCTCTTCATATTCTGCCCTAGGCCTGATTATATGGATTAAACCTTCATCCATCATCTCCTATAAATTTGCCTTTATCTTCTCACAACCCTGTATGTTTGTACTGCAAATAGCACAACTGGCATGGTCATGCGTATAATAACTGAATTCACAGAGGTCTGTGTGCATCTTCACCAAATCTCCTCTAACCAGATTAATGTCAAAAATTTGGAAGTCACCTGGACAACCGGCCACCATATTCACATCATTCACTCCCCCATGCTTGGGTAGAGGATTGTCTTTCACATTAGGTCCCATGTCTTTGAAATATAGAATTCCAGACTTCACCAACCTTTGCACTTCAGTCCTTAAAGGATAACAGTTTTCAACACTATGCCCTGGTGCTCCCTGATGAAAGGCACACGTCTGGTCTGCTTTGTAATACCAAGGCAATGGTGATGGTACAGCTAGAGGTGGTCGTGTCTGGACCAACTTCTACTGAATCAATGCTGGGAGTAGCTCTGCATAACTCATGGGAATAGGGTCGTAGTTCTCTCTTCTCTGATTATTCCCTTGGTTCCCCTGCTGGGACTGTCTTTGATAAGCAACGGTAGTCGGAGCGGCATTTACAACAGGAGTAACTGAGGCAACTTGCTGGTGACGCTGATAATTCCTTCTAGGAGCGTTCACTCTCCTCTCTTGTATGACAGCATTTGTATCCCCCTCTTTCTTCTTTGTAAACCCATAAGCTGGCTTTTTCACACCTCTGGATCCTTCACTATTCATCAAACGACCTTCTCTTACAGCCTCTTCTAGGCGGACACCCATTCCTACCATCTCTATAAAATCACATGGGGCACTTGCTACCATTCTTTCGTAGTAGAAAGCGCCTAGTGTCTTCAGAAAATTTTTAGTCATTTCCTTCTCCTCCATGGGAGGAATTACTTGTGCAGCCACTTCGTGCCATCTCTGTGCATACTCTTTGAAAGATTCTCTGTCTTTCTGAACTATGGCCCTAAGCTGGTCACGATCGGGCGCCATGTCCATATTGTACTTGTATTGTTTAATGAATGCTTCTCCCAAATCATTAAAAGTATGGATGTTGGCATTGTCCAAGCTCATATACCATTTCAACGCTACACCGGTCAAACTATCTTGGAAAAGGGGAATCAGCAGACGCTGATCATCAGTATGGGTAGACATCCTCCTTACGTACATCACCAAGTGAGCACGAGGGCAAGTGTTTCCCTTGTACTTATCAAACTCCGGGACCTTGA
This sequence comes from Vicia faba, assembly GCA_948472305.1. Lineage (NCBI taxonomy): Eukaryota > Viridiplantae > Streptophyta > Magnoliopsida > Fabales > Fabaceae > Vicia > Vicia faba. Next base: position 118,225,994 of record OX451741.1, read on the forward strand.
ACTTAGCAGGCACTTTAACATTCGGGACTAAACACAAGTCATTCACATTCTTCACAAATAGCTCTTTTCCCCTAAGAGCCTTCATCTCTCTTTGCATTTTATCAAACTACTCTTGGAAATGATCCATTATGTCATAAAAACCCAAGTCTTCACTCGGCGGAGGGAAAGGATGACACACATCTTCACTAACAAACGGGACCAAATTCACCGAAAGAGGTGCAGCAGGAACAGCATGCACCACAGGAGGTGCTGGAGTAACAACATTTTGAACCACTGGAGCATCTTGGGGGCCCAAATTGAAACCTTCAGGTGCAAAATTATCTGGAATTCCCCATGGATAACCCTGAGGCATACAGTTTTGAACAATAGTCGGAGTAGCAGATACAGGAACAACAGGAACTTCAGCTTTTACCCTTGTTTGTTGAGGTGGAACACTCCGTGGCTGATTCTGAGCAACCACCAGAGCTTCCATCAGAGTAGTCAAGTTGACCAAGCCAGCCTTCAAAGCAGAAACTTCTTCGCGTACCTCACGATTCTCCTGTTCCAAATTGTCCATCTTCTTTTTGAAGTTAGCCCGAGTGTTATAGTGATGAGTCAGTTTGCTGAACAAAGTAAAAAGCTGGGTAAGGCACCTGGATATGCATAATAAATGCAATAAATATGTGCAATATGATGCATGACATGCAATGCATATGATTGTTTTTACTTTATCATTTAATATTTCAAGGGATTTAACGTTTATAGACATATTGCAAACATCAAAATAATAACACATTTGAAATACTGGAAAAAAAATTATTATAATAACTTCAAAATGGGTTACAAGTTTCAATGATCCCAAGTACAAGATACAATCTAAAAATCCTGAGAAAAAGAAACTGATAGAGATCAATTTGTACGCTGGTGCTTCCCTGTGAGCTTGGCAATCTGAGCCCTCAACCTCTGGTTTTCTTCCACGTGCCTGATAGAAAATTACTTCCAATCCTCTAAAGCAAGAAGTGAGTTATCAGCACCTGTTTGAGGCTTAGGAGAAAATAAATCCCCTTGCCTCTCCATAGACTCTACCGCTCGACTCTCAAGGATCTCGATCAAATCATCTTTCTCCTTCAGGTATGCTCTATAGGAACTCTCTAAAGTCTGGAACTTGTTCTTCCAAGCATCCTTTTCCTGTTGCATCCTAACCAAAGCAAGTTGCAGCTCCTCTAGATCATCTAACAAAGGAGGAGTGGTCTTCACAAATAGATCAGGCATGGTTATCTCTCGAGTATACGACATCTTCAACTGGATGGCTCTCGATCAGACCCACTGAAGATATGGATCCAAAGAAACAGCACCCCTAGGTCCCAAATCCTTCCTACTCTTCTATGAATGTGATGCCAGGCCTTCGCAATCTTCTCCCTAGCTTTCCTGTGGTCTTTTCCTTCCTTCAGAAAGAAACTACTCAAATGAATACTGTTCGGTTTATCCCTCATCGGATAACCAAGCTGTTGTCGTGCAAGAACAGGGTTATAGTTAATTCCTCCCTTTGTACCAAGAAGAGGTACATTGGGGAAACTACCACAACTGTCAATAACCTCTATATCCTGGTAAGCTCGATGATACCAATCAATATCTGAGTGAGTAAGTGCCATGATCTTAGGAGCCCAACGGGGTTTCTTCTTGACATCCCCAAAAGCATCAGACTGAGGCATATGAGAGATAAACCACTGGTACAACAGAGGCGTGCAACAGATAATCATCCCCCCATGATAAGAACTCCGAAGATGAACAGAGTAATAAGCATCACCCAACAATGTAGGAACTGGGTTTCCAATCATGAAAATCCTGATAGCGTTAATGTCGAAAAACTTGTCCACATTAGGAAATAAGAATAATCCATAAGCAAGTAAAGCAAAGATGGCCTCAAAAGCAACCGTACTCTTCATTCTGGCAAAGTAACGAGCTTTCTCCAATAAGAACTAAGTTGGTAATCCTCTAATCCCTCCTTTAGTAGTCATATGGGCTTCCACCTCAGACTTCCCCAGATGAATCAAAGCAGCAATCTCATGTGGTTTTGGCTCGCCTTCCAAACCAGTAAAAGGAATACGGTCGGTAACAGGTAAATCCAATAGATAAGAATACTCCTCCAGTGTAGGCATCAACTGATAATCGGGAAAATTAAAGCAGTGATACATCAGATCATAGAACTGGACCAAGGTCGAGAGAATACCCTCCTTCATCTTCAGCTTCATGAGAAGAATGATGGATCCATACTTCTTCCGAAAGTCTGCAGGACACTCGATCTCTGGAATTAGACTGACCAACTCATCTATATTGGGATCCTTGAAACTGTATTTCCCGGTCTTTCTCTTTCCAGAATCCATGGTTAAAAGTACCTGAGATATTCACAAATAGTCAACCTTTAAATCCCTTGAAATATTGTTTTCTTCAAAAGATGCTTATGAGTGCATGGATGCATGATGCAACAATCACACACAATATCACACATATAGGGTTCATAGGTTCAACGTCACGAGCATGAGGTCGAAGGTACTACCCATAAGGTGTTGGTCTAAGAGTTATCACCTACCGAACAAGGTTCTAGAGGTTCCCAGAGTCTACATCCTTCCTTTGGATATTACCAACTTCCCGATTAACTCGGTAATTAGTAATATTCTCAAGAAAGACTCGTCCGAGTGTAGTATCACGTGACAACTATTTCCGGATTACTCTATCATAGCTTCCGCACTACACCTAAAAGGCCAAGATGGGTTTGGTATTCTACGATCCTCAGTTTCAGCAGGCTCCCAGGTCGAAAGCAGCACGTCTTCCTGATTACTCAGAAAACGACACTATAATCAAAGGGGCCTCCACTGAATGGGGGATCTCATGCCTCCTTTTTTGGGATTACTCCCTCAAAGTTAACAAGCCTATACCGCCCGTCCTATCTTAAAGTTTGCCCAAGTCCGGGTATAGGACTTATGAGTAATCACCAAGCACCCTGAAAACCTGGAAGCTCGAAACAAATATATATACAAAATATAACACATAAACAACAATAGTAAATATACAAATATAAACAAAGATAGGCTTAACCCACTTAGGGATGGACCAGCAAGAGGTCAATCTTCCCCAGTGAAGTCGCCATTTTTCTGTAGCGGTAGAAATGTTCAAGACTAAGCCTTTGGATTGACTAGACTTTATACAAATCAAAAATAAAAAATTTGCCACCGCGCTTTATTGTTTCCAAAAGGAATGGGAAAAGAGCGAATAACCCAAAATGGGGGAAAGATTCAAGGTAAGGGGGTTGGTTATGCAAAGGGAAGGTATTAGCATCCTAAACATCTACGGTACTCTGCAGGAACCTCTTTGTAAAATCTGTATATTTTGGCTATAAAAATGTGTTATATATAAAATGGATGGTGGAGGTGAGAAAAGAAATATATTTTTTTATGATTTTTGCACCCGCCGCGGTTGCGAACCTTTAGTGCCTACGTACCACCTTTCGTGCAATAGGGGATCAGGGTACACGTAATTCCTCTTTTAAAAGTTTGAAACACAAGTGTGTTGGTTTATTTTAGGAGATAAGACATCATCTCATTGTCCGTGTGGAAAACATACTTACTACCCACAATCATGAGAAAGGAGAATTTGCATCATCTCAACGTGGAGGATATGGCTTGGATTTTAAAATCAACAATGCCTCACTCAATCACCCAAGTGGAAAATATCCCTCTTCACTACATATTATAGAAGTATAGTTGTTTGCATCACTACAAGGATTGACAAGAGTCTAATCTTTTAAGAAAAGTTTAAAGGTAAAAGCCAAAGTGGCAAAATGGTTTGAATTGAGATTAATTGACTTTTAGTCTTCTCACAAAAATGTTAAGGTGTTATTAAATAGATTGAAGTTTATTGATGAAAATGTTTTGAAAATGCATGGACCTAAGTCCAAGTTTATTATGAAAGTGGTTTAAGTTTCAAAACAAGGAGGGTTTTCAAAAGGAGGGAGAAAGTTTTTGAAATTAAAGAAGATGGGAGGAGAAGAAAAGACTATCCTAAAGCATAAGATAAAAGCTAAGGATAAGAGCCATCTAACCAACAAAAAGCCAATACTTGACATTATGAGCCAAGATATAATTCCCATTCTTTGGATTGAAACCAAGCAAGCAAAGATACTAGACCTCTTCAAATGTATTAAGTCTTCACAAAAATTGGGTAGAGTAACAGTTGTATATGGGTGAATTCCAGATTACAAACAAAGGATGTAATCACAAAAACCTAAACACAAAAACAAACAAGCAACCCAATGTCTTGAGGTAAACCTCAAGAACTCCGGACAAAATAATCAGATAAGATCACAAGGTCTCCAAGATAGGCCAAGATTTCTAATCCTAAGTCCAAGAAAAAGTCCACTGCTCCATAATGCCAAGGATAGTAACCAAATAGTCCAAGTACCATTAAGAGTTTTTTAGGGTTTAAGTTGATTATTAAGTATCTTAAGAAAAGAAAAAGAAAATCTCAAGTGAGCAAAATAAAAAAAGACAAGAAAATAAATGCTCAAATGAGCAAAGATGAAAATGGCATGAAATGAAAATGCTAAAAATAAATAGTGCATAAAGAATAAAAAAAAGAATAAAAGCATAAGATAAAATAAGTCAATAATTAGTGGTTAGTTGGATGACCATCTTGAAACTTGCATTTGGAACTCATTAGAGGATTGGTAGAACCAAAGCCTCCACAAAACAAGTTGCATTTGCTTTTTGTCAAGTATATCATCCATTTGGAATTCTCATAAGTACCATTTAATGATCAACGATGTTTAAGTGATCCACATTGACCAAAAGTGTTGTAGATCCATTAGAGAATTGGTAGAACCAAAGCCTCCACACATTGAATCTCAAGGTTATTGGATCAAAGAGATCAAATTAACATACTTGGGCTTGCAATCATAAGTTTGGGCCACGAATGATCATTTATTCGAATCGAGACAAAATTTAGCGCTATGTTAAGCAATCGTAAGTGGACTTATATAAAAGTCGCACCTATTTTGAGTCCGGTCAATAGCAATCTATGCACCATTTTTTTTGATACATGATATAGAGATCATGCTCCAAAAACATTTATTGCAATGAGAAGGGGATGAGATGAAGAGGAATTAGGGTAAAAAGAGAAACCACATTTGAATTAATATTTAATCAAACTATTATTAAAATCATTCATCCATTTTTTATGGACTTAAACTCAACACCATGGATCCAATGATGTTAATAAAGCCATGATCAAAAAATCAACCCAAGACAGCCAAAAAATATTAACAAAATAATAATATAATTAATATATACATTAAAGGGTTTAAAAATGTTTTAAAAAAGGAAATTAATGAGGAAAATGTCAATTATATTCAAATTAATCTAGAAATGAAAAATAAGACCATAGAAAATTCAGAAAAGAGGCCAAGTGATTTTATAAAAAATTTGGGAATTTTTAAAAGTCAGAAACTATTTTTAAAAATTAAAATAAATGGGTAAAATAAGCAAAAATGGTAAAAAATAGTAAAGTCGGAAACAAAAATAAAATAAGGTCACCAATATTTTTCACAATATCATTGGATCATTCCATAATTTTTTCAGAATTTAAAAATGTGTAAAAGTATTTTTAAACATTTTAAACAAATCAAATAAGTGCAAAATTTATAAAAAATACAAAAACACAAAATTATTGTGAAAAAATAAAAATCAGAAAGAGAATAATCAAAAATATTTTTCATAATTTTTTCATATTTTTTGGACTAAAAATGAATTTTCTATGATTTTTTTAAGTTTAAAACATTTAAAATATAAAAATCAGAAAAAGAAAATAAAAGTAAAAGATGTGGACCATTGGATGAAAGTCAAAACGCGTTAGTAATCAAATCCAAGGGATCTGGCGCGCTGTGCATATCATGGTCTTTAGTGAATAATGTACATAATCATTAATAAAATCAGATTTTGAAAATAACAAATGTCACGCCTTCATTGGTTAGAAGATAACACGTTGGTCATCTTCAACCTCCGGCCATCACAAATTGCAGGTCTCTCAAACTCTAAAATCATAATCTCAAACCTATGCCATTCGCTCCATCTCTTCAAGACGAAGACAACCACACCCTCGCGCCAAATTTATATAAATTGTAGCTCAAGCAATTTGGAAAGAAAGTTTTGAAAAGGGATTTGAAAATTCATGGTCAAAACGTGCTTCCAGATGAAAGTAAGTGTGGTGACTAGAACCAGGGAAATGAGAGCAACACAATGATATCAAAGTTTTGAAGAATTGATGAAGGAAACTACCTATTGAAGTTGAGTTGCAGAGCTCTGAAACTGGACTTCTATGGAGCAATATAGGGCACGATTCTTGAATGTAATTATATGGTTAGCTTCAGGGAAGATCAAGGAAGGTTAATTGATGAAAAAATTGGATTGAAAAAGGCTTGAGAATAGAATTCGAAGTAGTTGAATTCTGGGTTGTGAAGCAAGTTTGGCAGGGTGATTCTGGCTATCTAAGCTTGGGAAATTGAATGGGGGATGACCCTCTATTTATAGGGAATCAAATGGAATGTTCAAGCGCGTGAAATGATGAAGTTTGGAGGGAAATTGTGTGAACCTGATGCACGAGCAAAGTGTGATATGATTTGCATCAAAACTCATCCAATCCTTGTGTTTCAAGGCTCTAATCCACTTTGGCAACTTGGTTAAACATGTTTAGATCACAAACGCGTGCTAATTTTATGTTTAGAGGCCAAAACATGAATTTCAAATTCTGAATTATGGAGAAACTTCAGTTCCAAGTTACCAAGTTCAATCCAATGGCATTTTCACCTCAAGGGGTCTTAGGGAAAAATTCTTGATGCTTTAGAAAGATGAGGTTACAAACTTTGTAATGGAAAAAGAATGGAATCAAATGGATGCTTGAGCTGAAGGTTACATGGAGTCAAAGTTGAAGAAAAAGAGTTTACTTTCCATACTTAGAAATATTTCAAATTCTTCTTTAAAAATTACCTATAATCTTTTGCATCCAAACATGGACTTCTGTTTAGAATTTCCTCTTGACCAAAAATGATGGAATGAAGTAGATCTCTTGAATGACATTTTTCAATTTTAACCACTCAAAATCTCCAAAAATTGAGCAAGTTATGACTTGTTGAAGTTGGCCAAAAATCATGAAATGACCTATAATCTTTTGCATTCTTAAGGCAACTTCCATCCATTTTCTCACTTTGCACATAAAAGAAGGAATGAAGTACACATCCTTAGGATCATCATTAAAAAGGAATGGGGTAAGGTGATAAAAATTGACCAAGTTATGACCATTTTAAGTCACATATGGAAAAATTGGGGATTCATCTGGATGACTTGTAATCTTTCCTCTTCACCAAGTTCCTTCCACATGAAAACTCCTTGGAACTTTTTAATTGATTTGTTGGCAACTCTTTAAAGATAAGGATGTTTTTGGAATCACTCAAAAATACCAAAAGATGAGCAAGACATGCTCCTTTAAAGTCCAAAACCCTAGCCTGTAGATCAAGAGATTGCTTTGTGGAACTTTGCCAAGTTTGAACAAACCTTTTGTGCCAATATTCTTCCTTTAGGAATAGAAATTGTTGAGGATGATGATGAGGATTCATGGCAACCAAAACCACTTCCATTCTAATCCTTCCAAAAAAACTTCAATGGTGAGGTTTGAATTTCTCAAGCTATTGACTAGGGCATGGAAATAAACTCATGAACCCATGATGCAACTTGATAGACCTCATTGCCATTACCTACATTATTAACAAGTAAGACAAACTAATATTTCATTTTGTTAATTAGAGAGAAAATCAAAGCAAAATATCCATGATCACAAAAGGAAACAAGTTAAAGTGCTTGGTAACTCCTCAAAGAGCAAAGCTAAAGATAGGTAGAAGAACCAAAAGCCCTAATGTGATCTTGTTGTGATTGAAACAAAATGGTATGATGAAGGGATCTTAGGGGCAAAAATTGGGGTACAACAGCTGTCCTTATTTAAGTTTCTTCTATCTGGAGATACGAAGGTCAAAAATCTTCGTGTCGACGTGATCGAAGATACTTAAATACAAAACAAACCCTATTTTTGGCCCTAAGATGCCATGCAAATGCTTATGCATATGAATGCATATGAACAGAACAAAAGAGACGCAAAGTAACATTGGGGATGCAACAAAAATGAATAAACAAAGGAGCAACCCCACCAGGAAAATAAATCACTGGTGAACCACAAGAACAGAATCAGAGATGAGGATAACAAGCATCGACGTTCACTGCCGATGTCTACCAACATTCACTGAAGTCTAAAAACCCATCGGGTGTCTTTGACTTGATAATCTCGCGGACGAGGGACAAGGTCCCATACATCATTTCTTTCACATTGAGTCAACTCATTTTGCATGGCCATAAGCCAATGCTTATCAAGTAAAAAATCCTGAGAACTTTTAGATTCAACTTGAGAAATTATTCCAAAGTGATAAAAGAAATTACTTATCTTAGAGCGAGTGGTTACTCCATTGGTGATGTCCCCAAGAATGTTTTCGATGGTATGACCCTTTGAAGTTCTACACTTTAAGGGGAGATCATACTCTTTACGTTGACTTTCATCTTCCTTCTTTTTAGGATCTTCATCTTCCTCCTCCTGCTCCTCAGATTTCACTGATTTAGGTTGATTAATTCCTTCTTCGGTGTCCTTGAGTATGTCTTCTTTAGAATCACATGTAGCATGAAAAGAAATACCTTTCCCGACATTCTTTGGGTAAGACTCATCAAAAGTAACATGAATTGATTCTTCAAAAATAAGTAATATCTTATTAAATAATCAATAAGCTTTATTGTATTGAGAGTATCCAAGGAAGATACCTTCATTGGCTTTAGCGTAAAATTTTCTGAGGTTATCATAACCATTGTTTAAAACAGAACATTTGCATCTGAATACATGAAGATGTGACAAATTTAATTTTCTACCTTTTAAAAGTTCATATGGTGTTTTGTCTAATATATGACGTATAAGTATCCTATTTAAGACATAACAAGTCGTGCCAATAGAATCGAACAAAATTAATTAGTAAGACAACTATCATTGATCATTGTTCTTGCCAACTCCTCTAAAAAAACAATTTTTGTGCTCTACAACACCATTTTGTTGTGGAGTCATAGGAGCTGAAAAGCTATGTTCAATATCAAATTTATCATAATATTCTTCAAAAAGTTCGTTTTTAAATTCACCTCTATGATTGCTTCAAATAGCAACAATTTTTGAATTTAAATTGTTTTGGGATAACATTGTAAAACGTGTGAAAGCCAAAAATGTCTCATCTTTACTACACAAAAATATGGTCCACAAAAATCTTGAGTAATCATCTACAATAACAAAACCGTAATAAATTCCACCTAGGATTTTAGTCCGTGGGAGACAAAAGAGATCCATGTGGAGAAGGTCAAGAGGTCTCGAAGTTGAAACAATGTTTTTGGATAATGAGACTCTTATTTGCTTCCCCTTTTGACATGCATCATATATGTGTTCTTTTGAAAACTTTATTTTAGGTAGACGGATTGATAAATATTTTGAAGCCTCTTTGTTTAGTATGTCAAAGTTGACATGAGCCAAACGTCTATGCCAAAACCATGAATCTTCACTCACGTTAATAAGACACTTAGCATTGGTTAAAGATACATTATTCCAGTCAAGCATACGTACATATATATATATATATATATATATATATATATATATATATATATATATATATATATATATATATATATATATATATATATATATATATATATATATATATATATATATATATATATATATATATATATATATATATATATATATATATATATATATATATATATATATATATATATATATATATATATGGTTTACCCTCACAACATTAATAATACAATCTTTCTTTTTATTATATACAATCATGCAATGAGTTTTTGTAAATGAAACTTTATACCCATTGTCGCACAATTCACTAATGCTAAGAAGACTATGTCTAATGCCTTTAACTAACATAACATCGAAGATAGTAATAGATGGGGCATTACATATACTATATTTTTCAAGTATTGCATCTTTGTTGTTATCACCATAGGACACAAAACATTTCATCTTTGCTACAAAGTCGGAGAATAAGGAAATGTCTCCCGTCATATGCTTTGAGCATCCACTATAGAGAATTAATCTTCCCTCCATAGAGTCAAGACATTTAACCTATAAGATCAAACATAGGTTATAGGTACCCGATTTTTATTTGGTCCTTGAGATTGAGTCAAATCATGGTTGCATTTGGACAATCATTAAGAAACACCTTTAGGAACCTAAAAGCTCATAAACATGCATTTAAAATAGTGTGACCTTTCTTGCGACAATGGAGACAAGATAAGTTATGAATATTCTTACTTTTTCTATTTGGATCCATTTTAGAAAAGCTATACTTTTTATGAGATTTATTCAAATACTTTTTAAGCTTTCAAGCATCAATAGCAAATGTAACATTTGATTGTAATACCTTGTCTAATTTAGCTTTAAGAGTTTTAGACTTTTTTTTGCCTAGTGTGACAAGTTTCATAACTAAACCTTGAAGGTTCTTCATCCTCCTTCTTAACTTTTAGACTATCTACCATAGATTTCTTTAGACCTTTAATTTTCTCTTAGGTTTCTAAATCTTTAGGTTCCAATTTTGAAAAGTTCTTGTTGTGAGTGAAACTTCACCATTAGATATTTTGCATGATGTAAAACTTGGAAAACTTAGCATTTATGTATATTGAATGATATATCTATGTCTTATGATACACCCTTACATTAGAGATCATAGGAATCATTCAAAACTACCTTGAAATTGGCAAAAATATGAAAATTCATTTTTTGCACAAAAATCACTTGCATGTGTCATAACATACGGTTTTCTAGCCGACACATATAACTCAATAATAAAGCTTGTATCTTTTGTTTGGTACATGCTGACACATGCAGTCTTCAGGCCGAAACATACGGTAAGTTTAAATATAATGTGTCGACACATATGACCTTCAGGCTGACAGATTTTCTTCAATAATGAAGCTTGTTGCTTCTGTTTGTCATAGGCCGAAACGTTAGCCTTTTTCCGACTGGTATATATTATGGTTTTTAGCTTTATGTTTCAGAACATCCGTATTTCAGGCCGATACATACTAATTGTTTGGGTCAATTTTTCAAATTCTTTTAATTCCAAAAATTACCTCTTTGCCTACAAACTTCCACATTTATAAATACATCATTCATGCATCTTTACAACTTGGTGAAACTATAAAAACTTACCATAATTTCTCTTTATCTTCAATCTCCAACCTATTTATACACACTAACAAATTACACAAAACCATTTTTTGTTAGGGTTCCATCTGGACAAGGTGATAATGCCCAATTAGGCTGGTGATCATGACTGAACCGAGAATATCAGATTGAGAATTGTGGGGGGTTTCATTCGGAAATAACTAGGGTTTGTGCTCCAAGATATTTGGTATATTTGGAGGTTTTATTCAATACTTCTCAATAATGGATTCGACCAAGTGAAAACTTCGAGGATTGGAGATCTTGCAAAGGAGTAACGTGAGATGGTGAATCGTGTTCGAAGTTCTTATAGTCAATAGTCACAGTCGGATTCGCTCGAGTGAAGGCTTTGGAGATTTAGGATCTTGAAAAGGAGTAGCTTAAGTGGTGAATCGATTGGATCTATTATGTATTAGTTTTTCTCAAGATCAAAAGAAGAGAAGGGGTTGAATCGACATCAAACGGTTAGGGTTTGTAAGGCGGCTCTTAAACACTTATCTTTCAATCAACTTTTTGCAAAGTAAGAAATTTATCTCAAATCCAAAACAGAATTGGGGGGAGACGTAGCCATAGCGAGGATGATTGATGAACTTCCTAAACAAATCCTTGTGTCATTCTCTCTCTCTCTCTCTCTCTCTCTCTCTCTCTCTCTCTCTCTCTCTCTATATATATATATATATATATATATATATATATATATATATATATATATATATATATATATATATATATATATATATATATATATATATATATATATATATATATATATATATATATATATATATATATCACTCTTTATCTCTCTCTCTCTATCTCTCTCTCATTTACTTTCTATATGCAATTTGTTGAACTTGGTGTTTGATTGATCGATTCATATAGAGTTTTTCTTTGATTGTTGAATTTTAAATTTCTTTGTTGAGAAAGTTATAATCACTTTGATTGTAAGTGTTATTTTCAAATTAACAAAATTCAAAGGAAAAATCTTAAAAGTTGATCGCGCGCCAAGTGTTTCATAAATTGTCACGTTCAATTTTTTAATACAAATTGCATTGGAAATAATTTGCTTAAGTATATTATTGGTAACGGTTAATTTTGAAATATTTGTGTCATTGTTATTCAATTTGGCTCTCACATATCTGGGTTTCCAATAACTAGGTTCATTTAGACAACCTTTTGATCCAGGCCATAAACCTTCCGCGTAAAATAAATTTTTAAAGGTAAATTTTCTTGGGTATCTATTCACCCCCCTATTGTAACTGGATTTTACATCAGATTTGTCGCCCTTAATTTTTATCCTAAGGAAGAGAGTATAAAGGAATATCCCTAAAAAGTCAGAGATTCTAAGTTTGACTCGGTTCCAGACGAGCGGAATGTGTTAAACACTCCTTGTCTACCTTGCTCACAAGGATACTAGGTTTAGAAGCATATTTTAGGAAATAGGATTTTAATTTTAATTGAGGGAAATCGCCACGATTTTTTATCGTATACCTACTATTCTCTTAGGAGGAATCAGAGTCCCAATTCATAGTTCACAATTTGGTTGGTGCTTTTTATGGATTGCATAGAATTGCTTTCAAATTTATCCTTAAACCTTGTCTGGGTTTTGTAAAAGAGTGATCGTAGACGCAATTCGCAGCTAATTTTGAAAGTAATTCTCCTTAATCCTTTCCGAAAATTTCTTCTAGTTTTTGTTATGTTAGTAGAAAAATGATTTAATGTTGGTTAGCTATATTAAGACGTAGAGCGGGGGAGTCTTATATACTCTCATCATCAAATGGCCAGATATTGACCACGTGTCATTCACAAATGGTGAATTGGGTGAGTTGCATGGATTTTAATTGTTTGATTATGAATAATAAACCGGTAGACGATGCATCGACCGTTTTAATTACTACAAGTTTGACATCTTATTATTTGCCTAAAAATGGCTAGTTTGATTGTGAAAATAGTTTGATTTTACACACAAAGAAATCTAAGAATTCAAACATATTTTTGATCTTTTCGTATATCTTTATTAAAACAGAGAGTAAATTAATTTTATGAAACCAATATCCTAACAAACCAAATTTATTAAATTAATAGAAATAAACCAAAAAAACACTAAAATAAACCAAACTAAATAAGTTAAATTGAAAATAAAATTACTAAACTAAAACAAACTAAATAAGTCACATAAATTAATTGAATAAAAAACAAAGGGCGTGAATAATGGAATTAAAAGGGGCATAAGAAGGTATGGACCTAAGAGACCCAAATTCATATTAATCAATCTATAATTTACTAATTTATTTATTAGGACATGAAAAAAAAAAGAGAAATAAAAAAAATTATATATAAAAAACAAAATAAATTAATGGTGTGGGGTGCGAGGGAGAAATCTGGTTGGTATTGTATTGCCGAGCTTTTCCAATGTGTTTGTTTGTTGTACCTGCAGTCAGTTAGGATAATAAAAAGAAAATATGTGACATATATGATTGATGTGTAAGTATGGGTGTTAGAGTGATTATGTTCATATCAAGAAGGATGGTGGAGGTTTATGTTTGCGGGAATTTTTTTACAAAAAAAAAAACATTGGTGGTGTATGTGATGTGTGGAAAAAACTATGTACAATATGAATCAAAAGGTTGAAGTGTTATACATTACAACTCTTATTATTCTCAAACATAATTTAAATCAAAAAATAAAAAAGTTTGTATGTTAAACTAATTATGTTAATGGAAATTAATATGTTGTATCAAATATTAGTTTCACAATCGTCACCATTTCTACAACACATATAATGAATAAAAAAAGTTATGCTTAGGATGTGAAGGATTCTTAAAATTTATTTCTCATATAATGAAAAAGTGGATCATTAGATTAAAGTGTAAAAAAAAATCAAATGTCCTAAATATTGAAATAATATAGTGTGCTCAAATAACTAGACATAAACAATTAAAACTTTCATGTGTAGAATTTGGATAATAAAGTTAGTGTAAAGGTGGTGTTTAGAAATTATATGGGAGAGTTATGTACAGTGAGAGTGATAGTTAGAATGTGGTAATGATTGAGTAGTAAGTGCGTTAGAAATTAAGTGTGTGAAATATGTATTAAAAAGTGGATGAGAATGCATGCATGTGAATGGGTGAAAGTTTCTCAGGTGTATCGTGAGTGAGAGCGGAAGAGTATTTTTGTGTGTGAAAATTTGGTCCTCTCATTGTGTAAATTTGAGACTTATTTATAGTAAAAAAATAGGATAATAAATTAAAAATTAAAATTAATTGTCATAAATTGGGATCAAAAGAATCAAATTTAATATTATTTCCGGAATGAATAATCATAAAAAATAGGACCACATTTATCATTTGACCACCAAGATAAGATAAAATTAAAATAGAATTTTTTAAATAACAATCAAGTAAAATTCAAATTAATTAAAAAATTTATTAGAATAGAATCAAATTAACTAAAATAGAATTAATCTAATTAAATACATTTAAAATAATATATTCTTTGATTACCTTTTTTATTTTTTTTGATTTTTGACTTATTTTTGTATAAAATGATGAATAAAATAAAATAATATTTTAAAAAATGCATAATAATAATAACGATAATAAATAATTAAAGAATAACAAATGCAATTTTTTCAATGATTTTTTGAATATAAAATAAAACAAAAATAAAGTTAGAAACAAAAAGAATAAAAATTGTAAAAGTGGAAGAGGTGAGGTTCAAACCTATGACCTTATGTTCGCAAGTCTTACTCCTACCAATTGTGTTATTTAACTCATTTGTAAATAAACTTAATTGAAGGTATATCAAAGGTGTGCAAATATTTGTTATTTTAAAAATACAAATGATTTGAAATAAATTATTATATTTTAACTTGACTTGAGAACGAATATTTATAAAAGCCCAAAATACTAATGTAAATCGAAAGAATTTTATAAAACCAAGTTTGAAATTAACTTTGATCGTAGTTATAAAGGGCGAGAAAATTTGGGGTATGACAGTTGCCCCTATTTAATCACTCTTCGATTGAATTGTGCGAGAATATGTAGGTCTCGCATGTTTGAATCAGAGGGTTATTAAATAATAGAAGACTCCAAAGTTTTACCAATGATTATTAAGTAAGGATACACTGATATAGCATACCTAAGAGCACCGTGAAATAGGAAAAGATGATGATGTATCATCATACCAGGGTTTGAATAAAGAAATAGGTAAAGATGATGATGTATCATTCTACTAGAGTTTGAAATAGGGAGATATGATTGAAGAGTAACTTTGACCTAGTTATGACGAAGCGGATAACTCGTCAATACCTAGAAAAATAGATCGTAATGTTTACGTGTTTACCATGACCCGGGAGGTAAGCAACATAAGTTGAAAGATTAAAAGGATATATTATACAGTGTTCCCATGGATATGAAGAGTAGGCATAGATGACGATGCATAATTTTATCATCATTTGAAACAAAGATTTTGATTTAACTTAGACACGACGACGTGGATAACACGTCAGTATCTAATAGAGGTTGTAGATTTTTTGCATATTTATAAGTTTTGAAAAAGTTGACTTACTAATGCTTGGAGACTAATATAGTAAGTTTTGATTTTATTTGATTTTATTTTGTCTATTCATCGCAACCTAGGGGATAAATAAAATAAAATCTGATAACACATTGCTGCATGGAGACTAATGCAATGGATTATGCAGATTTATTCGCATATCTATCAAAACCTAGAGGATAGATATTTGAAATATCTATCCCGACATTCTTTGGGCAAGACTCATCAAAAGTAAGATGAACTGACTCTTCAATAATAAATAATATTTTACTATAAACTCAATAAGATTTACTTGATTGAGAGTATCCAAGGAAGACACTTTCATTGGCTTTCACATCAAAAATTTCAAGGTTATACTTACCATTGTTTAAAATAGAGCATTTTCACCCGAATACATTAAGATGTGACAAATTTGGTTTTCTACCTTTTAAAATTTCTTATAGTGTTTTTCTAATATAGGAGGTATAAGTATCCTATTTAAGTATCCTATTCAACGTATTGAATAACTTGTTATGAACGTAAAAAAGATATAAAGAGGGATAGAGAGAGAGAGAGAGAGAGAGAGAGATAAAAAAAAGGATTTGTTTAGGCAGTTCACCAATTGTTATTTACAAGAAAAATGTAGAAATCCAACCCTACAAGACCAATATGATTCAGTGTCTCGTCCTACTCCTTTGCAAAAACAACTGTTCTTCAAAGCCTTCACTCGGTCGAATCCAAATTGCAAATTGCTGTCACCTAATATTTCCAATCTATTCAGCGTCCCGCGCCAATCCTTTGCAAGAACCTCCCATTCCTCTAAAATATTCACTCGACCGAATCCGAATTTAGAAATATGGATAAAAACACTCAAATAAACACTATGATCTTATAGGAAAACTCTCACAGTTTTTATGATGAAACCCCTAAATAATCTTAACTTAATCTTTGGTCACAC
The DNA here is from genome assembly GCA_948472305.1 of Vicia faba. Classification (NCBI taxonomy): domain Eukaryota; kingdom Viridiplantae; phylum Streptophyta; class Magnoliopsida; order Fabales; family Fabaceae; genus Vicia; species Vicia faba. The sequence continues at coordinate 118,242,840 of OX451741.1, forward strand.
CAACCTAAATTGAACGTTGTCAACACAAGTCTTAATCGCACCCAAACAATGAATGATTATGTGTACTTTATTTGTGTGTATGCATAGATGAGAGGTTGAAGATGATGAGATATTTTTGTATGTGTTTATAGTTTCATCAAGTTGGGAATGATGTATGTATGAAGTATTTATATGTGTGCATGTTGGAGGCAAAAATGGATGCTTAGAAATTGAAAGGAAATGCAAATTTTTTAAATAATACAGCATGTGTTGACACGTATAGGTCATTTGTAGACACATGTAATGACATGTGTTGACCTATACAAGGTCATGTGTCGACACATAGGCAGAAGATATACATGCTTTCAAAATGCAGTACATGTGTCGACTTGAAACACGTATGTGTCAACACATAGATGAAAATTTTCAGCATGTCTCAACCTGGAATGTTGAATGTGTTGACACGTAGACATAGGCTTTATAGGCTTCATTATTGATCCATATATGTCAACTCATACATCGTATATGCGACACATATACCTATTTTTCATGTAAAAACTCATTTTTAATGAATTGTGCATTTTCCAAACATATTTTAAATGCATTCTAAGATTCCTAATGCAAAGGTGCACTTAAAAACTTAGAGATACCGTTCAATATACAGAAATGATAAGTTTATCCTTGTTTTGACATCATGCAAAATATCTAATGGATAGGTGCACTTACACTTTTACAATCAAATAACCGAATATTTATTTTATTTATCTAACCCAATTATTGTTTTATATCATAAACAAATGCAATCATTATCCAACACTTGATCTTCCTCAATATTCAATGGAACGAGGATCCATTATTTGATCTTCACTGAGTGATGATGATGCATTTGATTCAAAAGTTTATATATTTTTACTTTAATATTTTGTGTAAGTAATGTATTATGTGTAAACAATATAATTTTTAAACAATTTAATTTTTTATTCTATGTATACAATGTAATTTGTATTTTCAAAAAAACAATTATTTTCCTCATCTGTTTTGGTCATAAATTGAGAGGATTGTGACGCTAGTTTTGAAAATATAAAAATGTTAGTTCTGGGTATCGAACCAATGAAAATTTCAAATATCCTCTTTGTAAATAAAAAACTTAGGGAAAAGTGGAAGGTTTCCATGACACCCTTCGTTACCTCACTTGTATCACCGGGGTAAAAACCCATCTGTGCCAGAGGTAAGATGTGTTTTTGTTGTAGTAGTGAAACAAAAGCAATAATTGCATTTACTGGAGATCGAGTCATGTCCATAATTAGTTTTCCTCTCAGTTATATTCAAAAACAAAGGGAATAAATGGTTTTTAAAAATAAATAAAACATGGCACATCCTGGAATTACACCTCGATATTTTGTTGGCTGAAGCAAAAGATTTGTCATGAAATGTATTATTTGTAATAGTGCCTATTTTTTTTACCCTAAACGTTAGTGGCACTTGTCAGAAAACATTTCGAGTTTTTTAAATCCCATGGGGGAGTCCAAAGGATCCTTTATGGTTCCCACTCCACTATGAAAAACTTTCTCTTTCATTTCATTTATTCCATTTTACTTTGTACTCTTGCAATCTTGTTTGAACTACTCATGTTAGTACCGTGGTTTTACGATTGCCAACAATTTTGCTAAGACATGGTTTGTAGCATGATGTTATGGGAGATGTTCTAACATGTTGGTCAGGTTTATTTGAAGGCATACATTCTGACAGATGTTGTGACATCCTATACCAGAACGTCAACACAAGTTGTGGTTATTCTTGATAAGATTTAAATTGATTTTGTGGAATTCCTTTTGGATTTACCTTACTAATTTTCATAGGTCAAGAATATTTAATCTGGAATAGTTTATTTTATCTCCAATTGCACACAAGTTACTAAATTGGGCTTTAAGACAATTTAGGAAACTTGATGTTTTTGTTCTAAGATTTAAGGAAATTTTTCTGCACAATTGATGCAGCCCTTAGCTTGAGCATCAAGGAATATCTGGGCGAGGATTCAAGGCCCACGAATAACTAAGGAGTATTTAAAAAATTACCTAGACCTAATTTCATTAAGAAATTTGTCAAAAATAAGGGGAAGCATATTCTTCTTAGTCTTAGGGTTTGAGAGTTCTTCAAGGGAGTTTCAGTTTTCTTTATACATCCTAATGTATCTTTTGATGCATTTGAGTTGACTGATTATTACTTGTTTATCAAGTTATTTTTCTCCTCTAAGCTTTTAAGCAAAGAGTTGAATATTTTTCTTAGTTAAGCTTTTAAGAAAACTAAGTATTGTTTATTGGAAGAGTAGTCTTCTTTTTGGTTTATTGAGACATTCCATGGGATTGAGAATGTTTGATATTCCTGCAGTGATTGGAAGTGATAAGGTATTCTCATATCTAGGAGGTTCCTTGGTAGAAGTTGCACTGGGTAAGGATTAAGTGATAAGTTTCAAACTTGGACTGCTTAGTTTTACAATTAATACTACTGATAGTGGATTTCTTTCCTAGCTTGGTACCCCCCAAAGTAGGTAGTTTCACCGAATTGGGTTAATAATTCTTTGTGTTATTTTACCTCCTGCACTTTTAAATTCTACATAGTTTCATTATGGTAAAAGTTTCTTTCAATCAGCAGATGTTGTAACGTCTTACTTGACATTGTGATTATGTAATGAGACATCAGTCTAGACATCTTTATTGTAAGTGCCAGAATTTCAATTGGCATCAGAGAAGGAACCCTAATCTGTTTATTGGGTGAGCCTCAGGGAAAATATTTTTTTCCTGGTACTATAGATAAGAAAGGAGAACATTGTGACACACCACCTATGCTGAATGGTGGAAATTATGTCTTTTGTAAGGTTAGGATGATAGTTTTTTGAAAGCCATGGACATAAAATCTTAGAATGTTATGATGAAAGGATGGAATCATCCTATCATGAAGGACAAAGATGGGAATGATTCTGTAATACGGTGGGAGAACTAACATGGTTGTTTTGCATTTTATCACAATTGTTGTGGATAGAAAGAGTCACCATCGAATTTTCTTTTATCCAATAAAGGAGAGGGTGAAAAGTACATAAAAGACCTTTTGAGATATTTTCTTGAGTTCGGGGGGTAGGTTATGAAAAGGGAAGGTGTTAGCACCCTTTTCATCCGTAGTTATCTACGGGATCTTAGTTGCTTGATCACTTTTGAAAATGCTTTGTTTGAAATGTGTTTGTGATTGGTGTAAGTTTGAAAATATTTTGAAAACGCCTTTGTTTCGGCAAACTTTGTAATGATTATCGTCTCTATAATAATGTATACAAAGTGTTGGTTTTGAAACTAGTTCAAAGAGATGTTTGTTTTGAAGATGTTTTTAAAGTGTGAGTGTGGAGATGGTTTTAGTTTGTGAGTAAGCAACTACGAGCGTTCTACCTACTCAAAAGGATATTTGTTCTTTTCCTCCTCCTTTAGATGTTTCTATATTACCATTGATTGGTAAGAAGCCCCATTATTGGATGTGAAGGGACGGGCATGGGTTGCCGTATAGTCATAGAAGGAAACTTATGAGACACTTTAGCAATTTTCGTAGGGACTAAGATCGTTTTACCGAAGGCAACATCGAAGGGTCATTGAGGGACTACGACCTTTTTATCGAGGGTCTTTGCTAAAATGTCTCATATTCGAGGGACATGACTATTTATTCGTAGGCAACAAGTGGGATTACCTTAAAGGTGCGCGTGTGTGGGCTGTGTTTCGATTGTATGCATTTTTTTATCTTTGAGATTAGGGTTTCCTAAGGTTGATTTTATCTGGCCATACACACCCTAATTACTAACAATTATATTAAAGCGATAAATTGCGAGAATTAAAATCCTAAGTTATTACATCACTTGGAGGATGGGGGTACAATTTACAAATGGGGATGAAATAAGCTTAATTATTACAACCATATTGAATAGCAATGAAGAAAATATATAGAAAATATAAAAACAGTGTAAAAGAAAGAAAAAAAATATAATATTTTTTAACCATTATGTGTCGACACGTGATTCTATGCATCGACATATAACCCTTCTTGTTCCTATAAAACCAAAATCAACTCAGTATGAGTCGATACATAGTGGTATGTGTCGACTCATTTCTTCTTTGTGTCGACACATTCGTGTTTTGTATTGACTCATACACCTTTTGTCCTTCTGTTTTTGGGTCTGGATAGCAGTATGTATCGACACATAAGGCCTTGTGTCGACTCATACCATGTTTTGTCACTAAAATGAGTCGACTCATATGAGTACGCATCGAATCATGTTGCAGTTTTTAGCTCTAACATTGTTTTATTGTTTGTACAGGTCGGTTCTCAACATAGTATTGGCAAAAATAAAAAGCAAGTAAATGGTTAGCTTCAAAAGGCAATGATTACTACATTTATCTTCAACAATGAATCACTAATGATGTTTTAAATGAAAAGCTCAAAGTTAAGAAGACTCACCTTGAGACTGCGATTTGTTTTGAATCTGAACCTCTTTCAAGATGTTGTCGTGGCTTCAGTGAACCTCCAGAAAGATGCTCCAAGCCTTCCTTTATATTGAAAGTTGCTGAACCAACTCCAACCCAGTCAAGTTATACAATACTATCTTTTGTATGTGTTTGAAAGGTGATGATAATGGAACTACAGAAATTGTTCTTGTGTTTGAACAATCTCTATGTGATATGAAGTGTTTGGATGGTTGGTTTACGAGAGAGCTTGCAAGGTGGAATAATGGGTTGATGTTTTGTTTTTGTGAATGAAGATAGAGCTGAAGATGAGCAGAAGTTACAAGACAAGTTCTGTTAGATTTTTTTTTAAAACTCTATATTCTCTCTCTAAAAGCCCACCCTTTGTGTGTTGTGAAAACAATTTATTTGTAGATGAAGTTTGGTTGAGATTTAGGGGGGGGGGACAAATAAGTTTTTTTGAACTTTTTGGGTATGTTGTTTCAAAGCTTTTGAGATGCAACTCTTATATGCTAATTTGGTGCAAATATGGGGACTGATATAGTGCAGGCTTGGACAACATAGCAGGTTTTGGGAGTAGGCTATGACAGTGTTTAGAGGCAGTATAGCAGGACTGGTTTTGCATAGATTATTTTGTGTAGGAACAATAGGTTTTGGACTGAAATGATTGGACTGGTTGGTGCAAACTTTGGGCTTTATACAGAAGTAAATTGGACAACATTGTTTGTAGCATGATACAAGTTTTGTTTTGTTGACATCATAGTGTCAAGGTTTTAAGATTGAGTCAATTGGAAAAATTAAAACAAGACAAAGCTTAGGATTTTTAACTTGCAATTTTTAACTTTTAAAAATGCAGCCTTGTTATTTACTTGAAAGCTTGTAATAATTTGACTTGGCTTGAATTATGGTGAAAAGACGTCATGAAGAAATGAAATTAACATGTATAGAAAATACTTAGAACATTTTTCCAAGTCTTGCAAGTTTGATTTTTGCCTTTCTTGATTTTTGATGATCAAATTCCATATTTTGAATGTCTTGATGAAATGTGATTTTTGAAACTCAAATTTAACCAACAAGTCAAAGTTTGACTTTTCAGTATACAATTGACTTTTTCATCGATGGACCAAATTTCATCTATCAACCCACTGATCTCGGGAGATGAATTGAAATACGCGATTAAGCCAAAATGATGTACTTGAACTCTTGAGATCATGTTTCGAACCAATAAGTCATGTACTAGGTCAAAAGTCAAAGATTGGTCATTCTCAGTCAAAACCCTAATTTGGAGTCCCAGTGCTTCGGAGATGATTTTGTTTGATCAATTCCTTGAGAATCCTTGAGAATTAGAGATCATTTGTGAGGAATGTCTTGAAAAAGAGAGGGAAAAATTTTGGGGTACAACAGTTGCCCCACTTCAATCTTCTTAAACCTGAAGAGTTAAATTGGCGGGTCCGCCATTCATGACTTGAAGGTGGAAGATGATTGAACACTAGAGTGCCCAGAAATTTGCACTTAATGATGGGTTGGTTGATTATGTCGAGAATGGGATTAAAGATTCCATTTGGAGAGGTGATAAAGAATTCTTCGGAGATGGGATTACAAATGCCATCCAGAGTGACAGAAAAGGTCAGTTGTTTGGCGACTTCACGTGGGACATGATATCAACTATGAGAGGTATGTTGATTGCCTGTCATTAACTAGTGGAAATGAATTCTAACCAAAAGAGGTCTTTGTCTTGTTGATTTACTTTTCCTGTAAGGAAGAAGGTTTGTTGTATGCAGATGTATGCAAGTCGCAATGATGTTCTCAAAATAAATGAGATTGTGTCGTACGCATTTGTCATGTATGTAATATGATGTATGAATGTGAGATATTGTTGAAGTGTATATTTATCTGTAAATAAATCCTCGACAAATGCTGGGGAGCTTCAGGAAATTAAATTTTGGACTGCTCTTGGAGATGAAGAGTATGCACATCTTTAGGCCTTGTTTGGAATGTTTCTACTGGGGGTTCCTATGTTGTTGTTTGAGGAAACTCCGCTGGGGAATATTGACTTTTCTTAAGGGAAACTCTATGGTAAGTGTTGATTTCTGCTTGAGAGAAAGAGTTTAGGAGTTTTAGTTGTCCGCTGCTCTACTGGGGAGTTATCTCTTGATTGGAGAGAAAGCAAGTTATTTGTTATCTGGTCGGATCCAGGCTTTGCAACAACTTGTCGGGGATGATAAAGTTAATTGTTATCTAGTCAGATCCCATGCTTCATATCAACTTACTAGGGAGATGAAATTAACTGTTATCTAGTCGGATTCCAGGCTTCGTAGTAACTCAAATTGTTATTTGGTCGGACTCTAGGCTTCGCAGTATTTCAAACTGTTATCTGGTTGAACTCTAGTCTTCGCAGTAAATTTTTAGAGAGATGAAGTTGAACTGGCATATGGTCGGGTTCTAGGCTTCATAGAAACTTAGGTGAAATTAATTGTTATCTGGTCGGGTCCAACCTTCACAGTAATTTTCTTGAGAGGATAAAGTTAAAATGTTATCTGGTCGGGTCCAGGCTTCTCAATAATTTGCTAGAAAGGATGAAGTTGAATTGTTATCTGGTCAGATTCCAGGCTTCGTAGTAACTTTCTAAAAAGGATGAAGTTAAACTTTTATCTGGTCGAATTCCAGGATTTGCAGTAACTTTCTAGAAAGGATGAAGTTGAACTGTTATCTGGTCGGGTCTAGGATTTGTAGTAACTCGCTAGAAAGGATGAAGTTGAACTGTTATCTGGTCGGGTCTAGGCTTTGCAGTAACTTTCTAGAAAGGATGAAGTTGAACTGTTATCTGGTCGGGTCAAGGATTTGCAGTAACTTGCTTTAGAGGAATGGAGTCAACTGTTATTTGGTCGAGTTCCAGGCTTCACAGTAACTTACTGGGATAGTAACAACTCCATTGAGGATTGAAATGACTGTACCGGGGATTAAGGGGTTTTATCCATTGATTTGTGATAGTCTGAGGGGCCAACTCAATCTGGGGAACTTGTAGATTGTTAGGGAAATAAACCCCGTTGAAGAGGATGTTCGACGAAACTTGGTTGTGAGAAACTTTTCTCGGAAGTTTGGTTCTTTAGAACTTCAATTCTTTTGAATCTTTAGACCTTTTGTCTTTTAGAGTCTTTAGCATTTGGTCTTCAGAACCCTTATCTTTAGAACCTTTCTATTAGAAACATAAGCCTTCAACATCTGGACTTGAGTAGAAACTTTGTCTTCAGATCTTCTAACTTTGTTTCTTTGGAACACATTGTCTTTAGAAGCTTGATTCTTTAGCATCTGGACGTAAGTAGAAACTTTTGTCTTTAGATCTTCTGACTGGTTTCTTAAGACAAACATCAGAGCTTAAACTTCAGAGCCTTCTAATATTCAACATAACTTGTGTAGCGTAGAAGCAGAATCAATTTTCTTCTAATGTTTTGGCCACACCATCCATCAGAAGTAGAACCTGTTTGTTAAGTACTCAATAATAATAATAAACATTAGAGTATCAAAATTGTTCATACAAACATACTCATTTGTTATCATCACAACTCAGAGATGATATTGCAGAACCAAATCGTGTTTTTACAATTTCCCCCTTTTTGATGATGACAAAACTATGTATTTTGATGACCCAATGTTGTTCTTATAATCATAAGAAGTTAGAATAGAAAGGTAAGAAATACTTATCCTTTTTATGATGCTCCCCCTGAGTCATTGATTTGATAAAGATCGAATATCGTGACTCTGAACCATTTGAGTAAAACTCCCCCTAGTTCCAATAGATCAGATATCGAGATCTTAAGATTCTTGACTCTGGATGCCAATAGACAAATTGAGATCTTGGTTTCACACAACTTCTTCTTATTAAATCTTGACTTTAGATGCCAACGAGAATGAAACCAAATTGAAATCTTTGAAATTTTAATGTCACAAAGACAGCTTCCAGATTCTCAATTTTGGAGTCTGATTCTAGGTTTCACTTCTTGAAGTCTGATTATGAATTGAAAAACATCTTCAGAGTCTGAAGCCAATAGTCATCTAAAGCCAACAGGTTATACATAAAACTTGAATAGTGCTTTCAGATCTTTTAGATCTTTGTCTTTTAATCAGAGTTCTAATTTCCTGAAAAAGAAAAACAACTCTAACAGAAACAAAATTTTAACTGGGTTAGAATGTAAGCAGCTCTTTTCAGAGAATATTTTCTAAAACTTGATTATTGAAATAAAAATTATGTTCATTTAATTACTCCCCCTTTTTCATAATCAAAAAGGTAGTTATGTGTGAAAAACATAAAAACCAGAAGAAACAATCAAGAAAAGACAAGAAATTTCATTGATATTCAAAGGAGATTACAACAGAGTGAACAAAGACAAGGAAATCTATCTAAAATTCAAACACATCACAACTCTCATAAAATAGAGCATTTCCTCCAATGAACAAATTTCGTTGAACAATTTCAATTATACCTGCTAACTTAAACAGTTCAGACAATACACGTCCATACAAAATGAATGATTTTTGAGAGTTCATGGATGCTTGGATTGATAACTTCATATGATTGAATATTATTTTTGAAATATGAATTGGAATACTCTTGCGAAGGAAATAAAGAAGACACGTATCCCTAGATAAAACTTTATCATGATCTTCTCCTCTAGGATGAGAATTTTTCAACAGGAACTAAAACCAGATTTTTGCAAGTGGTTTCAAGTGATCTTAACTAAGGGGCTCATATCTAAATGAAGAGTTAGGAATAGTTTGAAACATGTCAACATTCATGCAAGAGTTGGGTAAAGGTGGACTCTGGATGTCTTCATCAATGGAGGAGCGAGTGGTGGTAATCGGAACATATAAGATGTGAGAATGAATGGTGTTTCCATCAGGACTAACAAAAACATGAAGCCATAAATTCTTTAAGAGGTTAGGATAAACAGGATCTCTCAGTATTGTTGCATACCCAAACCATCCTTGATTTGCAATAACCTCATTGATGAAACCATCATCAGACACATAATTGGGTCTTTTCTCTTTGATTACCTCGAGAAGATTTTCATATCCTTGAAAAGTTCTAATAGCCATGGTATGTAGACAAGATTGAAGATAAGAGACGATTCAAGGAGATACAAGGATAACAACTTGATGAATGACTATAGATGAGAAGAGATATAAATAGTCAGTATAGCAATTCACGAAGTAAGACAATTGAAACACTCAAGTGACGTCTCAGACACTAAAAGAAGGAAATGAAGATATAAGTGTATTAAACATTAAGATGAGAGAGCACGAAAAAGTTTAATCATGACAGGGAATGTCAGACATAAGCATAGGGGTATGACATGAAACGATTGTTCCCAAGGAGTAGTTAAATAAATGTAATCATGATTAATCAATTTCAAGAAAAATAAATTCACGTGAATGACCTAGGTAGAGTGTGATAAACACTAAGTCTATTTAGGTAATATGTTTGATATTCTCAGTATCAGGAAGATCACGAGGATTTCCATCTGATTAGAGAAATTTTTTATCAAAGCATCTTCTAATGACTGAGATATAACAAATTAAAAGTCTTTTGATTTAGTCAGAATCTTATTCCTTCAGACTATGACTAAAACACATTTGATTCTAATGACATCTTACTCTAGATAGAGATCCATTTTCATATTCTTTAGAATAAACAAAAATCTATCTTCAACCAGGGGTTTTATAAAAATATCAACCCACTGATGAATTGTATCTATGAATTTTAAAGATAAAATCCATTTCTGAACATAATCTCTAATAAAATGATGTTTGATTTCTATGTGTTTAGCCCTAGAGTATAGAATAAGATTCTTACTTAAGCAAATAGCAGCAGTATTATCACATAAGATAGGGATATTACTCTCATATATCTGGTAATCTTCCAGCTGATTCTTCATCCAAAGTCAGAAGACATTTTACGTTTAGATTTTTCAAATCTGATAATATTATTTTGTAAATATTGTTCTTCCTCTTGCCATTGAATTGAACAAAGCCATCCTTCTGACTAACAGCTTTACATGATGTTTGATTAAAGATGACGTCATAACCATTGTCACCAAGTTGACTGATTAACAATAAATTATGCATCAGACCCTTGACTTAAAGAACATTGTTAATAGAATTAAATTTACTATTACCAATCGTTCCAGAGTCGATGACATTTCCTTTCGGATTGCCTCTGAAACCAACAACGCCTCTAGACTTAAGTTTCAAATATTGGACCATATACCTTTCACCTGTCATGTGTCGCGAGTATCCATTATCCAGGTACCATGATTGGTGTTTCGATGGTGCCATCAAGGATATCTGCAATTTAGATTATCTGATCCTTATGTACCCAATTTTTGGGTCCTCTTTTCTTAGAAGTTCTAGAGGTTCTGACCCCTTTGGACTTTCGTTCAACAGAATAACCATGTGAAATTTGTGCATGATACTTTGGTTTAAAATTTTTCTTATGTGTCAGTGTTCGTGCTACAGAAGTATCGTGACCTTCTTGTTCTAAACATTTCAAGTTTATGCTAGCAAGCACGAAATGTTCAGAAATAAGTTTTGGTTTGATATTCAGAGTCTCATCAATTTTCTTTAATGTTTCTGAATACCCCAATCCTCTACTTCCATTTCTACTAACACCATAGATCATTGAATCCATTTTGCTTCTATCTATGCTTTTAGAAAGGAAGTGTTGAAAAGCTCTATCATGTCTGATTACTTCATCATTAACAGATGTGTTAGAGAAAATATCTTCTTCTAATCTAGACACTTTGCTTTTCAGAGCAATGTTTGATTTTTGTAAAACAAATATTTTTTCATTTAAATCCAAAATATTATGCTCATCTATAGTAGTGTTCTCAAAAGTATCTACAAAACTCTTTTTCAAGATTTTGGATTTACTTAGAAGATATTTATACCTTTTCATTAATTAAGATAAACCAATTTCAAGTTCAGAACGAGATAAAGAAGAAAGTACCTCTTTGTCATTATCATAGTATGAGTCATATTTAATTGTTAGTTCTTCTTCTGATGCTGCTTCTCCCTTACTGATCCTGGCCATGAATGCCATGTTTTCATGTTCTTCATCAAAATCTCCATCTTCTGATTCTGAATCATCACATGTTTCCATGAGACCTTTCTTGGCTTTGTAAGCCTTTTTAGGCTTCTTGTATTTCTTAAGCTTTGGACAATCATTTTTGTAATGTCCAAGCTCGTTAAATTCAAAGCAAGTAACTTATTTTCCAGAAGAATTTTTCTTACCAGAACTGGATTCACCTCTTCCATATGTCTGTTGTACCCCAAAATTTGCCCTCCCATATTCTTCAAGAAATTGCCAGGCCAAGCTGCAAAATTCCCCAAGGGTTGTACAGTCCAACAGTCTCCTATACAGTCAAAACTAGGGTTTGGGTTCTGATAAAGAAAATGAAGTTTTCAAAGGCACAATCAAGTCTCACATGCTTACAAATATGGTCAAGCATCCTCATATCAAGTTCCAAGGCATTCAGCTCAAAATTGCACAGTCAAAACCCTAAATTGCACTACAGTCAACTGTAGGGGCAAAATGGTCATTTGGCAGTCAAAAGTTCAAATTTTTGGTCAACATATCATTTTGAAGCCACAAACATCATTTGATCAATGCTTGATCATGATTCTCAAAATTTGGCTCAGAAATCATCAAAGATGCAAAAGTTACTATATTTGGACAGTTGGAAAAGTCAACTGAAATTGACCAGGGCATAACTTTCACATGGATTATCATAAAAATCCCATCCAAAGCTCATTTTGAAGAGAAAGACATTTCCTACAACTCATCTTCATACTTCAAGTCCAAGAAATGCTCTCACAAAAAGTTATCAATTTCAACATTATAGGTCATTTTCAAAAGTCAACAAAAAGGGACTTTAAGTCAAAGGCCATAACTTGAGATTGGAAAATCAAAATGACATGGGACCAAAGGAATTGGTTAGAGGACTCAAAGACCTTTCCAAAATGTCCAAGAACATGAGAAAAGCTTAAAAATTGAGCAAGTTATGCCTTGTGGAAGTTGGGCAATTTTTGGATATTTTGAAAAGTCAACTTTGATTCAAATGGTCTAAAATTGCTAATGGGCCTATTTTTCCTCCATGATTCATCATTCCAAGCCTATGCACGACCACTTGGCCCAAAGGGAAGTATTTTCTCATTTTTTATTTATTTATCTGAATTATTATTTATATTAATTCATTTAAATTATATAAATATGTGAAAAATATCTAACATGACCTAACCAATCTTTTTGTACACATTTTAGGCTCAATAATTCGTGCACATCCCAACTAGGAAAGATTTGGAGCTAATTGATCATAATTGATACAAAAAACCATGTGGAAAAGATATGAAAAGATCTTGGAAAATCAAATATGCAAAATCATCAATGCCATGGATTTTATTCAATTTTCTTAACCTAATAGCCTCAGTACATAATCAGAAACATAACCCTAATCACAATACACTGAAAGCTGCGCAGGAAATACATTTACAAACTTGGAATTTTTTGTCAAAAAAGCAATTCTGAAAACCACTCTAAAGGACGATTCAAAGCCTAATTCCTTTTCCAATCGCTTCCTCAAGGTTCCCAGAAGCGATTCCAATCCCAAACATCCATCAACATGCAAAGAATTGGTAATAAGAACCTCTCCTGTACAGAGAAAAAGTCACAATCGTGTTATTGGTTTTAGGCATTCTCATGGCATTCTAATCATAGATTCTTATTCCTTATGATGTTCTGATACTGACCGATGCGTTTGATTGTATTTTTATGCCATATACACGATTTTACCATGTTTACTTTCTAGGGTTTTCAGAGCTCGAATTTGGGGCTTTTGCAATAAGGCAAAATTAAGCCTCATAATCATGATCATTAGACTCAGCACAGGGAGACGGAGAGAAATCTACCCTCGCGCTCAATTTATGAGCGTTGAGGAGCTATTCGCTATTTTCCAATAGCCTGCCTTCTGCAACGCGTTGAAAACCGTTGCTATTGTGTTTTGTTTTGCAGGGCACGTGAAGGAGACGAAGTCGTGGCATCAAGTGATTGAAGTGTTTAAAATTTCGCGCGTGTTTCCATGCGTTGATCCGTTTTCTTTTATATCATTTGATTATTATTATATATTAACAACGCGTTAATTGGCTCAGACGGCAGGCATAAGGATTGGCAAAGCTCAAGACCTGGGTTCGAATCCCAGGTCTTCATTACTTTCTATGTTATTTTTCCATATATTATCCCATGCAGATTCAGCGCTAGTAACTACCATACGTCTCTCCAATCCAACGTGCCACGTCCACTTAAAGATCAATCTAAAGGCTGAGATTGAAGGGACATCCTACGCGCCAGTCAACGCATCAGCATGCTAGCAAAAAAGTCAAATGGATCTAAAAGCTTGTTGGGCCAAATTACTTGATCCATACCTCACTATTGGGGCCTGAACCCCCCCCTGGTTTGCAATTTCCTTTTTATTTTTTTATTTTTAATTGTTATTTATTTGCTTCATTGTTTTTAATTTAATTAATTATTTTTACCAAATTATAAAATACACAAAAAATCAGAAAAAGAGCAAAAATGTAATATTTATTTTAATTGTTTTTATAAGTATTTTCACATGTAAATATTTAGTTTTAATTAGGTTACAACTTTAATTCTTTTTTTTAATAACTAAAAATCCAAAAATATAGAATTTAGGTTTAATTGTTAATTTTATTCCTTTTAATTTCCCTTTTTTACAATAATAATATTTATTTTATTTATTTTCATAAATTAAAAATGCATGTAAATTAACTTAGGTTTAATTTAGGTTATATTTTAATATTTTCATAACAAACTTAAAAAACCATTAGAATTAGGGTTAGTTAATGTTAATTAATTCTTTTTTCTATTAAATCTTAAAAAACACAAAAATATCAAAAAAAAAACATTTTCTTTTAATTTTAATTTTAATTCCTCATTAACTTTAATATTTTGCAAAAGGGTCCAACGCCCTCGCTTCGATAATTCTTTTATTCCGCATATTTACTTTATTTCGCTCAAATAATTATGTATCTCTCCCAAAGCCGTGTAACTCGGACAATTTAACTTTTCGCACTTTTATTTGCCTTATTTATTTTTCTGTCAAATCGGGTCCGGTTTAATTTTGGCGATGTGGACCCGCGCCATTTGTAATAGCTTTAGATTTACTTTTCCGCAAATATTAACTGTTAAATAAGCATGCAAGAATGAATGGACATAATAAAATCAAGCGTAGATCACAATTAACATGACAAGACAAATATCAACGAAAACGACACACGAATCGCACACACCACCCCTAGGGTACGCCTCACTGTTGCCTTTCGAAAGGTGATCGTCGAGTAGAGGACGTCTTAGTAAGTCCTCATGATCCGGGAACCTGGCATGAGGGTAGCTTCTAAGGTGTCTTCCCATTGCTCTGGTGATCACCATGTCCCTACAAACTCGAATTGACCCGAACACCTCCAACGGTGGTGCTACCTACCTCTCAATGGTGGGATGGCATTACTTTAAAGGACATTTACACAGACGAATTCCTTAGGGTAGGTAGGTTCTCGTAGATACTTGCTCTCTTCAAAAACATACAAAAATCTTTTCACACCAACACTTTTCAAAAGCTTTCAAAGCAAATTTTTCAAACACTCTGACGTACGAGTCGAACTGAAATTTTTCAAAGAAACTTTTTTAAAACCCACATTGAAAAGCAAACAAACCTTTTTTGAAAACACATTGAGCAAGTATCTAAGAGCCCATGGATAACCATGGATAGAAAGGGTGCTAATACCTTCCCTTTCTATAACCTACCTCCCGAACCGAGAGCAATCTCTTTAAGGAATTTTTCTGTGCTTTTGTCCTTTCCATTTGGAGAAAATAAAAGACGGTGGCGACTCTTGCTTCCGCGACATTTCGCGAACCAGCGTTAAACAGTCAGTTCCAGATCCACCGATCATAGAACTGGCGACTCTGCTGGGGATAAACTTAAAGTGAGGTGTACCTTAGGGCTAGGTCATAACTGTGTTTTCAATTGTATTGATTTGCTTGCTTTACTATTGTGGGTTGCATCGGAGATACATAGATCCTAACCCGGATCTGGGGATACCCTGTTTAGGTAGCATAAGCTGTGAGGGACCTGTCCGGCGTAGACCGACACAGGTGAAGCAGTGGCTACGTTGGTGTGGCACCTTAGTCTGTACCGATATCCCTTGTGTCGCAACGAGGAGAATATGGGTCTTCTAAGGAGTCATTAAGCACCAACAACCTTAGAACCTTAATTGACCCAACTTGGCCTTTAGAATTGTAGCAGTATGCTACGCCCATTGAGGCTAAACTCTCGTGATGGTTCTGGCCGCAAGAAAAGATTGCGATGCTGGAGTTATGACCGATTGAGGGTAGTCAATGATATTGGGATCCTCTAAGAACCCGGTTACTCTTGATTAGGACAGGTGTGAACCAACAAACTGAAAGAGGGTAGTACCTAGACCTCATGCTGGCCTAAACTTTAGGGGCTTGCCTTGTGTGACTTGTGTGCCTTACCATGTTTGCCTTTGTATCTGTATGTGGCGTGCTTTATCATAACATCATAGCATCATGAGCATTGCATGCATCCTGCATAAGGACTGACTATTTCAAAGACAAGAGGGTTTCATCTTTGCTCTGTTTTGTAGGACATTATGATGCCTGTGCGAAGGAATACTATCCGGTTCAACTTTGTTCGTTCACCTGAGTTGCTTGATGAGTTGGTTAGCAGAATTCCAAATACCACTTCCTTCATTCAGAGACATGGTTCTCTTCTCAGTTTAGTCACTGCAAAGCGGGATCAACAGTTGATGAGTGTTCTGACCCAGTTCTATGACCCTCAGTACCAGTGCTTCACCTTTCAAGACTTCCAGCTGGTCCCTACCCTGGAAGAGTTCTCTAATCTGCTTGGTATCCCTATCTTGGATCAGACTCCCTTTACTGGTTGGGAAAAGACCCTCAGGCTTGAGGATGTGGCTGCAGCTCTTCCTTTGACCCATCAAGAGGTAACAGACAACTGGGTGACTAGAAGCGGAGTTAAGGGTTTCTTGGCTAAGTTTCTAATTGGTAAAGCTAACAATTTCTGGAATGACCTGGACTTTAGGGCATATGAAGACATCTTGGCTCTCCTAATCTATGGGTTGGTCCTGTTTCCTAATCCTGACAACTTCATCAATGTCACTGCCATAAGGATCTTTATGTCTCAGAATCCTGTGCCCACTCTCTTGGGTGACATCTTGCAACAACTTCATGCCTGTACTACCCGAAGACGAGGAACCCTATGGTGTTGTATCCCTTTGTTGGTGAGGTGGTTTATTTCACACCTCCCTAAGTTCGTACTAAAGAACCAAGAAGGAAGAGGTTGGGCTCACAGGTTAATGTCTCTCACCGATAAAGACATCATTTGGACTTGCAGAGGTTTGGATGAGATAGCTATTATTGATCGATGCGGGGAGTATCCTAATGTTCCTCTGATTGGTACTCAAGGAGGGATCTCTTACAATCCATGTCTAGCACTCCGTCAGTTTGGGAGAGCAAGAAGAACGGGCCCCCATGAGATGTTGGTGCCTCACATCAGTTTCGAGTTTCAGGTGGATAGTGACGAGCTACGTCGTAGGTTCATCAAGGCTTGGGACAAGGTTCATAAAGCTGACCCACAAGAGCTAGGGCCAAAGACTTCTTTACCTATGGAAGCCTACTACAAATGGGTTCGCATCCGTGCTCAGAAGTTAGGTATGCCGTATGAAGCTGTCAGACCCGTCATTCTTGAGTGTCCTGATAAAGATGGTGTTCCTCCAACTGTCCTTCCTCCTCAGATACCTACTGATTATGAGACATTGAAGAGATCTTGGTCGCAACTGCGAGAAGAACGGGATTCTTACCGGGAAAAGTTCAACGAGCAGGAATCAAAGATCCAGAAGCTGACAAAGCAGTTGGAGAATGAGAGAGCTCTGAATGCTTACATCCGTACTGAGAAGAGGAGACCATGGGATCAATAAGGAGCTCTGAATGTGCCTTTACAGTTTTATTTCCTTTCCAGTATTTCCTTTCATGTAACGCCTAAGGGCAACTTGTTGAATAATTTCAGTTGCAAAGTTGAATCTAATGAAGTGTGTTCTTTTTGTTTACAAAGTTGATTCCCGATTGTCTTTGAAAACATAATTCATACGCATTTCATACATCATATGCATAGCAGGTTTTTCCCCTTTTCAGGTTGCTTACAGTTCTTCGCTGTTTATTTCAGCATCATGAATCCCGAATCTGCATCAACTGAGACATCAATCAAGGCTCTCCAGGCGCATAATGCGCAGTTTCAAGAACTAATCAAGGGTCTGGCTAAAGGCCAAGAAGAACTGAAGGTTATGCTCCTGAAGAAGGAGAAGAAGAAGAAGAGAAGAACTGTTCTGTTCAACTCGGGCCGAAGGTTTGGTAACACTCTGCAGCATGAAGAGGCTGGTTCTTCTGTTGGCAAGAGTCCTTCTCAGGCAGAAGTAAAGGTTCCTAGTCCGGTCGTCTCCGACAACGAGACAGATTTTGATGAAGAACAGTACCCTCCGGCAGATGACAGATATAAACAACTGGAGGACAGGTTGAAGGCCATGGAGATCCAACAGGTACCTGGGCTGGATTTCGGAGATCTGGGTTTATCGACTGGTGTGATTATCCCCCATAAGTTCAAAGCACCATCCTTCTCTAAATATGACGGGGCGTCTTGTCCCAAGCTGCATTTAAGGTCCTATGTTCGGAAAATTCAGCCGTACTCCGCGGATAAGAATTTATGGATCCACTTCTTCCAGGAGAGTCTTTCAGGGACTCACCTCGAATGGTTCTATCAGCTGGATGGGACCAAAGTTCGTAACTGGGAGGAGTTGGCTACTGCTTTCTACAAGCAGTATCAATATAATGCCGACCTTGCCCCCACACGTACCCAACTCCAGGGTATGGCGTTAGGTGCAAGCGAAGGTTTTAAGGAGTACGCTCAGAAGTGGAGAGACCTGGCTGGCAGGGTGCAGCCACCTTTGACTGATCGGGAGTTGGTAGACATGTTCTTGGGGACCCTATCTGGGCCGTTTTTCAACCATCTCATTGGGAATTCTTCTGCTGGGTTCACTGATTTGATCTTGACTGGAGAGAGAATTGAGGCTGGGCTGAAGTCTGGGAAGATTACAAAGGGTGCATCATCTAGTTCGGAAAAGAAACCATTCAAAAAGGAGTCTAGTGCCGTGTATGGTTCTAGGAAATCAGAGAGACCTGAGCACCGCCAATCTGTCAGCGCGGTGATGATTGCTAAGCCTGCTGCCGCTCCTCGGTCGAATAATCCTCAAAGGGCTGAAAGACCCCGGCGAGAGTTTACCCGGTTAAGCATGACCCTATCACAGATTCTGCCACAGTTGCTAGCCACCAACTTAGTGACTGTCAGGGAAGCCCCGAAGTTCCCCAATACAACATCTCCCAAGTACAACCCGAATGCCCGTTGTGCTTACCATTCAGAAAGCCCGGGGCACTCTACCGATGACTGTTGGGCGTTGAAGAATAAGGTGCAAGACCTTATCGACGCAAAGGAGATACAATTCGAAGCGCCTGCAAAGCCGAATGTAGTTACTGCCCCTATGCCTCAGCACGGGGTAAATGCTGTTGATGAAGACGTTTATGCTGTTTCTGTGGATGATCTAGCCACTCCTCTAAAGATCGTCAAGAAGAACCTACTGCAGGCCGGTTTATTTCCGGGTTGTAGTGAGGGTTGCCTATTCTGTGCTGTGTCCCCATCTGGTTGTCCCTTGCTAAAGTTAGGCATCCAAAGCTTAATGGATAGCAAGGAGATTCTATTCAAGAAGTCTGATGTTCAGTTGGTTCCAATGGAAGAAGTTTCTGTGGTGACTATCTTCAATAATCCGATCCCGGCTCTCCAGAAGAAGCCCGTTCAAATTATGACCGTTGCACCCGTTATTATCACTGTTCCAGGGCCCCTGCCCTATGTATCTGATAAAGATGTCCCTTGGCACTATGGGGCAGATGTATATATAAACGGGATCAAACAAGAGCTCAACGCTGGCGCCAGCATCTGTGACATCACTGGCCCAGCCAAGGTTACTCGCAGTGGCAGGCTCTTCTCGCCTGACATTGCACCGCCTGCTGCCCGAAGACCGCTCCTGATAATTCCTACCAGTACACCTATTCCTGTTGCCGATCAAGTTGTTGTTCCTGCTGCTGATCCGATTGTTTCTCCTGCTGCCGAGTCATCCAATGCTCGGGGTAAGGGAATTGAAGTTGAGCCTGCCCAGATGGAGGCACCCGTACCCATAGCTGCTGAGGCCTCCCCACAAGAGATGGAGGAGATTCTGAAGATCATAAAGAAGAGCGATTTTAATGTTGTGGAACAGCTGGGGCATACGCCCTCCAAAATCTCCATGCTCTCTTTATTGCTGTGCTCCGAGGCCCATGCAAAGGCCCTAATCTCGTTCCTCAAGACGGCCCATGTGCCACATGAAACCTCTGCAGTCCAGTTCACTGATTGCGTGGCAAGTCTAACGACAGACAATGGCTTGGGTTTCTCAGATGCTGACTTGACCACAAAGGGGAGAGACCATAATGATGCTCTGCATGTCTCTATTGAATGCAGGGGCACCACCTTGGCACATGTGTTGGTGGACACGGGTTCATCTTTGAATGTGCTACCTAAGAAGGCTTTGGACCGTCTAGATTGTGAAGGCCTGGAATTGAAACCCAGCAACATCATCGTCAGGGCCTTTGATGGTTCAAAGAGGATGGTCCATGGAGAGGTTGACATTCCGATTCGTGTGGGCTCTCAGGTGTTCGACTCCACTTTTTATGTGATGGATATCCGTCCATCTTACTCTTGTCTATTGGGTCGACCCTGGATACATAAGGCTGGGGCAGTGACCTCTACCTTGCATCAGAAGCTGAAGTACCCCGTCAGAGGGAAGATTGTCACCGTGCAAGGAGAGGAAGAATATATGGTGAGCCACCTGAACTCCTTCAGGTACATTGAGATGGATGGGGAGTTTATTGAAACCCCCTTTCAGCATTTCGAGGAGGTGTTTCCAATTGTAGCAGAAACAACAGAAGCAAGTGGTCCTTTGAAGATGGCTTCCCTGAAGGATGCCCGGGCTGTGGTTCAGAAGGGTGAATGTGCCGACTGGGGCAGACTTCCAGACTTTACTCAGAAGACTGATAAACTTGGGCTGGGTTTTACCTCAGAAGGTCAGAGGGCTACGAGGAAAGCAAAGATCGGAAGACCTCCGGTATTTATTAAAAGTTCAGGAGTGAACGCTGTTGGGGAAGACCATGAAGTGGACGAAGCTGAATTCAACAGCTGGATCTATCCGACAGCCGAAGACGGATTAAACAATTGGAGTGCAAAGGACCATACCCCTGTTACCTTTGTGACGCAGTAATAAATTTCTTTGTTTCGTTATTTTGTAATAAACAATGATAAACTCTATGGCCCGGTGTCTTACCCGAGACACCGTGGTTCTATTTGTGAGGGCATACAAACTGTCATTTTATACATCATGAATGAAGATCTTGGACGTATTTTTCGCATTGCAAATATTGTGTTCCTTTTCTGTCTTTCTTTTCCTTTACATAATTTTTAAAACAGCTGTATTTACACACACACTCACTCATACAGGTTTCAATCCACTCCGGATCTTACTGATAACAACTCTGCTACTGCCAATTATGACTTCGAAAATCCGATCAACTTAGCCGAAGACGAAGGTGAAGATGATTGCGAAGTGCCCGGCGAGCTTGCAAGACTGTTGCTTCAGGAAGAGAGGGCAATTCAACCCCATGAAGAGCCAGTGGAAACCATAAACTTGGGTACTGAGGCAGACAGGAAAGAGGTAAAGATTGGTGCCAACCTAGAGCTCAGCGTGAAGCAACGGTTAACCAAGATGTTACATGACTATATGGAGATCTTTGCCTGGTCCTACGAAGACATGCCAGGGTTGGATACCGACATTGTGGTCCATCACTTGCCGACTAAGGAAGACTGCCCTCCGGTTAAACAAAAGGTCCGTCGGATGCGTCCAGAGATGTCTGAGAAGATTAAAGCCGAGGTCATGAAACAGTTTGATGCGGGGTTCCTTGCAGTAACTTCTTACCCTCAGTGGGTTGCTAATGTGGTGCCGGTACCTAAGAAGGACGGTAAGGTCAGAATGTGTGTCGATTACAGGGATCTGAACAGGGCCAGCCCCAAGGATGACTTCCCCTTACCTCACATTGATGTCCTTGTTGATAATACAGCTCAGCACAAGGTATTCTCTTTCATGGATGGCTTTTCAGGTTACAATCAGATCAAGATGGCACCTGAAGACATGGAAAAGACTACATTCGTTACTCAGTGGGGCACCTTCTGTTACAAGGTCATGCCGTTCGGATTAAAGAATGCTGGGGCAACCTACCAACGTGCCATGGTCGCCTTATTTCATGATATGATCCATCATGAGATAGAAGTATATGTTGACGACATGATCGCAAGGTCCCAGACTGAGGAAGAGCACTTAGATCATCTACATAAATTGTTTGACCGGTTGAAACTGTACAAGCTGAGATTGAACCCGAACAAGTGCACCTTCGGGGTAAGATCTGGGAAATTGCTAGGCTTCGTGGTCAGTGATAAAGGTATTCAAGTGGACCCTGCTAAGGTCAAAGCTATTCAAGAGATGCCAGTTCCTAAGACAGAGAAGGAGGTCAGAGGCTTTTTAGGGCGCCTGAATTACATTGCTCGGTTCATCTCACACCTGACTGCTACCTGTGAGCCAATCTTCAAGCTGCTGAAGAAAGATCAGGTAGTACGTTGGAACGATGAATGCCAGGCTGCCTTCGACAGAATCAAAGAGTATCTCCAAGAACCACCTATCCTTATGCCACCGGTTGAAGGGAGACCTCTGATACTATATCTGACAGTGCTTGACAACTCAATGGGGTGTGTGCTGGGGCAGCATGACGAGTCTGGCCGAAAAGAGCATGCCATTTATTACCTTAGCAAAAAGTTTACCGACTGTGAGACCCGATACTCACTGCTTGAGAAAACTTGCTGCGCTTTGGTATGGGCTGCTCGCCGGCTGAGACAGTATATGCTGACTCACACTACATTGTTGATCTCAAAAATGGATCCGATAAAGTACATATTCGAAAAGCCTGCTCTGTCTGGGAGAATTGCAAGATGGCAAATGATCTTGACGGAATACGACATTCAATATACAACCCAGAAAGCCATCAAGGGAAGTGTATTGGCAGACCACTTAGCACATCAAGCTGTAGATGATTATCAATCAATGAACTTCGAATTCCCGGATGAAAGCATCATGATAGTAACAGATTGTGAAGTACCTGGACCGGATGAAGGACCTGAACCAGGATCCCGATGGTCTATGCACTTTGACGGAGCTTCCAATGCTTTGGGAAACGGCATCGGCGCCATAATCATATCTCCTCAAGGTACTCATACTCCACTCACTGCCCGACTATGTTTCAACTGTACCAACAACATGGCGGAGTATGAGGCGTGCATCATGGGTCTTCAAGCTGCGATCGACCTAAGGATCAAATTTCTAAGTGTCTTCGGAGATTCCGCTCTTGTGATCAATCAGATCAAAGGAGAGTGGGATACGAAACACCCAAACCTGATTCCTTACAGAGAATGTGTGTTGACCCTGATCCCCCACTTCACAGAGATAACCTTTGAGTACTTTCCAAGAGAAGAGAATCAGTTAGCGGACGCGTTAGCTACAATGTCTTCAATGTTCAAGGTAAAATGGGATAATGAAGCTCCCCGGATCATCATCTGGAAACTGGACGAACCGGCATACTGTTGTGATCTCGAAACTGAATTGGTGACTGAGAAGCCTTGGTACCACGAAGTGAAGAGATATCTGGAAGCTCAGGAATACCCTGAAGGTGCCTCTGTCAATGATAAGAAATTCCTGAGGAGGTTCGCAGCCAAGTTCTTCCTAAGCAACGGTATCTTGTACAAGCGAAACCTTGATTCAACCTTACTGCATTGTGTGGATAAGACTGAAGCGGAAAGAATCATGGAAGAGCTACATGAAGGGACCTTTGGTACACATTCCAGTGGACATACTATGGCTAAGAAAATCCTACGGGCAGGATATTACTGGTCTACAATGGAAGCTGACTGCTACCGACATTCCAGGACATGCCACAAGTGCCAGATTTACGCAGACAAGGTGCATGTTCCTCCGGTTCCCCTGAATGTTCTGACTGCGCCTTGGCCATTTGCAATGTGGGGAATAGACATGATCGGCGAGATAAAACCTACGGCATCTAATGGACATCGCTTCATCCTAGTGGCGATTGATTATTTCACAAAGTGGGTCGAGGCAGCCTCTTATGCTACGGTAACCAAGACTGTTGTGGCACGGTTCATTCGGCACAACCTGATCTGTCGGTACGGCGTCCCAGAAAGGATTATTACAGATAACGGTACCAACCTGAACAACAAGATGATCGCTGAGCTCTGCGAACAGTTCAAGATACAGCACCACAATTCTTCTCCTTACAGACCGAAGATGAATGGGGCTGTAGAAGCAGCGAATAAGAACATCAAGAAAATCGTTCAGAAAATGACAGTGACTTACAAAGATTGGCACGAGATGTTACCGTTCGCTCTGCATGGGTACCGTACCTCAGCTAGGACGTCAACCGGGGCAACTCCTTTATCTCTGGTTTATGGCATGGAGGCAGTCTTGCCGATCGAAGTACAAATTCCCTCTCTCCGGATAATAAAGGATGCAAATCTGAACGAAGATGATTGGATCCAGACACGACTTGACCAACTCAATCTCATTGACGAAAAGAGACTTGCTGCTATCTGTCATGGTCAGACGTATCAGAAACGAATGATCAGGGCATTTAACAAAAAGGTCAGACCACAGGAATATCAAGTTGGGGATCTGGTAATCAAGAGAATCATCCTTCCTCAGAGTGATCCAAGGGGCAAATGGACCCCTACGTACGAAGGGCCATTTGTGGTTAAGCATGTGTTCTCAGGAGGAGCAATGATATTAACCAACATGGATGGTGACGACCTTCCTCACCCCGCCAATGCCGACATAGTAAAAAAATACTACGCATGAAAAAAGACCCGCTAGGCTGACATGCCTAGGCAAAAATTAGGGCTTCCTGTCGAATTAAAAGGGTTCGGGCAAAATGAAGGGATGAAAATAAAAAAATCTGTACACCCGGCAAGTCGAAAACCTGAAAAGGCGGCTTGGGCAAAAATGGGTATCCCGGTGGACTGAAAACCCGAAAGGGCGGTCCAGGCAAAAATTAGGGATAAAGCGTAATACTATGTCTCATTGGATCACTTTGCATCCAGAATCCGGTATCTACATCAAGTTCAGACGGCATCGGTCAGTCAGCTTCACCTTCAACCAAGGTCATCAAGTGATGAGACGCTCGGAGTTATAAAGACAATAGCAGAGTTGAAACCCAGTGGATCATTCATATTTCACACAGCTGTTTTATTCTCTGTTGTACAAAACTTGTATAAACTCTCTTGTTCGGCGGCGTTCTCTTACTAGGACGTCAGCCTCTTGTATACAAAACGCCTATTCACGGGCCATTCAAAATCAATACAAATATATTTTCAGTTAAACGTGCCAAGTGTTTTTCTTTTTCTGTTTTGTTTTGCGAAGAACGTCCAAGGTTCAATTTGTGATATATGCATTGACAATAATTTGCTAACTCATAAATATTTGCATACGAAACAAAGGAATTAATTGCAGGTGACACTAGAAACAGGGGCAATAAAAGAGTTGTCTGAGCAGTCTAATTGTTCTATCCTCCAAGGAACCAAGGTAGGTTCAGCTAAAAGAACACGACCAAGTACATCTCAATTCCCCAGAGAGTGGTTCAGCAAAACAGTACATTCTTCTCCAAGCAAATCTCAAGGAAGTTGATTATCCTCCCGTAGATCTCAATACTTCCCCAGCAGCATATATTCTTAAACAAGCATCCCCGGCAGTCTTGGTCTAAAGATTGTTCCTCGGCGGCATAACATTCAAAAGGAATCACTTCCCCAGCATATCGAGACTTCCCCAGAAGAGTCCAATCCAGTCCCCCAGGAAGGTTGGAATTCATATCCCCAAGCAATAAGCTTATCCCCAGTATATTCTGGAAGCTTATCCCCTCGCAGAGCACGAACGCGTCTCCCGGCTTTATTCAAAGAGTTATTTCCTTAACAGGATATAACTGGGTTATCCTCAGCCAAAAGCCACGGAAAGAGCGTCTTCGACAAAGTCTTCTTACCCCAGCGAAGTCTATCAACACTTTCAACAACAAGACATCCTCAGCAAGTTACTATCAACATTCAGCAAAGCATCTCTATCCCCAAAGAGTATTGCTTCCCAGCATGGTCGCTAGAATATCTTGTCTCCCCGCAGAATCTATTCGCCAAGTTTATTCCGCAACGGAGTCATCTTCTCCTACCGGTATTCTTGCAACTATCATCCCCAGCGGAAGTGAAAGCTTATTCTTCAACATCAGCCCAGGATATGACTTCCCAGCACCCGTCAAGGATCTACTTTCCTAGACGAAAACATTCATAAAACGTCACATACATACATCATTATAGCATGCATAACGCATCATATCATACAAATCCCATTTATGTTGAGAACATCATTGCGTGATCCATATCATGCATTGCATATGACTGACCTTTACCTTTCAGGAAAGACGCAGTTAAAACGCTCAAACATATTTCAAAGCCTTCTCTAGTCCAGCTAAATCGACTCCCAACAGATTTTTCTGATGAAGACTCAGTAGAAGTTATCCCAGATTATAATTCTCTTATGGTCCCCTCTCCGGCAAGTGCGTGAGGTGGTAATTCCTTTTTCAGATGTTTCCCTCTCCGACGATGAGTGTGAGGTGATAGTCTCTTATGGTCCCCTCTCCGGCAAGTGCGTGAGGTGGTAATTCCTTCTTCAGATGTTTCCCTCTCCGACGATGAGTGTGAGGTGATAGTCTCTTATGGTCCCCTCTCCGGCAAGTGCGTGAGGTGGTAATTCCTTCTTCAGATGTTTCCCTCTCCGACGATGAGTGTGAGGTGATAGTCTCTTATGGTCCCCTCTCCAACAAGTGCGTGAGGTGGTAATTCCTTCTTCAGATGTTTCCCTCTCCGACGGTGAGTGTGAGGTGATAGTCTCCCATGGTTCCCTCTCCGACGGTGTGTGAGGTGGTAAGTCCTTTTCAGATGGTTCCCTCTCCGACAATGAGTGTGAGGTGATAGTGTCTTATGTTTCCCTCTCCGACGGTGTGTGAGGTGACAATTCCTTTTCCTATGATTCCCTCTCCGACGATGAGTGAGGTGATTCCCTTTCAGATTATAATTTTCTATGGTTCTCTTCCCGATATTGCAAAGATGGTAACTCCCGCCAAGATTTTTCTCAACGAGCGTTGTTGAAGTTAAAATCACCCAAGGTTCTCTTACCATTCATGCTAAGGCAGTAACCATACCTGGTTCATTCATCATCTTTTGAAGCTCCAGACTCAGCTCTTGTAACCAGTCAGGACATATCTATGCCAAGCATCTAAAATCAGCTCCTGCAACGTGTCAGGTACTCATTTTTCTTTTGCAGGTATGCAGGTTCTCGCTAAGGAATCTCCTACGCGATCAACATCCAGATGGCATCTATAAGCCCATCATCCTATCCAGCAATCTCCAAATGGCATCTATAAGCCCATTCCCCCATCACACTGCCACTATGTGAGCGCAAATTTCTGGGCACTCTAGTGTCCAATCATCTTCTACCCTCGGATTACGAAAGGCACGTCAGCCAATCTGCATCCTCAGGTCTAAGAAGATTGAACAGGGGCAACTGTTGTACCCCAAAATTTGCCCTCCCATATTCTTCAAGAAATTGCCAGGCCAAGCTGCAAAATTCCCCAAGGGTTGTACAGTCCAACAGTCTCCTATACAGTCAAAACTAGGGTTTGGGTTCTGATCAAGAAAATGAAGTTTTCAAAGGCCCAATCAAGTCTCACATGCTTACAAATATGGTCAAGCATCCTCATATCAAGTTCCAAGGCATTCAGCTCAAAATTGCACAGTCAAAACCCTAAATTGCACTACAGTCAACTGTAGGGGCAAAATGGTCATTTGGCAGTCAAAAGTTCAAATTTTTGGTCAACATATCATTTTGAAGCCACAAACATCATTTGATCAATGCTTGATCATGATTCTCAAAATTTGGCTCAGAAATCATCAAAGATGCAAAAGTTACTATATTTAGACAGCTGGAAAAGTCAACTGAAATTGACCAGGGCATAACTTTCACATGGATTATCAGAAAAATCCCATCCAAAGCTCATTTTGAAGAGAAAGACATTTCCTACAACTCATCTTCATACTTCAAGTCCAAGAAATGATCTCACAAAAAGTTATCAATTTCAACATTATAGGTCATTTTCAAAAGTCAACAAAAAGGGACTTTAAGTCAAAGGCCATAACTTGAGATTGGAAAATCAAAATGACATGGGACCAAAGGAATTGGTTAGAGGACTCAAATACCTTTCCAAAATGTCCAAGAACATGAGAAAACTTTAAAATGGAGCAAGTTATGCCTTGTGGAAGTTGGGAAATTTTTGGATATTTTGAAAAGTCAACTTTGATTCAAATGGTCTAAAATTGCTAATGGGCCTATTTTTCCTCCATGATTCATCATTCCAAGCCTATGCACGACCACTTGGCCCAAAGGGAAGTATTTTCTCATTTTTTATTTATTTATCTGAATTATTATTTATATTAATTCATTTAAATTATATAAATATGTGAAAAATATCTAACATGACCTAACCAATCTTTTTGTACACATTTTAGGCTCAATAATTCGTGCACATCCCAACTAGGAAAGATTTGGAGCTAATTGATCATAATTGATACAAAAAACCATGTGGAAAAGATATGAAAAGATCTTGGAAAATCAAATATGAAAAATCATCAATGCCATGGATTTTATTCAATTTTCTTAACCTAATAGCCTCAGTACATAATCATAAACATAACCCTAATCACAATACACTGAAAGCTGCGCAGGAAATACATTTACAAACTTGGAATTTTTTGTCAAAAAAGCAATTCTGAAAACCACTCTAAAGGACGATTCAAAGCCTAATTCCTTTTCCAATCGCTTCCTCAAGGTTCCCAGAAGCGATTCCAATCCCAAACATCCATCAACATGCAAAGAATTGGTAATAAGAACCTCTCCTGTACAGAGAAAAAGTCACAATCGTGTTTTTGGTTTTAGGCATTCTCATGGCATTCTAATCATAGATTCTTATTCCTTATGATGTTCTGATACTGACCGATGCGTTTGATTGTATTTTTATGCCATATACACGATTTTACCATGTTTACTTTCTAGGGTTTTCAGAGCTCGAATTTGGGGCTTTTGCAATAAGGCAAAATTAAGCCTCATAATCATGATCATTAGACTCAGCACAGGGAGACGGAGAGAAATCTACCCTCGCGCTCAATTTATGAGCGTTGAGGAGCTATTCGCTATTTTCCAATAGCCTGCCTTCTGCAACGCATTGAAAACCGTTGCTATTGTGTTTTGTTTTGCAGGGCACGTGAAGGAGACGAAGTCGTGGCATCAAGTGATTGAAGTGTTTAAAATTTCGCGCGTGTTTCCATGCGTTGATCCGTTTTCTTTTATATCATTTGATTATTATTATATATTAACAACGCGTTAATTGGCTCAGACGGCAGGCATAAGGATTGGCAAAGCTCAAGACCTGGGTTCGAATCCCAGGTCTTCATTACTTTCTATGTTATTTTTCCATATATTATCCCATGCAGATTCAGCGCTAGTAACTACCATACGTCTCTCCAATCCAACGTGCCACGTCCACTTAAAGATCAATCTAAAGGCTGAGATTGAAGGGACATCCTACGCGCCAGTCAACGCATCAGCATGCTAGCAAAAAAGTCAAATGGATCTAAAAGCTTGTTGGGCCAAATTACTGGATCCATACCTCACTATTGGGGCCTGAACCCCCCCCTGGTTTGCAATTTCCTTTTTATTTTTTTATTTTTAATTGTTATTTATTTGCTTCATTGTTTTTAATTTAATTAATTATTTTTACCAAATTATAAAATACACAAAAAATCAGAAAAAGAGCAAAAATGTAATATTTATTTTAATTGTTTTTATAAGTATTTTCACATGTAAATATTTAGTTTTAATTAGGTTACAACTTTAATTCTTTTTTTTAATAACTAAAAATCTAAAAATATAGAATTTAGGTTTAATTGTTAATTTTATTCCTTTTAATTTCCCTTTTTTACAATAATAATATTTATTTTATTTATTTTCATAAATTAAAAATGCATGTAAATTAACTTAGGTTTAATTTAGGTTATATTTTAATATTTTCATAACAAACTTAAAAAACCATTAGAATTAGGGTTAGTTAATGTTAATTAATTCTTTTTTCTATTAAATCTTAAAAAACACAAAAATATCAAAAAAAAACATTTTCTTTTAATTTTAATTTTAATTCCTCATTAACTTTAATATTTTGCAAAAGGGTCCAACGCCCTCGCTTCGATAATTCTTTTATTCCGCATATTTACTTTATTTCGCTCAAATAATTATGTATCTCTCCCAAAGCCGTGTAACTCGGACAATTTAACTTTTCGCACTTTTATTTGCCTTATTTATTTTTCTGTCAAATCGGGTCCGGTTTAATTTTGGCGATGTGGACCCGCGCCATTTGTAATAGCTTTAGATTTACTTTTCCGCAAATATTAACTGTTAAATAAGCATGCAAGAATGAATGGACATAATAAAATCAAGCGTAGATCACAATTAACATGACAAGACAAATATCAACGAAAACGACACACGAATCGCACACACCACCCCTAGGGTACGCCTCACTGTTGCCTTTCGAAAGGTGATCGTCGAGTAGAGGACGTCTTAGTAAGTCCTCATGATCCGGGAACCTGGCATGAGGGTAGCTTCTAAGGTGTCTTCCCATTGCTCTGGTGTTCACCATGTCCCTACAAACTCGAATTGACCCGAACACCTCCAACGGTGGTGCTACCTACCTCTCAATGGTGGGATGGCATTACTTTAAAGGACATTTACACAGACTAATTCCTTAGGGTAGGTAGGTTCTCGTAGATACTTGCTCTCTTCAAAAACATACAAAAATCTTTTCACACCAACACTTTTCAAAAGCTTTCAAAGCAAATTTTTCAAACACTCTGACGTACGAGTCGAACTGAAATTTTTCAAAGAAACTTTTTTAAAACCCACATTGAAAAGCAAACAAACCTTTTTTGAAAACACATTGAGCAAGTATCTAAGAGCCCATGGATAACCATGGATAGAAAGGGTGCTAATACCTTCCCTTTCTATAACCTACCTCCCGAACCGAGAGCAATCTCTTTAAGGAATTTTTCTGTGCTTTTGTCCTTTCCATTTGGAGAAAATAAAAGACGGTGGCGACTCTTGCTTCCGCGACATTTCGCGAACCAGCGTTAAACAGTCAGTTCCAGATCCACCGATCACAATGTCCTTCTTTGACCTCTGAACATGTTTTGTCTATGCTTCCAGATTTGACTTATTCTTCTAGATATGAAAGATAGTTCATCATCAATTGAATCTTCTTCAGATTCTTATGATTCTTCCTTAGCTTGATAAGCCTTGGTTTTTCCAGAAGTAGACTTCAGAGCAACTAATTTTACCCTCTTCTGAGGTTCATCTTGTTCCAACTCTATTTCATGACTTCTTAAAGAGCTAATCAACTCCTCAAGATATGTGTTGCTCAGATCCTTTGCTAATTTTAAATAAGTTACCATTGGTCTTCGTTTAACAGGAAGACTTCTGATAATCTTTTTAACATGATCTACGGTGGAGTAACCTTTGTTCAGAACCTTAAGTCCTACCACAAGAGTCTGAAATCTTGAAAACATTGTTTCCACATATTTGTCATCTTCCATCTTGAAGGCTTAATACTTGTGTGTTTCCTTCATGTGTCGTCTGAAGAGAATCAAAAATAAATTTTTCAGTCTCTCTATCTGTGATTTTCTCATATTCATTATATGAGATAACACTTAGAAGAATGGTTCTTTCTTTGTAGTGATTTATGCATACTTTCTTATATGCTTCCGTCACTGCACTTCTTACAATTTTATGACCTTTATCATCTACTAGGTGAGTGTAGCCATCAACTACCAAGTCTCATAGATCTAAGTCATATGCTAGAAAGTAAGTTTCTATTCAATCCTTGCAATAGTCAAATTTCTCCCCATCAAACATAGGGGGTGTTAAACTATAGAGATCTTTATCATTACCCATATTATCAATAGTAGAAGTAGA
This sequence comes from Vicia faba, assembly GCA_948472305.1. NCBI lineage: Eukaryota > Viridiplantae > Streptophyta > Magnoliopsida > Fabales > Fabaceae > Vicia > Vicia faba. The sequence goes on from OX451741.1 coordinate 118,274,780, forward strand.
TGTAGCCATTGGTTTTTCATACACACTGGATCGATACTTGACAATGTTGAGTGTTAATAAAAATTCAAACTTTTTATCTCCTCAAAACCGGATCTCTGATGCCAATTGAAGGTTTGAAAAACACAAGAAAGGAGGGGGGATTTGAATTGGGTTTTTAAAACAGAACTATTCTTTTAAAAATATTACCCTTTAAGTTAAAATGAGTTTTCCTTCACTCTTGATAATAACAATAAGTAAGAACGGGAAGTAAAGAACAATGTATGTTTATACTAGTTCACTTGAGAAACCCCCAAGCTAGTCTATTCCACCAACCAAGGTGATTTTGCCTCACTCAATCAAGGACTTAATTCACTATAACCAAACTGATTACAATTCACACCAGCTACCCACAAGTTACTAACAACTTCTAAGACCCGCAAGTCCTAGACTTCTTAAGGATTCAGACCTACCCGGTCCTTTAAGGAATATCAAACAATAATCAACCTGATTATTACAATGCATAACCTACCCGCAAGTAACTAACACCTTCTAAAACTTGCAACCTCTAGACTTCTTAAAAATAATGACCTACCTGGTCCCTTAAGGAAAATCAAACAACTATTTGAATACACGTTTTGTTTACAAGAGTATTGCTTCTAAAAAGCTGAATATGTAAACTATTTTATGAACAGTGACTAAAGAATTTGAAAGCTATGAACATCGTTTGAGCGTGATTATTCTCTGAATAGGCGACTTTATTTCTTAGTCTTCAAGCCTTTATATAGCCACTAAAATAATATATCCATTGAGGGATACTCTTGGGATTTCCAGAAACATTGGCTGATTGAATAGTAACGTGGGGGACAAGATCGTGGGACGCGTCCGTCATTTCATGGTAGTGGAATGAAACGTTGATTGTACCATGTACTATTTTTACCATGTTAACGTTATCTTCTTTCCTTTTGCACTTCATAGGCTTCTGCAAGCATGATTTTAAAAGCGATAACATAACATCAAGTCATCAGAACTTCAAGTCTTTAGAGTCTTCAGAACTGCGTCTTTATAGTCTTCAGCACTTGGTTGTGAGAACCTTTTCTTGGAACCTTGGTTCTTTAGAACTTCAAGTCTTTAGAATCTTTAGACCTTCTATCTTTTAGATTCTTCAACACTTGGTTTTCAGAACCATTATCTTTAGAACCTTAGAAACACAAGCCTTCAGCATTTGGACTTCAGTAGAAACTTTGTCTTCAAATCTTCTAAATTTGTTTCTTTGGAAAATATTATCTTTAGAAGCTTGAGTCTTTAGCATCTAGACGTAAGTAGAAACTTCGGACTTCATATCTTCTGACTGGTTTCTTTAGAAAAACATCAGAGCTTACACTTCAGAGCCATCTAGAGTGTCTTGCTACTGTTCAACAGAACTTATGTAGCGTAGAAGTGGAATCAATTCTCTTCTAATGTTTTGGCCACACCATCCATCAGAAGCAGAACCTGATTTTTAAGTACTCAATAATAAGAAACATTATAGTATCAAAATTGTTGATACAAACATACTCAATTGTTATCATCAAAACTCAGAGATGATATTGCAAAACCAAATCTTGTTCTTACAGGATCAAGGTATATTTCTTGGCTACTCTACAAACAGTAGAGCCTATAGAGTTTTCAATAACAATACTCAGATCATGATGGAATCTATAAATGTTGTGGTTGATGATTCAAGCACAAATAGTGTACATGATGCTGAAGACAATGTTGGAACATCATTCTAGATGAATGATGAGTTAGAATATGTGGGTGAAGACAACATCAATACTGAGGCTACTAATGCTGAACCGAATGATAATCAAGTCAATAAGGATCCATCAACCAGAACTCAGAAAGATCATCGCAAATAACTCATTATATGAAATCCTAATCAATGGATCACTACTAGATCAAGGGAAGTGGTTTCTAAATCTTTCTTTGTTTTTATGATTGAACCCAAGAACGTGAAGGAAGCCTTAACTGATGAATTATAAATCAATGTCATGCAAGAAGAACTGAATCAGTTCAAAAGAATGAAGTTTGGTATTTAGTTCCTAGACCCAATGGAATAAATGTCATTGAAACAAGGTGGGTGCACAAGAATAAAACTGATGAAAATGGAGTTGTCACCGGGAATAAGGAAAGACTTCTGGAACAAGGTTACACTCAGATTGAAGGAATAGTCTTCGATGAAACCTTAGCACCAGTTGCAATACTTTAGTCCATTGGGTTAATGTTGGGAGTAGCCTGCTTATTAAAGTTTAAGTTATTTCAAATGGATGTGAAAAGTGCCTTTCTGAATGGGTACTTGCACAAAGAGGTTTATGTAGAAAAACCCAAGGGGTTTGTTGATCCTACCTATCCAGACCATGTGTTCAAGCTAAAGAAAGCTATTTATGGATTAAAGCAAGCTCCTAGGGCTTGGTATGAGAGTTTGACATAATTTCTGGTAAATAATGGATACAAGAAAGGAGGAATAAACAAGACCTTGTTTGTTAGGGATAAGGATAGGAAACTCATGATTGCTCAAATATATGTCGTCAAATAATGTTTAGAGGGATGTCAAACCATATGGGCCAATATTTTGTCAAACGAATGCAATCAGAATTTGAGATGAGTTTGGTTAGTGAATTGACATATTTCTTAGACTTTAAGTGAAACAGATGGATGATTCTATCTTTATCTCTCAGAGTAAGTATGCCAAGAACATATTCAAGAAGTTTGGAATGGAGAATTCAAGTAACAAAAGGACCGTGCTCCTACTCATTTGAAATTGTAAAAAGATAAGAAAGGTGTTGTTGTTGATCAAAGCCTATACAAAAGTATGATTGGTAGCTTGTTGTACCTTATAGCTAGCAAACATGATATAACATTTGTTGTGGGGATTGATGCAAGATATCAAGCTGAGCCAAAAATAAGTCACATCAATCAAGTGAAGAAGATCTTTAAGTACATCAATGGTACTAATGACTATGGCATGTTATACTCTCATGGATCAGAGTCCATGCTGCTAGGGTACTATGATGAAGATTGGGCAGGAAATGTTGATGATAGAAAAAATACTTAAGGTGGTTATTTCTTTTTAGAAACTAACCTGATTTCCTGGTTTAGTAAAAAATAGAACTTTGTTTCTTTGTCTATAACTGAAGCTAAGTATATTGTAGTTGGGAGTAGCTGCTCACAACTGATGTTGATGAAACAAATGTTAAAGGAATATAATGTCAATCAAGATGTCATGACATTATACTATGACAATCTTAGTGCTACCAATATTTCAAATAATCATGTTCACCATAACAGGACTAAACACATTGACACCCATCATCCTTTTATTAAAGATATTGTAGAAGATAAAGTGATTAATTTGGAGAATATAGCCATTAAAAATCAACTAGCTAATATTTTTCTCCAAAGCTTTGGATGAAAATCAGTTTGAAAAGCTTAGGGGTGAACTTGGTGTATGCATTTTTTAGGAACCTCAGGTTCCAATGCTTATGTGTGTTTCCACCTGTTTGTTTCTTTTGTGCTTCCATTTGTGGTATTACAGGTGTGCAATACGTGTGTTTCCATTGTGTAAATTTACTCCATCTTTTGTCAAACTTTTGGCTAAAAAGGGGGAGTTAAGTGTTGTGTTTAGCATGTGTATCCTGATATTATATCACATGTCTTGACATGTTGATTAACATTGTAATAGGATTGTGCTACTACTAAGGGGTAGTAGCTAGTGTTGTTGCCTTATGGATGCAACTATTTGAGGGGAGCATGATAGTTTCATGCTCCTGATTTTGTGTGCTTCTGATGTTACTATGGATGTAGTTTGTTGTGCAAGATGGGGATGTCTTAACAAATGTTCTAACATCCTCTCTGGTGTGTGTTGATATTCCTTTGGATTTCTCTTCTTGTGTGTGTTTTCCTTGAGGGGGAGAACTTATTATGTGTGACATGGGGAGTGTTGAACCTGTTTGTTTTTGTAGCTCTTGTAACTCTGATGTATATATTTATGATGTAGTTTGTTTGTGGTCTTATTTGAAGGTGTTGGAAACACAAGAAAGGGGGTTAAATTGGGTTTCACCAAAATAAAATTTGAATCTTTTTTCGTTGATGAAAGACAAATTTAACTTGGAACTTAAAAATAAATTAACACAATTATTTTTATCTTGATTCATTTTTAACTAAGCTACTCCAATCCACCCCACAAGGTGATTTTCCTTCAACAAGGACTTAATCCACTATAACCAAACCAATTACAAAAAACCCACAGTAAGTCAAATCAACCTAATTGGCACCCCCTATAAGCCAATAAATCCTTATTGAAAATCCACTCAAACAATAACAAGAGTCTTCTTGAGATCTGACCTTCTCTTGGTCTCTCAAGGAATCAACAATAGTTGAATGCTTTCAGTGTATTACAGTTTGCTTCTTCTAAGCAGATTACACAGACATTTTAGTACAAAGAAAAACATCAAAGTGTTTAACATCAAGATATTAGAAACAACTCCTTGCTTATTTACAAAACAATACACAAAATACTTCTCTAAAGAGTTGCACAACACATTGGTGTAGTTTTGCTTGAGCTTCCAACACATTGGTCTCTAAAGATTTAATTTGATGGATTTGTGTAATGTTGATTCTTCCTTTTCTTCAGCTTCCAAGTCTTTCTTTTTATAGCTTGTATAAGAGATTTGTTGAAAGGGTAGAAAGGTAATCAGAAAATAAAGTTGTTTCTTCTTATCTTTAGAGGCTTCAGATAATTTGAATGTTTGAAGCTTATTGTAGAAGAATCACTCTTAAGTCTTAAAACCTATGTCTTGTAGTATTTAGAACTTGTCCTATTAGACCTCGTATTCAGAGTCTTCAGCACTTGGTTGTAAGAACTTTCTTTTCTTCAGATCATCATAACTTGTTTAGTATAACCTCGTCTTCATAATCTTCAGATCTTGTAACACACAGAAACTAGGCTTTAGAAGGCCTCGAAAGCTTAACCATAAAGTCACGATCATAAATTTTTGTACTAACGTTACGAAGACCTATTGCATAAGATTAATTCCAAACTCTTAACTTCAACTGTAACACGTAAGCACATGTTTTCATCCAGTAGTGTTTATGTTCATAACCTGATGACGTTACAACAGTAACTACACACTAGAACAAAACCATTAGAGTATACAATTGTTATTTAAGATATAATGTAAAGTTATCATCAAAATCTTAAGGCCGGATGTTGAAACACTTCTTGTTCTTAAAATGTCTCCCTTTTTGATGATGACAAAACCATGTATTTTAATAGAACAATTTATACATGGTAATCACCATAGTCGACAAATTCTGAGTTAAGCTCACAACTCCCCTTAAATCTGTTAATCCAAAAATTTCATTTATGCTTGTTCAGAGTCTCCCCATGAGCCCAAGACATACAAAATGAATTTTGAGTTTTCATAACATAGAATTAGAGAAGGAACACTTAGTCTTCATCTCACAACCTGGTTATTATATGAAAATTGGTGAAGAATCAAAACTTGATTTTGAGCCTGATTGAATAATATCATGTATCATTTATCAACACTTCTATTTCTTGATTCTAATTTCACAACCAAAACACTATAATTTTGGAGAAGTTCACTACTTCTTAAGCATCATCGTTTGATTTGATATACTCAAATATATCATTCATTCAGTAAGATCATAACTTCTGAATAGAACATACGTTGCAGAAGCACACGTATCAGAGTACAAATTTTGAGTGGCATCTCTATATTAGAGCATGCATTAGAATGTTGACTTGATTTCCTTTCAGGAGAGCACAACTTTTGAAGCTTTCATTTTGAATTCCATACTTTCATTAAAGTTGATAACTTTTGAACAATATGATATCAAGCAAGATTACCTTACTTTCAGTAAGTTTATAACTTCTGAATTATGTTTGGTGCATCTATTTGAATATATATTCACAAAATGTACAACTTATTATATATGAAATCAGAGTTGATTTCATCCATAAGGTTAGAAACCTTAGCATCAAGATCTTCATATTCAACCTGTCTTAGAATACTCAGTGAACTTATTCAAAGTTCCTGGAATGAAACATCAAACAAACAGTTAATAGCAACAACATTATATATGTTTGAGTTTAAGATTGTGAGAATAAATATTTTCAAAATCACTTTACTTTCTCCCCTTTTGTAAGAAATCAAAAAGGAAATAAAGAGACATAGATGTAAACTTTGAAGATATCTAACTAAGGAAACAAATATCATTAAGAGTTTAAAAGATACAATTGTTTTACACATGGAAGAAAATAAATCATAAGTTCTAAGAAAGAGGTCTAATCCTAAGACTCCTTGTTAAACTTCTCCATAAACTGCTTCAACATCTCATCCATTTGATTGAAGGAATTTTCTTAAGCAGCTTTGTTTTCTTCAGTTTCGTCAAGACATTCTTGGATACGCTAATTGGTCTCTTTGAATTTTTCCAAAGTTTCCTTCAACCCATTAATTTCCTTATCAACGTCTATAGCAGGCTTCACTTCATAGCAAGAGGGTTGGAAGTTTACCATTTCTAACGCAATATCAGAAGTACTAGTTGAAGGGATAGCTTCTAAGGCAAACTTCTAGTTTTGGAGCAAGTAAGAGGGGAATCTCTACGGTGGCTTCTTCTTGGAAACTTCAACAAGGCCATAAGATTCCATTATTCTAGAGTTGGTTTCCAGCCAATATTTGAATTGTTTCCAAGTCACTTCAACTTCCTCTAGATTTAAGCTAGTTAGAGTTCTTTTTTCTACTAGTTCTAGAGAATTTTTGACGTGCACTCCAAAATAGTACAGTAATTCATTCAGAGGAATGTGTTGAATGTCAGTTTTGGCAAAGTATACCAAGGGTTTCATGGTGTATGGACCAGGATCCCTATCTGGTACAACAATATTTTTTAGAATTTCTTCTTCAGATAGGGAAACATATTGATGTTCTACAAGACCTTCTGCAAACTGGGATAAATGGTTAGATGCATGAGAGTTGATATTAATTCATTTGGGAGAAATGAAGGAGGAGTGTGGAGATGATGGTTCAAAAGAGGTTGGATTTAACTGAGGCTCTGTAGGAATAGAGGCATTGGCATATGTGGTTTTTGAATCATCTTGGTTGGAGGCAATTGGATGTTCATTTAACTCTATTTTAGAAGCTCTAACTCTATATGGAGTAGTAGATTCTTTTAAAATCCTAACAACCTTATATGGTACAAAGCTATCTGAGCTCTCAAACATCAGGACACGTCTTCTAGTTAACCTTGTTTTCTTGGGAGCTACATAGGCTTCTTTAGCCTGTGGGGCTTATCATTGATCACAGATGATCGATTACGCAAAAAATTTGGAAAACCTATCACCGGAATCCATATCTCCTTTAAATCTGATGTACTTGATTCCTCAGGATCCTGTATTTCTTCTCCATTTTTCATACCAAGATATCTTAAGGTAATTCCATTTATGGAGGCTTCGGTGATCACATTTGAATCTTGAGTGTTTAGAAAGTCAAAAGGATAACTTTCAGCACGAATGTCTGAAATATGTCTTCCAAAAGGAATATTTGTCTTCTTTTTGGATCCTCCATCCCTTGATTCAGTAATAGTGGTTTTCGGATGATTGAAGAGAATTTATGGAAGTTTAATTCTCTCAAAGGTTTGAATAGCTCGCATAAGATACTTTCGGTCAATATTGATATGATCATGTGAGTTTGTTGGACAATGGTGAGTGAAACTACCCAGAAATATTCTAAACTAAACCCTTAGTTTAGGAATCAGAAATATTGCCTTTTGTTCCTTAGCCTCTTTCTGATAGATAACATTAATTATACCAGATTTCTTATAGGCCTTTGTTGACATGTTAGTCAGAGTAGATCCCGATCTATCCAGACTATAAATAATGGCTATATCTTCTTCTGTAATGATCTTCTTCCCATTGACGCTCGAACATACATGTCCAGTTACAGAGACATACACATGTATCCAATTTTTTTAACTAGATCAGTGAAGACTGGCTCGTAGAGACGATCAGAGTACTTTTCCCATTCTAAAAGCTAATGACATCCTCTAGGTCAAAATCATTTGTACCAATATTTTTGAAATCTACCAAAGCTTCAGTAAGGACTACCAACTCATTCACAGGGGTAGAAAGGAATACTTTGGAATGTTGCTCAAACGACTATAGATCTGGATTAGCCGTTACTTGTTGAGATGCCATTGACGAGGAAGAGCAGATGTGAACTAAAGTAGTTTTATGGTTTCAAGAATTTGGAGGATTAAGAAGTGGGGGAAAGATAATGATAGAGGGGATTTTAAGATTTCCTTTTGAAGTAAAGACAAAATCTTTGAATAGAGCAAGAATCTGACACATAGTAAATTAAAGAGATTTTTCACTTATTCTCAAGATCGTCTCACTACTCAACATGTTTCATTAATTGTTAGGCATGGCTTAAAGAGGACATATGTCTTAAATTAAAGTAGGATCCCTTTTGATTTTTGACAACACATTTAATTATTATAAACTCTTTAGTTTATAGACGATAGAAGCAATACATTTTTTCTTCCTTAAGTACTATTAATAGGAGAAAGTATCATTTGATCAAACAGGCATACATTTCAGAGGATAGTAATAATAGGCGTTTGAAAACTTACCTTGCTGTAGTCATTCCATGAGCTTTTCTTTTGAAATTATTTTATCATCAGAAGTATATTTAGTCATATTCCTCAGAATTTGTTCTTCAGAAAGTGATGGACTTGTTGGAGCCTTTTTCATAGGAGTCTGAGCATAAAAGATTTCTTATTATGAATCTTTTGATTCTTTTACTTTTTGAACTTTTATCTTTGTATTTTGAAAGCTACATTTACGCTAATTAATCTATTATTCTGAAGTCTATGATCTTTCCTTATCAGATCATCTTCGAAACCCAATGACATTTCCAGGCTTAAGTTCTCGGTTTTGGAACATATGCCTTTTTCACATTATGTGTTTTAAGCATCCAGAGTCTAGGAACCAGGAATGGTGTTTCAATTGCACTACTATGAATATCTACAACATAGATTATCTTATCTTTTGGTACCCATAATTTCTTGGGTCCTTTATTGTTAGTTCTACCAGAGTTGTCAACAACTTTGGTTTCAGTAGTAGAATAATCATATTTGCAAGTATTAAAACTATTTGGTTCAGCCAATTGATTATCATCAGATTCAAAATCATGTTTATCTTCATCTTTTCTATCTTCTTTTGGCACAAACCCAACAGACAAAAAATGAGAGTGTAAGGTGGTTGGTATGTTTTCCTTATTAGATTTAGATTTTTCATGAGGATCATAACCAATACCTTTAACTTCATTTCTTCTTTTACCATATCATATAAGCTAGCACTCTTTTCATATTCCTTAATGACAACATCAGTACTCTCAAAGGCTTCTGAAAGAGTTCTCGTGCCTTTAAGGGTAGAGTTTTCATCTTTTAATAAAAAAAATTATTCTTTTAAAACAAAAATTTCTTCCTTAAGCTTACTGTTTTCAACAGATACAGATTCATGAGTATTTTTGAGATCCTTGAACTGGATCTTGAGTAACTCATGTTTTCCAAAATTCCAACAAAGGAAAATGTTAATTCAGAACGAGTAATATCAGATAATACCTCTTTGCATTATATTTCTTCTATTTCTTAATCATCTTCGTCTTTTAGGGGGATTACTTCACTTGATATTCCAATATAAGACATTAACGCCATGTTAGCATGTTCTCCATCTGAGTCGCAGTTAGAAGAGTCTGAATCATCCCATGTTGCCATTAGCCTTTGCTATTTTCCTTTGGGAGCTTTCTTCTTTGGTATGTCCTTTAGAAGCTTAGGACATTCAAACTTGTATTGTCCTGGCTCATTTCACTCATAAAAAGCGACTATGTTGCCACTAAACTTTCTTTGACCATAAGTTGATTCAAAGTGACCTCCGGATCTACTTGAACTTCTGAACCTGTTTCTGTTATTTCTCTTTCAGAGACGGTTAACCCTTCTGGACAACATAGACACCTCACCTTCTTCATCATCAAGATCTTCTTCTGGATCCTCTATCTCTTCTACTTGAAGAGCTTTGGACTTCTCAGATTTCTTGATGGATTTGAGTGCAATAGATTTTATCTTTTTTTGTGGTTCATCTTGTTCTAGCTCAATCTCATGATTTCTCAAAGAACTTATCAGTTCTTCTAGAGAAGTGTTGTCCAGATCATCTACAAGCTTGAGTGCAGTTACCATTATCCTCCACAAGCTTCTGATAATCTTCTTCACATAATATGTCGTTGAATAGCCTTTGTTCAGAACTCTCAGTCCTGCAACCAAGGTTTGAAATATTGAGAACATGACTTTAATGCTTTCACCATCCTCCATCTTGAAGTCTTCATACTAGTGAATCAAGGCCGCCACCTTGGTTTCTTTGACTTGATCACTTCCTTTAAGAGAGTCAAATATAGACTTAGCAGAGTCTCTATTTGTGACTTTCTCATACTCAATATAAGAAATCGCATTCAGCAAGATGGTTCTTACTTTATGATGATTCTTGTAATCTTTCTTTTGTTGATCAGTCTAGAAATAAAATTTCTAGTCTATCTTTTTAGTATTCAAACTTTTTACCACCAAAGATGGGAGGTTTTATATTGTAGCTTTTATCGTTTGAATCTGAAGCAACATTAGTTGGTGTAGGTTCAACCATTGTGTTCCTTTAAATAAAAATGCGTCTGGATCTTTAACTAACACGGTTATGTGTTTGATAACTATCAATACTAGAATCGGAGCTCCGATGCCAATTAAATGTGTGAGAAAAACAAGAAAGGGGGTTTAAATTGGGTTTCACCAAAATAAATTTTGAATCTTTTTTCGTTAATGAAATACAAAGTTAACTTAGAACATAAAAATAAATAAACACAACTATTTTTATCCTGGTTCATTGTTAACTAAGCTACTCTAGTCCACTCTGAAAGGTGATTTGCCTTTGTAATACGGTGGGAGAACTGAATTTTAGATTTTGTGTTTTATCGCAAGTGTTGCGAGTGGAAAGAGTCGCCATTGATTTTTCTTTTATCCAATAAAGGAAAGGGTGAAAAGAACAGGAAAGACCTTTTGAGAATTTTTTTAGTAAGGGGGGTAGGTAATGAAAATGGAAGGTGTTAGCCCTCTTTTCATCCGTAGTTATCTACGGGCTCTTAATCACTAGCTCACTTTTTTGAAATGATTTATGTTTGTGTATGTTTGAAAATATTTTGAAAATGCCTAAGTACAGAAATTTTGTAATGATTCTTGTATCTTGAGAATGTATACAAAATGTTTGTTTTGAAAATGTTTATTGAGAGAAAGTGTTGTTTTTGAAAGTGTAAGGTGTGAAAATTGTTATAGTTTGTGAGCAAGCGATTACGAGCGATCTACCTACTCAAAAAGTCTTTGTTCTTTTCCTCCTCCTTTAGATAGTGCTACCCTACTATTAGTTAGTAGGAAATACTATTGTTAGATGTGAGGGACAAGCGCGGGTCATCGTATAGTCATAGAAGGCAACTTGTAGGGCACTTTAGCAATTTTCCCGAGGGACTTAGATCGTTTACCGAAGGCAACATCGGAGGGTCATCGAGGGGCTACGATCTTTTATAATCGAGGGTCTTTGCTAAAGCGTCTCACGTTTGAGGGACATGACTGTTTTATCCGAAGGCAACATGCAAGGTTACTCTAGAGGTGCATGTGTGAATTGTGTTTTGATTTCAGTTAATTTGTCTTGATTAGGGTTATCTAGCGGTTAACTTTAAATCTTTCCATACACGCCTAATTACTATACTATGATAAGTAAATGCGATAAAGTATGGAAAATAAAGTTATACGATATTACAACGCTTCGGGAATGGGTGGTACAAATTTATGAATGGGGATGACATAAGAAATAAACACCTAAACTATAATTTAATCACACAACACAAGTCCAAACTATTAAATAATTATTTGAGTTAAAATTCTTTTCATTTGATAAAATTAATTAATAATTTAATTAATAATGTCAAATAAAAATTATTTTAAAACTAATAATTATTTAAAATAACATTAATCTATTTACAAATCTAACTATAATATCAAAATAAATTAATAAGCAAAGAAAAAATAAATAATATGTAAAATAAATAAAGAGAAATAAAGAAAGTTAATGAGCCTGCAATTGAAGAAATTTGGTGGTGCAGAAAGGAATTTTTTGGCCCAATAATAACTAGTAATCCGGTGCAAAGTAAAATTTGGGAGGTATGAAAAGAAATCCGTCCAGGCCTAAATAAAAGGAAATTCCAAGTTGTTGGAGAACTGCTGGATCCGGTGTGAGTGCTTCAGGAGAGTGTTTATGGTGGACTGGCGCATCCATGCGTTAATGCTGGAAGTTGATGAGATGATGATGATCTAACAATTTCGATTGAGGGTGCATAGTAGGAGCGGTGGGGAAGATATACAAGATTTCACAGGTTGAGGATTAGGGGTGGTGACAATTGTCACCGCCAGATTAGGCATAATTAACCATTATTTAACTAAATAAAACAAAAAAATAAACATTATCAGAAAATAATCCTCTCTCTTCTCTTAACACTCTCTCGTTCTCTCTGAATAGCCTCCGCCAGAGATGAAGAATGTGTTGCACCGGAAACCTCCTCACGATAGTGATGGCGGTGGCGTAGCTCTTTTCTCACGTTTTCTTACATATTTTGAATCCTCTTCTTCTTTTAATGTTTAATATCTACTTGTTTTTTGCAGAAACTCATAGATGTACCCTAGATCTAAAAGGGAAATATGAAACCCTAGATGTAAAATTGTGCGATGAACAGAGAAATTATAAAGGAAAAACGAAGGAGAAAGGAAAGGAGAGGAAAGAAGCGCTTTCGTGACGCGTTTTTACCACTTGGTGAGATTATTCTGAGCTTTCTCTTTGTTTTCTTGTCCGATTCAGAACTTTGTTCTTCTCCTTTGATTCTGAAGGGTTTGATGTTGCGAAAGTGATGATGATAGCTTAGGGTTTCGTGAATCTGGAGAATGATGAACGTTAGAGTTTCTGTTTAGTGTCTGTGGCTGTGTATGAATGATGATCTCTTTTATTTTTTCTATGAACAATCTTTTTAAGGGTTTTGAGATAAGGGAGGTGATGAACTTTTTAGGGTTTCTGTGTTGAATGTTTGCATAGCTTTTTCCTTTTTTCTGAGATGAACAGTGCTCTCCCTAATCTCTATGCAAATAAATGTTTATATACTGTGAAATTCTCTAGGGTTTTTCTGTTGATGGAATCAATGATTGGGATAGGAGGCCTGTTAAAATTGCATTCCCGTATTGGGCTTCTAACTTTCTATTTTGTTATTTTTCTGATATCTGCTTATGTTTGTGGCGTCTGTTGAAATTTGTTACTGCAGTCTTGTTTGTACTTGATTTTGCTGAGCTATGATATTTTACTGCTTTGTCTTATTGTGAACCAAATGAACCCCCCTTTTGTGTGTTTGTTTGAGATTTGTAGTAAACATAATTGTTGGCCCATGATTAACCATTGAAACTTGGATTCTATTATGAAACAAAAATATACGAGGCTTGTCGTTGGGCTCGTTTTCCATTCTGACTTTACTGGTTTTGTGTGAACTCTGTGCTATTAGGATGAAGCAGTGATTCTATTATGCTTGTTTTTGGGTTGGAACTGGGATGGAATTATGAGTTTAATCTTTGTCTCTTCTCAATTTGTCTCTTGTGAACCAATATGCATTTGTGCTTTGCAATATATGAATTGCTGCCCATGATTAAACCTTAAAATTATGATTTTATGAGGCTTTAATGTACGCTTGAACATGATTGAGAAACAACCCTTTTTCTAATTCCTTGAACAAAACCCTAATGATGAGCTGAGAAAACATTTATGAGAAATCTGTTTTGTTTTAAGTTTCAATGCTTCAATCTTTTGCTAACCAATTTCCCTTTCCTTTTGTTTCATGTGATGATTGATGAGGGAAATGGAAAGGAAAATTGATGATTTATGATGGATAGTTGACAAGGGTGGAGTAATCTTTGCATTTGTCACTATTTTTGTAACTTGTTTGGATCTGTTTAGCAAGCTTGAATGGCACGGTTTGGATTTCATTTGGGCAGCAAGTTGTTTATTCAGCGGATTGGTGAATTGGTGCAAGGCTACTCTATTTGTGAGCATAGCTTATCTCAAGATAAAGAGAAGAGAATGGCATGAAAAGCTTGAAGAATTGAAATAGACATGAAAACTAGGCTTTTGGAATTCCAGTTGTCATGTACAAACACTTATAGCTTCCTTTTCAATCACTTGTGCATTTGTATGGATTCAAATTTGAAGATGAATGACTTTGTAATTTTTGAATTCCAAGTATTTTCCTTGATTTTGCTATATAGAATAAGCCATGAACCTTGAATGAAATTTGTATGAACAGAAACTTGAATGGTAATCTTGGATCACTTGAATTTTAAAAGTCCTAAATTTTACATGAAAGATAATGAATTTTATAAATGAATTTGCAATGTTTGCCTTGAGAATCATACTTGTATCTTGAAAGCAAAACTTGGACAACAACTTGCCAAATTATGAGATTAAATTTCATTTGAAACTTCTTCACTGAAAGTTTTAATAAAATCAAATTTGAATCATCTTGATGCCTTAAATCTCTTTAAAGTCCCAATAATGAAAACAATCTGCCCAACAAAGATGCACTTTAAAAGACCAACAAAAATGCACTCAAAAAGGCCAACAACTTCAACAATTATTGCATAAAATTCTTCAATATCTATCCTCAAAATCTAATGGCTCGACATGTAGCTCAAAAATCACTTAATCATAAGAACCATATAAAATCTCTTCTAATGAAAATCTATGTAGAAATTTCTCCTTAATTATTGAACTTAAGAACAATATCTTACTTTGGAAGAAACTCTGTAATGCTTCAAGAGTTTTGTCAAGAAAGACATTACTTGCTTCAATAATTAAAGTCTTAGCATAGAAGAACAAAAATAGGAGGGAAAGAAAAAAGTGATCCAAGATCAATACTTGCTACACTAAATCCCATGATAAAAAAATCAGTTGAGATGTCCTAAGGTCTGAGAAGCCTTGGTAGCCTTGAGTAGTAGAAAACCCTAAGAGAATGTCTTGAAGAAAAGGGAGGGCAAATTTTAGGGTACAACAACCTTCAACAAGGACTTAATCCACTATAACCAAACCGATTACTGAAAACCCACAATAATTCACATCAACCTTATTGCGAGAGTCTTCTTGAGATCAACCTTAATCCACTCAAAATGCAGCAAGAGTCTTCTTGGAATCTGTTATACCCCAATTTTTCCCCTAAGATATCTCATTATCTCATATTATCCTTATTAATATCACACATTATAGTTGGTCATCCCTTCTACTTCATCCTATATTTAAGTTTGCTCTTGAGGGATCACCAAGCACCTTGAATTGTGTATCTTGTACATGTTTTTTTTAGGTGGATTAATTTTTAACTAACATCAAAATATGTATATATGTTTATTTGGATGTTCATATTATAGGTGATGACACAATTGCATCCATCTCACCATCTAACCTAGAGTTTTAAGGGACAATCCTCAATCAAATGGTTCTTCAATGGATTGCGAGAGCTTAAGCTTCAAGGCTATGTCTATGATATTAATGTTTTTTGGTTCAAAGAGCTATCTCAGTTTATTTAGGTCAAGTTTTACTCAAGGTTAGTGATGGCATTCATAAATAAGATTCATGGGTTCATGTGTTTATTTCCATGCCTTCTTCAAAAAATTTCATTGAGACTTAAGCTCCATCTTTGAGTTTGCTTCAAGACAAAATTATTTCAAGGTCTAATATGATACATCATGCTCTATTTTGCTAAGAAAGTTCAAAAGATTCAAGGTTGATTCAACAAGTTTGACCTAATTGAGCAAGTTATTGATTAAGTGATCACAAGTGTATAACTCTCTCAATTTTCAATATTTTGAACGATTCTCTTTAAAGGGTCCTTAACAAGTTATCTTCAAGGGTTTAAGGCTAATTTTGAATGGAAAGTCGCTAATGATTGGGAAAGATTACAAGTCCTTTGGGAAGGCCATCAAATTCTCTTGTGTGGCTTCAAAGGATCATAACTTTGTCATATGTTATCTCCTTGAGAACATCATTTTTCACAGTAAACTTAAGGATGTCTGCTACAACTTTGTTTTAATATGCCAGACTTGAAATTATTTGGAAAGTCATTGAAGAATTGAAAAGATTACAAGTTTTTTGTGAATTTCCTCAAATTTATTCATCCTCTTCCAAAGACCATAACACTTTCATTTTTTTATGATTTTTGAATGATATTAATTCCACAATTAAATTCAAAGAGTCTACTTCATTTCATCTTCAAGGATCAAGAGTGGAAGGGCATATAACTTCGAAGAACATTATAGGTCATTTTGAGGCTCCATACTTAGAATTTTTCTAAGTGTAAAATACCCGTGTGTTTTTCTTGATTTTTGTTATACCCCAAAATTTCCTATCCCTTTTCTTCAAGACATTCTCTTAGGATTCTCAAATGCTCAAGGTTTCCCAGGAATTGACCAGACAAATTCTCTTCCTAAGCAGTGGGTCCACAACTAGGGTTTTATCTTTTACAAGGAAATTTGGGTTTCAAAGGCCTAAAAGGGAATCTATGGGTCCTCATAGGTCTCCAAGAATTCTCATACCAAGTATCATGCCTTGTATCACAAGTTTTCTCAATCAATTGCTCAGATGATGGAAAATCAATTGTATTGGATAAAAAGTGAATCATCGTCAACATACAGTCAAACCTCAAGATTTTTAGTAAACATCAATATTTTAAAGTCACATTCATAATTTGATCAAGGTTTGATCATGATTCATCAATATATTGCTCAAAAGTCAAAAGTTACTAAATTAGGGTTTTGATAATTCCTCTAGGAGAAGTCAACTAAATTTTGACCAAGCATAACTTTCACATGCTTCATCAGATTTTCTTCAACCAAAGCTCATTTTGAAGGAAATCCAATTCTCTACAACTTTGTCACTCTAAGCTCAAATCTAAAAAATGCTTCATTTGAGAGATATGGGCCAATACATTATAGGCCATTTCAAAAGACAACAAAAATACACTTTTTTTCAAGGCAACTTTCATTAAGATAATGTCTTCAAATGTAAAAATGACAAACATATAGATTGTAGAGGATATCATGAGATTTCCAAAAAATTCAAGATCACATTCAAATAATGAAAATTGAGAGAGTTGTGATTGGTACAAGTTGGGAAATTTTAAGGAAATGCATGAAGAGCAAATTGATCAAATTTGTAATTTTGGGATATTGGGCCTAAGTTTTCAGGTCCAAACGTGTTCATAACACATTAGAGGACCCCTAAATCCATTCTTACCTTACCATGATTTTTATTCTTATTTATCTTGATTTTATTCAATTAAAATCAAAATAAATCAAATAAAATAAGAGTTGATGGACTAAAGGGTGTGTGGGCTTCATTTGGATATCTTATAGAAGGCCCAAGACCTCATAAGAGCTTGCCAAAACCGTGAAAACATGTTGGGAACAAGAATATTTAAGTTTGGAATGTTTTTAAAACAACTTTGGAAAGAATAAATTATGTTTGATTTGAATTGATTCATGTCCATTTTTGTTGGCCTAAAATGTTCTCTGCAGATACACCAGCCCTCACACTATAATGGAACACAAATTGACTGCCATAGAAGCAAGGTTTCAAAATCACAAATTTTAAAAGAAAGGTGAAAACTCGTATCAAAATTTCCAGTCACTCTCAATCAAAACCAAGCCTCAAATTTTGTTCATGAAGCTCCCAGGAATCTCACCAAGTCCAGAAACAAATCTATTCACGTCTAGAATAGCTTACACAAGTCCATCGATTTTGGTAATTTTTTTGAATTTGAATCTTTTAATCTTTGCATATTTAACTAATTTCGTGTGCACAGGTGAGTTCATCATGGTGTTTAGAATAAGTTTGAATAAGAAAATGCAAGCTTTAACGCGGGGATGATGAGTTACCATGGCTAGGGCACAATCGGATTCTCTCTTTAAAACTCCATTTCCCATAATTTATTTCTTTTTTACAATTAAAATTAAAACATATAAAAATCAGAATATTACATAAAATCAAAAAAAATAGTCATTTAGGTTTTCTTAATTAAATTTTTTCTTTTAATTAGATTTTAGGTCTTATTTTTTAATTTTTAAAATTAATTAGAATAATTAGGTTTTTATTAATTATTAACTTAAATTATTTTCTACAAAAATACACACAAAAAATTAATTTCTAACGTTTTAGATTTTAGGACTTTAAAACATCTTTTCTAACCTTTTCTTATTTATTTGCCCCTTTACTTTCTTAGAGAAATTGTATAGGTCGCACGGTTGATTTTGTAATAGTTTAGTTTATTTTCTTGCATTTTTTCCTATTATGTAACTGCTCATGGGATGCAATAGCCTAGGTTTATTTTCCTACACTTTACTTCCCGCACCTATGTATGTATGTATGTATGTATGTATGTATGTATGTATGTATGTATGTATGTATGTATGTATGTATGTATGTATGTATGTATGTATGTATGTATGTATGTATGTATGTATGTATGTATGTATGTATGTATGTATGTATGTATGTATGTATGTATGTATGTATGTATGTATGTATGTATGTATGTATGTATGTATGTATGTATGTATGTATGTATGTATGTATGTATGTATGTATGTATGTATGTATGTATGTATGTATGTATGTATGTATGTATGTATGTATGTATGTATGTATGTATGTATGTATGTATGTATGTATGTATGTATGTATGTATGTATGTATGTATGTATGTATGTATGTATGTATGTATGTATGTATGTATGTATGTATGTATGTATGTATGTATGTATGTATGTATGTATGTATGTATGTATGTATGTATGTATGTATGTATGTATGTATGTATGTATGTATGTATGTATGTATGTATGTATGTATGTATGTATGTATGTATGTATGTATGTATGTATGTATGTATGTATGTATGTATGTATGTATGTATGTAGGTATGTATGTATGTATGTGTGATCGGTGGAAATAGAACTGACTGTTTTTTAAGCTGGTTCGCGAAATGTCGCGGTAAGCAAGAGTCGCCACCGTCTTTTATGTTCTCCAACATGGAAAGGACAAAAGCACAGCAAAATTCCTTATTCGAGAATGTTTCTCGGTTCGGGCGGTAGATTTATAGAAAGGGAAGGTATTAGCACCCTTTCTATCCATGGTTATCCACGGGCTCTTAGGTACTTGCTCTTATGTTTTCAAAAATGTTTATTTGCTTTTCAAGTGTGCGTGGGTTTTGAAAAAAGTTTTGTTTGAAAAATTTCTAAGTAACTCTTGTATCTGTCCTCAAGAGTGTATGAAAAATTTGTTTGAAAACTTTTGAAAGTGTAGGTGCGAAAAGTTGTTTTTGTTTGTTTTGAAAAGAGCAAGTACCCATGAGATCTACCTACTCTAAGGAATTAGGCTGTGTAAGAGTCCTTTAGATAGTGTTATCCCACCATTGAGAGGTAGGTAGCACCATCGTTGGAGTTATTCGGGTCAATTCGATTAAGGGACAGTGTGGTCACCGAAGCAATAGTAGGACACCTTAGAAGTAACCCTAATGTCCTAGATCCTTTTATCCGAGGCAACCATTTCGAGGCAACTAGATCTTTAGACAAAGGGCGACCTCTAAGACACCCTATACTTGATGACCACGTTCGAGGCAACCAGTGAAGCGTACCCTAAGAGTGGCATGTGCATGTGTATTGAATTCAGTTTATGTTTATCTTTGCATGTTATTTGTGAGCTACAGATTGGTTTTTATTTGGCATACAATCTTGCAGGCATAATTAACAGTTAGGGGTGTGGAAAATAAACTGCGGAAAGGTAAATCTAACTATTACTAGGCGCGGGTCTATACATCGCCAAAAAACACAAACCCGTTTGGAAATAAGAAATGCGAGAAATTAAAAGAAAGCAATAAAATTCTAATTAACTATTACATTTCCAGAAGCAGTTACATAAATATAATGAATTAAAATAAGAATGCACGCGAAAGAATGAATCGGGACGTCCTGAGGGTTTTGACCCCTTTTTTTTGAGAAAGAATTGAATTTGTCCTTTTTTTTTGTAATTAAATGAAATTAAGCCTAATTACTAATTAATTAATTTATTAAAAGAAAGAAAAAAAATGTTTTTTTTGTGTTTTTTATGTTTTTAATGAAATAAAATAAAAAAAGAATTAAAAATGTCAAAAGAAAAGCCTAAGTCTAAATTTGTTTTTATTTATTGTAAAAAAGTATTAAAGTTAACTAATTAAACTAATTTAATTTAATTTACATTTATTTACAAAATAAGTTAATAAATAATAAAAATGTTTTTTGGTTTTCTGAATTTTATTATGAAAAATTAATCATGTTAGTTTTAGTGATAATAATAATAATTAGAAAGAAAAAAAAGTTAACGAACAAAATGGAAAATATAAAATGAAAGAAAAAAAGATGAACCAAAAAAGGGGGGTTCTGGGCCAGCAATGGGGTTTGTTTAGAAATCTGAGGCCCGTTAAGCCAAGCTTGTGTTGACTTCTTGGATCAAGCGTTTGTTGGTTGACTGAGCGCATGGTGAGGATCACCTCCTGGCCTTTGGATGCATGCCTGTAGCCACTTGGCATATTGAGCGCTTGGAGGTACATGGTGAGGTGCTTTGAGAAATCTGCATAGGATCACATGAGAAAAAATATTAACAAGCATTTGGGGGACCTGGGAATCGAACCCAGGTCCCAATGGTGAACGTCCACCTCACTTTCCACTACGCCATGGTGTTGCATCTGTTAGTATAGTGGGAAATAAACATAAAATATAAAAACAACGTCTATGCTGGAAATTAACAAAAAAGCGCGCGCTACGTTTGAATTATCCAGTCACGCTCTTCCATGTCTTCGTCTCTTTCGTTTGCCTGCAACAAAATAAAACAGATAGCGGGGGTTTTTAACCCCCACAAAGTGAAATGGCCAAAAATAGCGACTAGCTCCCTAGGCTATATAAATAGGGCGCGATATGTCCTTTGGGTTCGTCTGGTTGCAAGGATCACAACCATATGCATAAAAGGTCCCAATTTTTCCTGTATGACAAACCCCCAATTCGAGAGCTTGGAAAACCTAAATTCAACAATGGTGTTTTCTGTTTCAGGCCACCATAATACAATTAACCTATATCATTAGCTTCAGAAAGGTTAGAGCAATGCAAAGCATACAAAAAATCACATTAAATATGCATTAATTATGATTTATGATTGTGAAAATATAATCGAACCGTGTGACTTGTTCTGGCATATTCTTGGAGTGTCAAGGCTTGTTTGTGATTGCTATGCGTTCTGGAGACTCCCAGTAATGTATTTGAACCTTTAAATCTCCTTGAAAGGGCCTGGAAGGTGGAATTCAGATTTGACTTTTTGCTTGATTTTTTTGAATATGGTTTGGCCGTTTGTGCAGTGCTTAGGTTGTGAATGAGGTTTGTACTGCTTGCATATGTATATGTGAATGCAATTAGGTCAGCAGCTAGGCTTGGGATCCATTGTATTGATGTCTTGAGATTTTTGTTTATCACCATTAAAGGACTTTCCAAACTTGGAGCAAAACCATGATTTTGTGCACAAAATAGCCTGGCACGATTTTGGTAGCTGTCATATGGCACATAAAAGTTATTCAAACCATAAAGATGCCATTCCATTAATTTTTGGATTTTATTTGAATTATTATGGATTTAAAATGAATTAAATCAATAAAAATTAAATAAAATAGAAAAATAAATGTTTGATCTTGAAATTAAGCATGGGACACGTTTATGGCATGAAAAGGCTTAATCAAGTGGAAGAAAGTGGGCCCTTTTGTCAAAAATTGAAGTTTTAAGGATAGTTGACTTTTGCCATTTCACAAAAAATTCCCAACTTCTCCAATGCATATCTTGCTAAATTTTGATCCTATGAACATGTTATTGGACATTTTGGAAAGGTCTTGAAGTCCTATAACCAATGCCTTTGGTCCCATGTCATTTTGATTTACCAATCTCAAGTTATGGTCTTTGACTTAAAATGCCTTTTTGTTGACTTTTGAAAATGACCTATAATGTTGAAATTGATAACTTTTTGTGAGAGCATTTCTTGGACTTGGAATATGAATATGAGTTGTAGGAAATGTCATCCCCTTAAAAATTAGCATTGGATGGGATTTTTCTGATGAACCATGAAAAAGTTATGCCCTGGTCAAGTTACAGTTGACTTTTCAGCTGTCCAAAAATGGAAACTTTTGCATCTTGAAGATTTTTGAGCCATGCTTGTGGAATCATGATCAAGAATTGATCAAATGATGATTGTGGCTTCAAAATAAGATGTTGACCAAAAATTTTGACTTTTGACTGCCAAATGACCATTTTACCCCTACAGTTGATTGTAGAGCAAATAGGGCTTTTGACTGTGCAACTTGATGCTGTGAGTCTTGAAACTTGACATATGGATGCTTGACAATGTATATAGGCATATATGACTTGATTGAGCCCTCGAAAACCTCAAATTCACTGAAGGAACCAAAACCCTAATTTGACTGGCTTAGGAGGATGTTTAGACTGGGCAACCCCTTGATCCATTTGAAGATTGATCTTGACAAATCTTGAAGAATATGGGAGGGCAAATTTTGGGATACAAAAGTATGTATGTATGTATGTATGTATGTATGTATGTATGTATGTATGTATGTATGTATGTATGTATGTATGTATATATAATTGTATAGTAACTAGGCATGTATGGCAAGATCAAAAACTAATCGCTAGATAACTCTAAATAAACAAGATAAATAACTGAATTGAATAATTTTACATGCACACCTCTAGGGTAACCTCCCTTATTTCCTTTGAAGAAATAATGGTCATGTCCCTAGAACGTAGGGATACCATTAGAAAAGACCCTAAAGATCATAGTCCCGCGATTCCTCTCAAAGTTGCCTACAAGAAATGATCTTGTCCCTCGAGTTGCCTATGAATATATGATGACAGTCCCTTCAAATTGCTAAGGTATCCCTACATTTTGCCTTCAATGACCATAACGACGACCCAACGTCTTTCCCTTCACATCCAATGGATGGGGCTACCTACCAACTAATGGTATGGATAGCACCATCCTTAATGGAGAAGAAAAAGTATAACAAAAGACCTTTCAGTGGGTAAGATACCCTTAATTGCTTGCTCAAAACCTAAATTAATTTTCACACCTCACACTTTCAAAATAATTACTTTCAAATGCTTTATAAACACTCTTGAGGACTGATACAAGGGTTATTATAAAGCAGATTGCCTTGCATTGGAATTTTCAAAACCTTTTCAAAGCACACACAAAGAAAATTAAAGTGAGCTAAGCAATTAAGAGCCCGTAGATAACTATAGATGAAAAGGGTGATAACACCTTCCCTTTTCATAACATACCCCCCGAACTCAAAATCTTAAAAGGTCTTTCCTTTTCTTTTCATCTTTCCTAAGTATTGGATAAAAGAAAATTCGGTGGCGACTCTTGCTAACCGCAACATTTGCGATAAAATGCAAAAACAAGTCAGTTCTCCCACCATATTATAGAACTGGCGACTCTGCTGGGGATAACAAAAAAAGAGGGCTTACCTTAGAGCTTAGGATCACTTTAAATTCTTTCCTTGTTTGCTTTGTATGCTTTACATTTGGGGTTGCTTGGGTTTATTTCTTGCAAAGATCTTATGCCTGGATTTGGGTACATTATAGAGAAGTAACAATAAATCATGGAAATTGTACGGCGGAGACCGATATGGTTGAAGTGATGGCTACGTTAGTGCTACACATTGGTTTGTACTGGTGTTCCTTGAGCCAGTTGAGGATAACACTAGACTTTCGCGTGGTGTCATAAGTACTAATTGACCTTTAGAACCTTAATTGACCCAACTTAGCCATTAAAAAGTAGTGAGATGGCCAACTTTGGTGCAGTCCGAAGTTGGATGATACTCGATGCTACGCTTATTGAGATTCGACTCTCAGGATATTTCGGTGGCAAGTCAGTTGCTCTGCTGAAACAATGCCTGAGAGAAAGATTGGTGATATGAGACTCCTAGACCCTGGTTACTATTCTTAGGATAGGTTGAGCCAACTAAACTTCAAGAGGGTACTTACCTATGAACATCATGCAAGCCTTTAAACCTAAGGCCTTTTGTGTGATTTGTTTGTGCTTGTTATCTTGTTTAAACATAAAATCATGACATCATAAAATCATAGCATAGCATTTTCACTGACCATTTCAAGGAATAAGAGATTTATCTTTGTTCTGTTTTGCAGGCTATGGCCTCCGCTCGCAGAAATACTATCCGGATCAACTTCATGGGAATACCTTCTAAACTTAAAGAATTGGTCTCAAAGGTTCCCGAAAGCTCTCGGTTCAACAAAAGACATGGTCATTTGCTCAGCTTTGTTATCTTCGGTTCTGAAGAAGGCGTGATGAGCATTTTATTCCATTTCTTTGATCCTAAACACCATTGCTTTACTTAGCCCAATGAACAGTTGGTGCCCATAATGGAAGAGTTCTCTAACTTAATTAGGGTGTCTATACTAGATCAGATACCCTTCACTTGTTTAGAGAAAGATCCAAGACATGAAGATATTGCCACAGCCTTGCACTTGAAACCGTCTGACATTGCATCTAATTGGGAAACCAAGAGTGGGGTTAAAGGTCTCCTTGCAAAATTTCTGATGGAGAAATCTTAGTTGTTTCTAGATGCCATGAGATTTCATGCTTTTGGAGATATTTTGGCTTTACTAATCTATGGTTTGGTATTATTCCTCAATCCGGACCAACTTATAGATGTAAACTCCATCAAGATATTCCTCACTCATAATCTTGTGCCTACTTTACTCTGAGATATTCTGCATTCTCTTCACACGTACCATGAGGAAGAGAGGAACTCTCATGTGTTGTATACCTTTGCTATCCAGGTGGTTTATTTCGCACCTTCCCCGCTTGATAATGAAGAATGAATAAGGTTTGAGGTGGTCTCAAAGGATAATGTTACTCTTTCATTCATACATTTATTGGTGTTCCCGATCCCAGGAAGACATTATTATTATTGACCATTGTGGAGAGTTTCCTAATGTGCCACTCCTAGGAACAAGGGGGGCATTACTTACAACCCTTCTCTAGCTTTATGTCAATTTATTTATGCTCGAAGAGATAGTCCTCATGATATACTTATCCAGGGTGTTATATTCGACTATGACAATGATCTTCAAAGTTATCGACAAAGATTTATCTATGCTTGGGGTATGATCAATAAGATTGATAACCGGATTTTGGGGCATAAGAACTCCATCCCTCTGGAGCCCTATCTCAAATGGGTACGAGCTCGTGCTCAAAACCTTATGATGCCATATCATGCTGTTCTACCAGTAATCATGGAGCATGTTGTTGAAGGAGATGTTTTTCACACCATTCTTCATCCAGACATGCCGACTGGCCTTAAAGAATTGTAGAAGTCCTGGATTCAACTCAAGGAAGAACCGGACACCTTTGAGACTCAATTCTATGCAAGTGAGAATAAAGTGTTAGAGTTGACGAAGCAACTTCACGAGGTTCGGAGTCTTAACGCATATGTCAACACAAAGAGGAGGCATCCATGAGAAAGCTTTAGGAGTTTTTAATTTATTCCTTTATAATCTTTTGTATTCACATGAACTTACTAATAAAAATCTTGTTTTTGTTTCCTTTTGGTTAACAAATTTAAATCTCATAAGGTTCTTGAAAACATTGCATTTACATATCATGCATGCCATACATAACAGGTTTTCCTCACGAACAAATTTTCTCATCTTCTTACTATTTATTTTAGTAAAAGATGGCTCTCGAAAAGACTATGAAAAAACTTCAAGCTCATAACGCTCAGTTCAAGCAAATGTTCCTGAATCTAGCCAAGGGGCAGGAAGAGCTGAAGGCCCTCATCACTAAAGAGAGGGAGGGGTAAATCAAGAAACCAGCTGGATTCCTTAACATGGGTAGGAGGCTCAAAGGTCCAGTCAAGGGAGCTTTGGAGTTTGAAGAAGAAAATGATGACCAAGAGGAAGATGATAAAAGTATGAAGGCCGAGCAAAATAACAACCAGGGTTCTGATGAAGAAGAAGCGGACTATTCAGATGAACAATATCCTCCGGCTGACGACAAATACAAACAGCTGGAAGATCGTCTCAATACCATAGAGATCTAGAGAGTTCCTGGGTTGGATTTCAAAGAGTTGGGTCTTATCTCGAGGGTTGTTATCTCTCACAAGTTCAAGGTCCCCATATTTGCCAAATATGATGGTGTGTCCTGTCCTAAGCTTCATCTTCGGTCTTATGTCCGAAAAATCTAACTCCATACTGCTGATAGAAAATTACGGTTGCATTTATTTCAAGAAAGCTTATCGGGAACGCAATTAGAATGGTTCTATCAACTATAAGGAACCAACACTCGCACTTGGGAAGACCTGGCTGCTGCCTTCTACAAACAATACCAATATAATGCTGACCTTGCACAAACTCGCTTGCAATTACAGAGTATGACTATAGGCTCGAATGAAGGCTTCAAGGAGTATGCCCAAAAATGGAGAGATTTGGCTGGAAGAATGCAACATCCTTTTTCTGATAGGCAGTTGGTTGATATGTTCATGGGAGCTCTAACAAGGCCTTTCTTTAATCCTCTGATCAGAAGCTATTCATCCGGATTTATCGAGCTGATATTAACTGGAGAGCAAGTTGAAAGTGGAATCAGAAGTGGGAAAATTCAAATGGCCGCATCTTCAAATGATGTGGAGAAGCCTTTCAACAGGAAGAAAGAGGCTAATTTTGTGTAAGGCCAGAAGGCTCATGGTAAAGGAGATCGTCATCGAGTTGTGTCAGTAGTAATGATTTCCAACCCTGCACTAATGCAACAACAGAATAATCAATGCAGGCAAGACACACCCAGGAGACAGTTTACTAAGATTAATATGCCTTTTTCTCAAGCATTACAGCATCTGTTGAAGGCAGAACTAATTACACTAAGGGATCCTCCTCAGATTCCCAACACTTCCTCTCCCAATTACAATCCCAATGCTAGATGTTCTTATTATTCCAATAGTCTCGGGCATGACACAAACAATTGTTGGACCCTGAAGAACAAAATCCAGGATATGATTGACATGAAAGAAATTGAATTTGATCCTCCCGAGACCCCTAATATGATCACTGCACCTATGCCCAGTCATAGTAAAAGTGTTAATTCTAATGGTGATGTTTCTTATGTCTCCACCGTAAGTGACTTGACAACTTCCCTGATAATCATTAAGAATAATATGTGTCAAGCCGGTTTATTTCTGGGTGTCCTTGAAAGTTGTTACCATTGTGCGTCCCAATCTAATGGTTGTATATGGTTGAATAAGGGTATTCAGCGATTCATTGATAGCCATGAAATTCTGTTTGAAAAGACTCTGTCTGTGAAGAATTTGCATGAAAGTGGGTCTCAAGAGCTGAAACTTGAAGATGTTTCTATAATCACAATTTCCAATACTCCTGTAAGTATCACCTCTAAAGGTCCTGTAAAGATTACTAGCGAGCCTAGGGTGGCTCCCCTAATTATTATTGCACCGGGACCGGTCCTGTAATCCTCCGACAAGGCTATTCCTTGGAATTATGGAGCCTAATTTTATTACCATGTTGTTGAGCAAGAACCATGGATTGTCGAAAATGAAGATACTTAAGTTACTAACCTCAATGTTGAAAATATTGTTGGGACTAGTAAAGTTACCAGAACGGGAGGGTCTTCTCTCCAGAGATATCTCCTCCAAAGACTATCACTACACCAGTTTGTATCCCTGCTACTGAGTCGACTATTGACACTCAGGGCAAAGAGAAAATGATTGAGCCTGCCCAGACGGAGGCACCATCAAAATATTTTACTGTTGAAGATACTTCCAAACAAGAGATGGAGGAAATACTGAAACATTCCCAAAAGTGACTACAATATTGTTGAACAATTGGGGAAGACGCCCTCTAAGATAACCATGTTATCCTTATTATTATGCTCTGAAGCCCATTGTTGTACCCCAAAATTTTTCCTCTCATGTTTCCTAAGGTTTTTCTCTTACATGGGTGGTTACAAACACTTGCCTAAAGAAAATGGAATTTTTTTGAATGCTAGCACAGTGTCCTTCGATTGACATGCCAACAATGTCTTTCGATTGGCATATGAGTAATATCCTTTGATTGGCATCTGGATAAGGAGTTTCGACTGGGATTTTAAAACCCTTCGAGCGATGTTTGTCTCATAAGCTTCGATTGGGTATCTAAAACCCTTCGACCAAGCATTGGCCAATCAGCTTCAATTACGCGTTGGTTCCCCTTTGAGCAAGCCTTGGTCCAAGTTTCATTTAGGCAGGAATCCCCTACAAGTTTGCTTCGATTCACCAGCAGTCCTGCATATGAGCTTCGATTGGGCGTTGGATCTCCTTCGATCAAGCTTAGTTCATAAAGCTTCCACTGGGCAAAAGACCCTTTCAGCTTTCCATCAGCACACAAAGGTTTCTACATGCGACCTTCGACTCACTAGGCAAAGGGATCTTCATGCTTGCATAGGATTCGCTAAGTCAAAGGGCTTCCTTCAGCTGGCCTTCGATTCAAAAAACAAAGGCCCCTTTCGACTTACCTTCAACGCACAAGGCAAAAGTCTTCTTTCTACTTTCTTTTTATGCACAAGGCCAAGACCCCTCAATACAGTTTCTGCACTATGACACACAATATGACCCCTTCGAAGAAGCATTCAAAGGCCCATTCGAAGGACACATAGTGTTGTCTGAAAATAGGGTCCGGTCAAAGATTAGATCTAGTTGGTCAAAATGAAAGAGAAATATGCAAAGATGCTGGCTGGCCCAAAATCTCACATATTGCCATACTCAAGCTTCCTGCACAAGCACATTCATGCCAAAGGAAGCTTCGATTAGCCAGGAAATAGTTTTCGTTTGGGCTAGATGAATATGGGTTCAAACAAAGAGGCCTCAGTGATGAGAAGTTGAGCTATTCGACAGAGGTAACTCAGAGTCAATCGAAGGGAAAGATTTGAGCTATTCGACAGAAGTAATTCAGAGTCAATCGAAGGGAAAGACTTGAGCCGTTCGAAGGAAAAAACTCATAACTAATCGAAGGGCAGAGATTGAAGGCATTTGAAGGTGAAACATGTCCAGGCTCACTCAACATTTCAAAATGGCATGAAAAATCTCTAAATGGCAATCTTTAAATTGGTCTAATTTTTTTCTTCAAATCTATGTTTAATGGCTAGCCTTTAAGGACATGATTAAGGTTGTTTCTTTCCATGCTAATACTCCATCCTCATCTCCTATAAATACCAAGCATATCTACAAGCTGGGGGGACGCACAAAAATTTCCTATCGAAAGCTACCTAAAAGAGCCACGAAAATTCTCAAAAATTCAGCAAAGTTGTCAAAACCGAAACACCTTTTGTAGGCACCTTCGATCCAAAACCAGCATCCTATATTCCTCCTGAAGGTCCCAGAAGCCATCCCCAATCATCACACAAGCCCAACACATCCCAAAAACACCCCCACGGTAATAATCGGTTTGGTATATTTCTTTGATTCAAATTTGTTGAAATATGTATTGTTGATCCATTTAATGCATGCATATATATTTGTGATAATGATTATAAAAGGTCTGATGATTTACATGAGAACTTAAGTACTGAAACTACAGGTTACCATGGCTAGAGGGTTTCAAAATAGATTACCTTCGAAACCCAAGGCACGGACCGTCATAGATCAAAACAACCCTAGATTGGGATTCAGGGGGTTTCGATTGAGATAGGCCTTCACTTGTTTTTCTTAAGAACTAACAAAATTTGCAGGATTCAGTGTTGGTCTCATTTATTCCGATTGAAACAGTAGCTCAAATGGCAAGGCAGGCGCGTTTGACACCCAGATCATATTTTTTGCTAATATTTATTTTCCAGGCCTAGATTGAAAATCCCTTCCTACCCCAGATCAAAGGGTAACACCTTTTATTTAAATTAAAATTAAATATACTTAGACTTGGCTTTCTTTTATAAATAAAAACAAACAAAAGAGATTTTTATTTCCTTAGAATTCTTAGACATTATTTACAATTTGCGCGCATTGTTTATTTTCGCATTTTTTTATTAATGTATCTGCTGATAGTATGTAATATCTGAAACTAGGGCTCTTTACTGCTTTCTTTATTTTCATTCCCCCCCAAATTTTTGGACATGTAAATATCCCCCTCCTGAAGCATTGTAATAGCGTAGGATTTACATTTCGGCACTTTTAATTCCTGTACATATATTAATTGCTAGATGTATGACTAATAGGATTGTATGGCAAAGATTAAAATCAAAACGCTAGCAAACCTAAACAAAAAAGACTAAAATAACTGAACATAACACACATTAGACATATACACCTCTAGGGTGCCCCACTTTGGTTGCCTTCGGAAAGGTAGTCATGTCCCTCGAAACGGGGATGCTTTAGCAAAGACCCGTAAATCAAAAGATCATAGTCCCTTGATGACCCTAAAGTTGCCTTCCGGTAAATGATCTCGTCCCTTAAACAAAATTGCTAAAGCGTCTCCATATGTTGCCTTTATGATTGTACGTCCCTTTGAATGTTCCTCATACTTTCAATGATAGGTCTATCTACTCACTAATAGTAGGATAGCATTGTCTAAAGGATAGGAGGAAAAGAACAAACCTTTTTCGAGTATAAGTAGATAGTTGTTAGATGCTTGCTCAAAACAAACTCTTTACACTTACATATTTCAAAAAAAACTTTCAAAAACATTTGCTTTGTCAACACTCTTGAGGACTGATACAAGAGTTAACGCAAAGCAAATCGCTGCACTAAGGCATTTCAACACATTTTAAAAAACACACAAAGTACGAGGTACTTTTTAAATGAGCTAAGCATCTAAGAGCTTGTAGAAAACTACGGATGGAAAGGGTATTAACACCTTCCCTTTCCATAATCTACCCCCTTACTCAGAAAATTATCAAAAATGTCTTTTTCTGTCCTTTTCATCCTTTCCTTTGTTGGATAAAAGAAAAGTCGGTCGCGACTCTTGCTTACTGCAACATTTGCGAATACAAATGAAAAACCAGTATAACAGTTGGTTTTTCCACCGTATTATAGAACTGGCAACTCTGTTGGGGATTAAAAAGTGTGGTTACCTTAGAAATTCCAGTGGCAACTCTTTTTATTCGTAACATTTGCGATAAAATGTAAAACCAAGTCAGTTCTTCCACTGCATTACAAAACTGGCGACTCTGCTGGGGAATACTAAAAGTGGGGTTACCTTAGAGTTAGATCACTTTTAATGCTTTACTTGTTTTCTTTGATTGATTTATATTTAGGGGTTTGCTCAGGTTTATTTCTTGCAAAGATCATATACCCGGATCTGGGGAACATTTTAGGTAAGTAGCAATAAATCATGGACACTATACAGCGTATACCGATATGGTTGAGATGATGGCTACATTAGTGCGACGCATTAGTTTGTACTGGTATCCCTCAAGTCAGTCGGGGAGCATACTAGGCTTCCACGTGGTGTTATAAGCATTAACTGATCTTAGAACCTTAATTGACCCCACTTAGACATTAGAAGGTAGTGAGATAGCCAGATTTGTGCAGTCCGAAGTTGGTTGATACTCGATACTACACTCATTGAGATTCGACTCCCGAGTTTTATTTGGTGGAAAGTCAGTTGCCGAGATAGATGAAACTTGTGGAAAAGATCAGTGATATTGAGATCTCTAGAACCCGGTTACTTCTTTAGGATAGGTTGAGCCAACAAAACTTCAAGAGGGTACTTACCTATAAACCCCATGCAAGCCTGAACCTAAGGCCTTGTGTGCCTTGCTTATGTTTTATTATCTATTTGAATATGTTATCATGACATCATAACATCATAACATCATCATATCATGACTAACCATTTCAAGGATCTAGGGGATTTATCTTTGTTCTGTGTTGCAGGGTCACGACTTCCAGTCGTAGGAACACTATCGGATCAACTTTGTAAGGATACCTTCTCGGCTCAAGGAATGAGTCTCAAAAGTTCCTGACAATTCCCAGTTCACAAGGAGACATGGTCATCTACTCAGTCTGGTTACTACTGGTTTTTAGGAAGACATGATGAGCATTCGTTTCCAGTTTTTTGATCTGAAGCATCACTATTTTACCTTCTCTGATTATCAATTGGTACACACGATGGAAGAATTATCTAGGTTTCTCAAAGTTCCTATTCTTGATCAGATACCTTTCACCGGTCTAGAGCAAGTTCCGAAACTTGAAAATGTTGTAGTAGCTTTACATCTGAAATGACCGGACATTGTATCTATTGGGAAACAAGGAATGAAGTCAAGGGTTTCTCTCCTATATTTATGATAGAGAAGGCCCAGGTATTTCTAGATTCCATAAACCTTCGTGCTTTTGAGGACATGTTTCCTTTCTTGATCTATAGTTTGGTACTATTCCCTAGGTTGCTCGAAGTTCCTATTCTTGATCAGATACCTTTCACCGGTCTAGAGCAAGTTCCGAAACTTGAAAATGTTGTAGTAGCTTTACATCTGAAACGACCGGACATTGTATCTATTGGGAAACAAGGAATGAAGTCAAGGGTTTCTCTCCTATATTTATGATAGAGAAGGCCCAGGTATTTCTAGATTCCATAAACCTTCGTGCTTTTGAGGACATGTTGCCTTTCTTCCACTGCATTACAAAACTGGCGACTTTGCTGGGGAATACTAAAAGTGGGGTTACCTTAGAGTTAAATCACTTTTAATGCTTTACTTGTTTTCTTTGATTGATTTATATTTAGGGGTTTGCTCAGTTTTATTTCTTGCAAAGATCATATACCCGGATCTGGGGAACATTTTAGGTAAGTAGCAATAAATCATGGACACTATACAGTGTATACCGATATGGTTGAGATGATGGCTACATTAGTGCGACGCATTGGTTTGTACTGGTATCCCTCAAGTCAGTCGGGGAGCATACTAGGCTTCCACGTGGTGTTATAAGCATTAACTGATCTTAGAACCTTAATTGACCCCACTTAGACATTAGAAGGTAGTGAGATAGCCGGCTTTGTGCAGTCCGAAGTTGGTTGATACTCGATACTACACTCATTGAGATTCGACTCCCGAGTTTTATTTAGTGGCAAGTCAGTTGCCGAGATAGATGAAACTTGTGGAAAAGATCAGTGATATTGAGATCTCTAGAACCCGGTTACTTCTTTAGGATAGGTTGAGCCAACAAAACTTCAAGAGGGTACTTACCTACAAACCCCATGCAAGCCTGAACCTAAGGCCTTGTGTGCCTTGCTTATGTTTTATTATTGATTTTAATATGTTATCATGACATCATAACATCATCACATCATCATATCATGACTAACCATTTCAAGGATCTAGGGGATTTATCTTTGTTCTGTGTTGCAGGTTCACGGCTTCCAGTCGTAGGAACACTATCAGATCAACTTTGTAAGGATACCTTCTCGGCTCAAGGAATGAGTCTCAAAAGTTCCTGAAAATTCCTATTTCACAAGGAGACATGGTCATCTACTCAGTCTGGTTACTACTGGTTTTTAGGAAGACATGATGAGCATTCGTTTCCAGTTCTTTGATCTGAAGCATCACTGTTTTACCTTCTCTGATTATCAATTGGTACCCACGATGGAAGAATTCTCTAGGTTGCTCGAAGTGCCTATTCTTGATCAGATACCTTTCACCGGTCTAGAGAAAGTTCCGAAACTTGAAAATGTTGTAGTAGCTTTACATCTGAAACGACCGGACATTGTATCTATTGGGAAACAAGGAATGAAGTCAAGGGTTTCTCTCCTATATTTATGATAGAGAAGGCCTAGGTATTTCTAGATTCCATAAACCTTCGTGCTTTTGAGGACATGTTGCCTTTCTTGATCTATAGTTTGGTACTATTCCCGAATCCGGCCCAATTCATAGATATGAGTGCCATCAAGATATTTCTCACTCATAACCCGATACCTACTTTACTTGGAGATGTCTTGGATTCCCTCCACACTCATACTTTTAAGAAGCGGGAAACTCTTATGTGTTGCATACCTCTACTGTCCAGGTGGTTTATTTCGCACCTGCCTCGATCAGTAATAAAGAACGAACAAGGTTTGAGGTGGTCTCAAAAGTTGATGTCACTCACTCATACAAATATCCATTGGTGTTCTCGATATCAGGCAGATGTCACTAATATTGATCGTTGTGGGGAATTCCCTAATGTACAACTCCTCGGTATAAGAGGGGGCATCACTTATAACCATTATTTAGCTATGTGTCAGTTTGGTTATGCTCGAAGGGACGATCCTCATGATATGCTCATCCAGGGTATTGTGTTCGACTACGGGAATGATCCTCAAAACTACCATCAAAGTTTTATACATGCTTCTGGCGTGCTCAACAAGATTGATAGCAATAATTTGGGACACAAGAATTCAATACCTCTAGAGCCTTATCTCAGATGGGTGCAGTCACGTGCTCAGAATCTCAAAATGCCATATCCTGCTATCTTACCTGTGATCGTAGAGCCTGTTGTTGAACGGGATGTTCCTCATACTGTTCTTCATCCCGATATGCCTATCGACTTCGAAGAGATACAAAAATCCTGGATTCAGCTTAAAGAAGAAAGAGATACCTTCGAAGCTCAGTTCTATGTTAGTGAGAACAAATTACTGGAGCTGACAAAACGACTCCACGAAGAACAAAGCCTTAACGCCTATGTCAACACAAAGAGGAAGCGTCCATGGGAGACTTGAATTTATATTTTTGCTATTTTGTAACTATTTTTATTGAAAGAAATTATAATTTTGAGCTTATTACTAAATTTTCTCTTATTTCCTTTTGTTTATACAAATTTCAATCCCACGATCCTTGAAAAAATTGCATTTGCATATCATGCATCATTACATAAACAGGTTTTCCCATACAAGTTTTCCCATAGAGGTTTTCTCATCTTCTTGTTGTTTATTTCAGTAAAAGATGGCTCTTGAACATACTGTTAAGGAACTCCAAGCTCAGAATGCCCAATTCCAGGAGACCCTCTTGAATCTCGCTCAAGGACAGAAGGATATGATGGCGCTCGTCACCAAATAGAAGAAGACTTGCAAGCCGATTGGTATCTTCAACATGGGAAGAAGATTCAAAGGTCCTTCTAAACAGGTTCAAACTGCTGATATCACCTTTGATGAAGATGACCACCAAGAGGAGGATGGTAGAAGTGTCAGGGGTGAAGGGGGGAAGCAACATTGGTTTTGGTAAGATGCCTGAGGATGAATACTATTTTGATGAACAGTTTTCGCCTACTATTGATAGATACAAGCAACTAGAAAACCGTCTCAAGGTTATGGATATCCAAAAAGTGCCTGGATTATATTTCAGAGAGCTGGGTCTTATTCTGGGGGTGGTTATCCCTTATAAGTTCAAAGTCCCTATTTTCGCTAAATATGATAGTGTGTCTTATCTTAAACTTCATCTGAGATCTTATGTTCGGAAGATCCAACCCCATACTGCTGACAGAAAGTTATGGGTTCACTTTTTTCAAGAAAGTTTGTCTGGTACACAACTTAAGTGGTTCTATCAGCTAGAGGGAACCAACATCCGTACTTGGGAACACTTGGCTGTTGCTTTTTGAAAGAAGTATGAATATAATGCCGACCTTGCACTGACTCGTGTGCAATTATAAAACATGACTATGGGTTCAAATGAAGGATTCAAGGAATGTGCCCAAAAGTGGAGAGACTTAGCTGGAAGGGTGCAACCTCCCTTATCTGACTGGGAGCTAGTTGATATGTTCATGGGCACTCTGGTAGGTCCATTCATTAACTATCTGATTAAAAGCTCCTCGTCTGGTTTTACTGAGCAGATTCTAACTGGAGAACATGTTGAAAGTGGTATCAAGAGCGGAAAGATTCAAGTGGCTATGTCTTTGAGTGCTATAAAGAAGATGTTTAATAATAAAAAGGAAATAAATGTTGTTTATGGACATAAGGGTCGTGGTAGAAATGACTGCAATCAGTATGTGGGAGCAGTACTAATTTCTAATCCTTCACCTGTTCAACAACAACTACAACAGGGCAATAGGCGTAGGTCAGGCGCTCTGGGAAGGAAATTTACCAAGATTAGTATGCCATTGTCTCAGGCGTTACAACATTTTCTAAAAGCCGAACTTATTACACTAAGGAATCCTCCTCATAATCCTAACACCTCCTCTCCTAAGTATAATCCAAACGCGAGATGCGCCTACCATTCTAATAGTCCTGGGCACGACACCAATAATTGTTGGAGCCTGAAAAAACAAAATTCAGGATATGATTGACAACAAGGAAATTGAGTTTGATCCTTCGGAGACCTCGAATGTGATTATTGTGCCTATGTCGAAGCATGACAAAGGCATAAGTGAAATTGATGATGTTCTTTATGTTGCTGCTGTGAGTGAACTGGTGACTCCTCTACCAATGATCAAGAAGAGACTACTGCATGCCAGTTTATTTCCGGGTTGTGTTGAAAAATGTTATTG
The DNA here is from genome assembly GCA_948472305.1 of Vicia faba. NCBI lineage: Eukaryota > Viridiplantae > Streptophyta > Magnoliopsida > Fabales > Fabaceae > Vicia > Vicia faba. The sequence continues at coordinate 118,311,514 of OX451741.1, forward strand.
TTGTGTAGTCTAACCCAATGGATTCAAATTACTAAAGGAAGTCATTCAACGCCTAATGGATAATCATATAATTCTGATCGAGAAGGTTTCGTCTAGTGATAATCTATGTCAAGACTTATCTGTAATTCCTGGCCCTCCTGTCAGGATCACCTCCAAAGGTCCTGTAAGGATTAAGGCCAATCCGAAAGCTGCTCCTCTAGTCATCACTACACCTGGACCTATCGCATATTCTTCGGATAAGGCTATTCCTCTGAACTATGGATCTGGCGTCTACTACCATGGTGTCAAACAAGAACTACATACTATTGAAGATGAAGTTGCTGAAGTTGCTGATTTCGACATTGACAATATTTCTGGGACCAGAAAAGTTACTAGAAGCGAAAGAGTTTTCTCCCTGAAAATATCTCTGAAGATTGTTGCTACACATATTAAAGTTACTACTACCGAGTCAACGGTTGAGGCTCGGGGAAAAGAGTAAGTGACAGAGCCTACCTAGATGGAGGCACCTAAGGAAGCTATAGTTAAAGACACCTCTAGACAAGAGTTGGAAGAGGTATTGAAGATCATCCGCAAGAGCGATTATAAAATTGTTGAACAGAGGGGGCAGACCCCATCCAATATCTCTATGTTATCCCTGTTACTGTGTTCTGAAGCCCATGCATAGGCTTTAGTGAAATTTTTGAAGACTGCTCATGTGCCACAAGAGATTTATGCCGATCAATTTGGTTGCTAGCTTGACGACTGACAATGGATTAGGTTTCTTTAATGCTGATCTGACTCTTGAGGGAAGAAACCACAACAAGGCCCAGTATGTCTCCATTGAATTCAAAGGCACTACTTTGGCTCATGTTTTAGTTTATAATGGATCTTCATTGAATGTTCTATCGAAAGGCACTCCTAACAGACTTGATTACAAATGGGTCGTACTAAATACTAGCGATATTGTAGTTCGAGCCTTTAACGGATAAAAAAGGATGGTGCAAGAGGAAGTGGATCTTCCAATCAAGGTGGATTTGTAGATATTTGAATCTACCTTTTATGTGATGGACATTAGACCAGCTTATTCTTGCTTACTGGGACGCCCCTGGATCCATGGGGCAGGCGCTGTTACCTTTACCCTACATCAAAAGTAAAAATATCCTGTGAACATAAAGATTGTTACTGTCTGCGATGAAGAAGAGTATATGGTTAGCCACTTGAACTCTTTCCGGTATATAGGGATGGACGGTGAATTCATCGGGACTCCTTATCATACTTTCGAAGTTATCCCTCCCTCTGCTACTGAAGACGTCTCTGCCATTCCTAAAGTTACGAGGGTTCCGCCCAGGATGGCTTTATTAAAATTTGCCAAAGCTACTGTAGAAGAAGGTGGTTGTACTATTTGGGGTAAGCTTCCTGACATCCCCTATAAATCTGACAAGTTTGGTTTGGGTTTCACTGCAGAAATTCAGAGGGTTGTTCGACGAGCTCGAGCTGGAAGACCACCATTCTGCATCAGCAATAACAGAGTCAACGTAATAGAGGATGCTGACAGTGATTATAACCTTGACAACTGGATCTTTCCTACCATTGGCGATGGGCACAACAACTGGAAGGCCGAGGAAATTATCTCTATCTCCTTTATTCAGGAGTAATAGCTACACTTCTGTTTTTTATTTATTTCACGTTTTGGCTTTGTAATATTTGAACAATAACTTTAAACCTTGTGCTTTACCCGAGGCACAACGGTGCATTTGTTAAGGGTTGTCATTTCATAAACATATTTTCATTTAATAAAAGCATTAGACGTTTTGCATTAAAATTTTGTGCTCTCTTTCTTTCTTTTCACTTTTATCACTTTCAAATAGCTATGTGTTCTTACACACACCCATACAATACATTGCAGATCCACATCCACTCTGGATCCCGTTGATAACGATTCTGCTATTATCACTTATGACTTTGAAAATTCGATCTACCAAGCCAAGGAAGAAGGTGAGGAATATTATGAAATACCAAGAGAAATTTTCAGACTGTTAATACAAGAAGAAAAGTCTATACAACCACATGAAAATCCAGTTGAAGTAGTAATTGGGTTCTAAAATAGACAGAAAAGAGGTCAAGATAGGCGCCAACTTAGAGGACAGTGTCAAGAACAGGTTGATATATATGTTGCATGAATATATTAAAATCTTTGCTTGGTCATACGAAGACATGCCAGGACTTGATATCGGTATTGTGGTTCACCGTCTGCCGATGAAAGAGGGTTGTGCTCCGATAAAACAGAAGGTTTGTCGTATGTGTCCTGAGATGTCAGAGAAGATCAAGGTTGAGTTTATGAAATAATTCAATGCATGGTTCTTAGCAGTGACATCATATCCTCAATGGATTGCAAATGTTGTTCCAGTACCGAAGAAAGACAGAAAGGTACGTATGTGCGTAGACTATAGGAATCTGAATAGGGAAAGCCCCAAGGATGATTTCCCACTTCCACATATTGATGTTTTGGTCGACAACACCGCCCAACATAAGGTATTCTCCTTCATGAATGGTTTTTCAGGGTATAATCAGATCAAGATGGCACTTGAAGACATAGAAAATACTACTTTTGTCACACAGTGAGGCACGTTCTTCCACAAGGTTATGCCTTTTGGGTTGAAGAATTCTGGCACAACATATCAGCATGCTATGTTAGCTTTGTTACATGATATGATTCATCACGACATAGAGGTTTATGTCAATGATATGATATCCAGATCACAGACTGAAGAAGATCATCTGGATCATCTACATAAGTTGTTTGAGAGACTGAGGAAGTATAAGCTGAGACTGAATTCAAACAAGTGGACCTTTAGGGTATGATCCGGTAAACTCCTAGGTTTCTTCGTCAGCAGCAAAGGAATCGAGGTTGATCCCTCTAAAGTCGGAGATATTCAAGAAATTCCCCCGCCCCGTACTGAGAAGGAAGTCATAGGTTTCTTGGGACGACTGAATTACATTGCTGATTTATTTCCCATTTGACTGCTACCTGTGAATCGATCTTTAAGTTGCTAAAGAAAGATCAGGTAGTGAAGTTGAAATACAATTGTAAAATAACCTTTGAAAAATCAAGGAGTAGCTACAAGAACCTCTAATTCTGATGACATCAGTTGAAGGAAGATCCCTGATCATGTATTTAACAGTGCTAAAGATCTCAATGGGGTGTATACTGGGGCAGCATAACGAGTCTGGTCGAAAAGAGCATGCAATATACTACCTTAGCAAAAAGTTTACTGACTGTGAAAGAAGATACTCATTGCTCGAGAAAACTTGTTGCACTTTGGCATGGGCTGCTCGCCGACTAAGACAATATATGTTGACTCATAAAACCTTGTTGATCTCTAAAATGGATCCCATCAAGTATATATTCGAGAAGCCCGCTTCCTCCGGAAGAATAGCAAGATGGAAAATGGTCTTGACGAAATACGACATTCATTACACAATTCAGAAGGCAATTATAGGAAGGGTATTGGCAGATCATTTGGCGCATCAAGTTGTAGACGATTACCAATCTATGAATTTTGAGCTCCCGAATGAGAACATTATGATAGTTACATATTGTGAAGAACTTGGATCGTATGAAGGACCTGAGTCAGGATCTCGATGGACTATGGTTTTTGACGGGCCTTCTAATGCGCTTGGCAGTGAAATTGGTGTCGTAATTATCTCTCCTCAGGGTTTCCATACGCCCTTCACCGTCAGATTATGCTTTGACTATACCAATAACATGGCTGAATACGAAGCGTGCATCATAGGTATTAAAGCTGCTATTGACCTGTGAATTAAGTTCTTGAGTGTATATGGGGAATCAAACCTGGTAATCAGTCAGATTAAGGGAGAATGGGATACGAAGCACCCGAATCTCATTCCTTATAGGGAGCATGTGCTTAATCCCGTACTTCAAGGAGATCACTTTTGAGCATATCCCAAGAGAAGAGAATCATTTGGAAGATGCATTAGTAACCATGTCGTCTATGTTCAAATTCAGATGGGACAACGAGGCTCCCAGAATTACCATTGAGAGGCTAGACGAACCGACACATTTCTATGAAGGTGACACAGATGGAGTAAAAGAGAAGCCTTGGTTTCATGAAGTGAAAAGATACCTTGAGGCTCAAGAGTACCCCGAGGGGGCATCTATCAACGACAAGAAATTCCTATGGAGGTTCTCAGCCAAATTCTTCCTGAATAACGGGGATCTGTACAAACACAATCATGATTCGACTTTGCTTCGTTGTGTAGACAAGAAGGAAGCGGAGAAAATTATGGAAGATATGCACGAAGGTATATTTGGTACTCACTCCAGTGGACATACTATGTCTAAGAAGATTTTGAGAGTAGGTTACTATTGGTCGACTATGTAAACCAATTGCCATCACCATTCAAGAACTTGTCATAAATGTCAAATCTATGCTGACAAAGTACACGTACCTCCAGTTCCATTAAATGTCTTAACTTCTCCTTGGCCATTTGCAATGTGGGAAATTGATATGATCAGATAAATCAAACCTACTACTTCTAATGGGCATCATTTCATCCTAGTTTCGATTAATCATTTCACCAAGTTGGTTGAAGCAACCTCGTTTGCCTATGTTACTAAGAATGTGGTCACTCGATTCGTTAAGCATAACCTTATCTATTGGTACGGCATCCCCGAAAGGATTATCACAGATAATGGTACTAATATCAACAATACTATGATCACAGAACTCTGCATGCAGTTCAAGATCAAGCACCATAACTCTTCTCTGTATTGACCAAAGATGAATGGCACAGTGGAAGCCGCCAATAAGAATATTAAGAAGATTGTGCAGAAAATGGTTGTGACCTACAAAGATTGCCACGAGATATTACCATTTTCTCTTCATGGCTATCGCACTTCGGCTCAGACATCAACTGAAGCCACCCCGTTCTCTCTATTTTACGGTATGTAAGTCGTCTTACCTGTTGAAGTTCAGATTCCTTCCTTGAGAATTATGAAAGATGCGGGCTTTGACGAAGATGAGTGGATTCAGACTAGGCTGGATTAGTTGAATTTGATTGAGGAGAAGAGGTTTGCGACTATTTGTCACGGTCAGATGTATCAGAAGCGTATGATCAAAGCATTCAACAAGAAAATCAAGCATCGAGTATATCAGGCTGGTGACTTGGTAATAAAGCGCATCATTTTACCGCAGGGTGACCCCAGGGGCAAATAGACTCCCACCTACAAAGGGCCATTTGTAATCAAGAAGATATTTTTGGGTGGTGCTATGATACTTACCACCATTGATGGTGAAGATCTTTCACACCATGTGAACACGAACATAGTCAATAGATACTATGCATGAAAACGACCCGCTATATTGATTAGCCTAGGCAAAAATAAGGGCATCCCGGTGAACCAAAAGGGTTTGGTCAAAAATTAGGGATATATATAAGACTGTATAAGACTGTATACCCGGTAAGTCGAAAACCTGAAAAGGCGGCTTGGGAAAAAAAGGGTATCCTGGTAGACTGAAAACCCAAAATGGAAGTCCAGGAAAAAATTAAGGATTAAAGTGTATGACTATGGGATATTACCAACGTCAACTTCGAATGGTACAATCAATTTAATTAACTTCTTCTGACAAGCGAGGGATGATATATTCGAAGACATAGGGGGAATAGCAGAGTTGGAACCCGACGAGATCATTTACACATAACTATACATTTCATTTTTATTTATGACAATTTCCTCTTATTAGGGTTTCTGTCTCCTTGTATAACAATCGCCTGTTTATGGGCAAACTATCAATATAAGCACCTCTGGAAGTTATCCATCTCTTTTATCCCCAGTCAGGGTATATTAGAATTATATTCCTCAGTAGAGCAATGAACGACGAATGTTCTTAAGTTCTTCTCTCCAAACAGAAATCAACATTCCCCTGTGAGGTTTCCTCAAACAGCAAACAGGAATCCCCAGCGGGTCGAAGATTCATAGTCGTCATCCCCAACAACAGTTCGGGATTTATTTTCCCAGTCAAGAATGTTATACAAACCTACCTATACACTTCACTGATATCTCACATTCATACATCATTTATCATATCATATGCATACAAAACGCATTAGCATGTTCACATTTATTTCAAGGGCATTACTATGCAATACATCACATACATCATGGCGTTGCATAAAACTAACTTTGTCTTTTCAGGTTAAGTTTGCAAACATACAAGTATTTCCCTCAGAGATTAAATTTGACAAATATCTCTTCTAGATGAAGTCAGACGTAGACATCTTCTAGTGCATCATTCAGATGAAGTCAAGCATATATTTCCTTATGATACTCTTTTGGAAAAAGTCAGGCGAAGACTCTTTCTGGTACCTCTTCTAGTTGAAGTCGGGCGTAGACATATTCTTGTTCTGGTGAAATTAGGCATAGATTTCCTTCTGGTACTCTTTTGGGAAAATTCAGGCGTAGACTCTTCCGGTACCTCTTCTAGTTGAAGTCGGGCGTAGACATCTTCTAGTTCAGATGAAATCAGGCGTAGATTTCCTTATGATACTCTTTTAGGAAAATTTAGGAGTATCCTTAAACAGAAGACATAAATCTCTAGCAAAATTATTCCCAAAATAAATTGAAGAATCACTTTCTTCATCTCCAGCGACAACCAAGGATTTATTATCCCCTGCAAGACGTTGTTATAAGAAGCTACCAACGCTCTCCAATGACATGTCGCATCCATACATCATTTACAATATCATAACATATGCATACCAAAGGCATGTGTTATACCCCAAAATTTTCCCTCCCATTTTCCTTCAAAGATATTCTCATGAGATCCTCATTTTCTCAAGTTGGCTCAAAAATTGATCAAACAAATTCTTCTTCTAAGCAATGGGTCCACAACTAGGTTTTTTTTATTTCTCAAGGAGGATTAATTTTTAAAGGTATCAAGTGGTTTTCATGGTTCTCCATAGGTCTTCAAGAATGATCATGTCAATTTTCAAGTCTTGAATCACAAGTTTGCTCAGTCAATGGCTCAGATGATTGAAAATCAACTATATTGAGTAAACAGTACACCATGGTCAACATACAGTCAAATATCAAGATTTTTGGTCAACATCAATATTTTGAAGTCATATCCATCATTTGATCAAGGGTTGATCATGATTCCTCAATAAAAGCCCTCAAATCATCAAAAGTCAAAAGTTTCCAAATTAGGGTATCCTTAGGAGAAGTCAACTAAATTTTGACCAAGCATAACTTTCACATGATTCATCAGCTTTTCCCCAACTAAAGCGCATTTTGAAGGAAATTAAATTCTCTACAACTTTGTATCTCTATGCTCAAGTACAAAAAATGCATCATTTGAGAGATATAAGCCAATACATTATAGGTCATTTCAAAAGTCAACAAAAAGACATTTTTTGTCAAGACAACTTACATTAAGATAAATTCTTCAAAAGCAAAAATGATCAACATAGAAGTTGTAGAGGACATCTTGTGCTTCTAAAAAGTCCAAGATCACCTTCAAAAGATAAAAACTGAATGAGTTATGGCCATTGCAAGTTGGGAAATTTTAAGCAAATGCATGGAGTTCAAATTGATCAAGCTTGATATTTTGGACTATTGGGCCATGGTTTTGAAGTCCAAACGTGTTTATGCCTTTCATACACCTCAAAATTCATTCACACACCTTTTGGCCTTATTTTATTTTTATTATTTTTTGTTTAATTCATTAATAATACAAAATAATAAGATAAAATTATATCTTGTTACACAAGGGTCCAAGCCCATTTGTTTTTACCCTGGAAATTATCTATATATTCAAGCATCAAGACAAGAACAAGACCATGAATCCTTGCCTCCAAAACATGTCCAAAGTATTTCCAAATAATTTCAAGAACCCTAAAATTCTCAAACCCTACTTTCAAATCCCTCTCACTGCAAAACAACCATCTCATTTACTCCTAGACACCATACATAGTAAGGTTGGGTCGATGTTGATGTTCAAAAGCTCATGAGAATACCATACATGCATCTCTGATTTCATAAATTTTGTTAATTTGGTATTGTGATTTTTGTTTTGTTTTATGCCATATTAATGTTACTAATGCACTCCTGAGATGTCCCTGAATAGGTTTGGATCATTATCATGATCCCATGCAGTCAGAACCATAGGGTACCATGTTTGCTCTGATCGGTACCATTTCTGTTATAGCGGATAAACCATTTACTTTTAGATCAAAATAGAATGGTCGTTGGATTTATGACCCTCGATTTAGGGGGTAGGATGTATTTTATTGCTAACCTTGTTAATTTTGTAGGTTTTAAAAAAGGGGCTTACCGGAGAAGACGACCAGAGCTATGGCTCTGACGCTTCTCCAGCCAATATATATATATATATATATATATATATATATATATATATATATATATATATATATATATATATATATATATATATATATATATATATATATATATATATATATATATATATATATATATATATATATATATATTTGTTTTGTTTAATCATATGAACGGATGAAACAACCGCCTAGTGGAAAGAGAGCACGCGATAAGGCATTCGTACTAAAGGGCTTGGGTTCGATCCAGCCTTTTGACACTTTTTTCTCTAATATTTCATATGTTTTTCAGGTTTAATATATTTTCTTTTGTTCGTGTTTCTAAGCGCAAACGAGCGCCTGGCTCAATTGGTATGCATGCTGCCTGGAGATGCAGGGGGCGTGGGTGTTTTTTCCCACTAACTTGATTTTTTTTTTTTACCTTAACCCTAATTTTCTTTAATAAACCCTAATTATTATTTTAATCAACATTAAAACAAATTAGGTTTAGTTTTCTTTCTCATAAATTAAATTTGATTTTAATTTATTAAATTAATTAGGATAATTAGTTTCGATTAATTTATTTACTTAATTTTTTCGATCAATTAAAATCAACCTAGACTTTAGGGTTTGTTTGATTTAATCACTTAATCAATTTTTTAATTAAAATCAATTAGGTTTAGGTTAAATCATCAATCATATTTTCATTTAACAATTTCTTTGTTTCTTTTCCTTTTAACTATTTCGCGCTTTATAATTTTCGCACTAGTTTTCCTATTATGTAATTGCTAAGGAATGTAATAGTTTAAATTAGGGTTTTATTTGATTTCTATTTCCCCCAATTTTTGTAGTTTTGTACCCCCTTCCCCGAAGCTTTTTAATAGTGTAGGACATTTAATTTATGTCTTTACAGTTTTCCTTGTAACTGTCTAGTTTAATAGGATTGTATGACAAGATCTAAAACGAAATGTTAGATAACCGTAATCCAAGATAAATATAATTGAACTGAATCATTATTCACACACTCACCTCTAGGATAACCTCACTTGTTACCTTCGAATAAATAGTCATGTCCCTCGAACGCGGGGATGCTTTAGCAAAGTCCCTCGGATTAAAAATATCGTAGTCCCTCGATGACCCTTTGATGTTGTCTTCGATAAACGATCTTAGTCCCTATGATAAAATTGCTAAAGAGCCCTATGAGTTGCCTTTATGATTGAACGATAACCTGCGCCTGTCTCTCACACATCCAACGATAGGGCTTCCTATTAACTAATGGTATGATAACACTATCTAAGGAGGAGGAAGATAACGCAAAAGATATTTTGAGTAGGTAGATAGCTCGTAATCGCTTGCTCACTAAAACAAAATATTTTCACCAACACTTTTCTCTGAAATAGTTTCAAAACAAACACTTTATATACATTCTCAACTGATACGAGAATCATTACAAATTCTTGCCGAACTTAGGCATTTTTAAAATATTTTCAAACATACACATAAATCATTTTCAAAGAAAGTGAGCTAGCGATTAAGAGCCTGTAGATAACTACGGATAAAAGAGTGCTAACACCTTCCCTTTTCATAACCTACCCCCCAAACTCAAGAAAATTCTCGAAGGTCTTTCCTGTTCTTTTCACTCTTTCCCTATTGGATAAAAGAAAAGTCGGTGGTGACTCTTGCTATCCCCAACATTTGTGATAAAATGAAAACCAAGTCAGTTATCCCACCGTATTACAACATGTAACACTCTTATTTATTTTGAGATAATCATTACACAATGCATACATCATGACATTGCATAAAGCTAACTTTTTCTTTTTAGGTTAAATTCACAAATAAACGAATATTATCAACAATTTACAGAGAAGATGTAAATCAATTCCAGAAACTGGAAGGGGAGACTATCTACATAACCAACACTTTCATAGAAACAAGTGTGGATTCCTTCTAATGCTCTTTTGGATAAATTCAGGAATAGACTCATTCCAAATGAATTTGCTAGACAAAGTCCAACGTAGACTCATTCTAGTGCATCATTCAGATAAAATCAGACATAGATTTCCTTTTGATACTCTTTTGGAAAAAGTCAGCATATACTCCCTTCAATATCTCTTCTAGATGAAGTCGGGCGTAGACATCTTCTAGATGAAATCAAGCGTAGATTTCATTTTGATTATTCTTTTGGGAAGAAAAGTCAGGTGTAGACTCCTTCGAATACCACTTCTAGATGAAGTCGGGCGTATACATCTTCTAGTGCATCATTCAGATAAAATTAGGCGTAGATTTCCTTCTGATACTCTTTTGGGAAAAAACTCAGTTGTAGACTCCTTCCAATACATCTTCTAGATGAAGTCGAGTCTAGACATCTTCTAGTGCATCATTTAGATAAAGTTAGGCGTAGAGTTCCTTTTGATACTATTTTGGAATAAAAAAGGCAAGCGTAGACACCTTCCAATACCTCTTCTAGATGAAGTCGGGCGTAGACATCTTCTAGTGCATCATTCAAATAAAGTCAGATGTAGATTTCCTTCTGATACTCTTTTAGAAAAAAGTCAGGCGTAGACTCCTTCCAATACCTCTTCTAGAAGTCAGGCGTAGACGTCTTCTAGTCCATCATTCAGATGAAATCAAGTGTATATTCCTTCTAAAACTCTTTTGGACAAAGTCGGGCGTAAACTCATTCCAAATACATCTTCTAGACAAAGTTAGACGTAGACTCATTCTGGTACATCATTCAGACAAAGTCAGGCGTAGACTCATTATGATATTCCTATCAATATGTACTCTAGATGGCTTCTATAAGCCCATCTTCAATGAAATCCCGTCACTCTTCAAATGGCATCTTTAAGCCCATTCCTAGTACAATCAACCAACAATGTTACTTCATGCACATGCGAGTGCAAATTTCTGGGCACTTAAGTCTTCAATCCTCTTCCACCTTCAGATTGCGAATGGCGAGCATGTCAATCTAACTCTTGAGGTTTAAGAAGATTGAACAGAGGAAGCTGTTGTACCCCAAAAATTTCCCTCCATTTTCTTTAAGACATTCTCTTAGGATTCTCAAATGCTCAAGGTTGCCCAAGAATTGAGCAGACAAATTCTCTTCCTAAGCAATGGATCCACAACTAGGGTTTCATCTTTCACAAGGAATTTTGGGTTTCAAAGGCCTAAAAGGGAATCCATGGGTCCTCATAGGTCTTCAAGAATTCCCATACCAAGTTTCATGTCTTGTATCACAAGTTTGCCCAGTCAATTGCTCAGATGATGGAAAATTAATTGTATTGGATAAAAAGTCAACTGTTGTGAACATATAGTCAAACCGCAAGAATTTTGGTCAACATCAAGATTTTAAAGTAACATTCATCATTTGATCAAGGGTTGATCATGATTCATCAAGAGATTTCTCAAAAGTCAAAAATTGCTAAATTAGGGTTTTGATCATTCCTCTAGGAGAAGTCAATTCAACTTTGACCAAGCATAACTTTCACATGCTTCATAATATTTTCCTCAACCAAATCTTGTTTTTAAGGAAATCCAATTCTCTTCAACTTTGTCTCTCTAAGATCAAATCCAAAAAATGCTTCATTTTAAAGATATGGGCCAATACATTATAGGTCATTTCAAAAGTCAACAAAAAGACACTTTTTGTCAAGGCAACTTTCATCAAGATAAATTCTTCAAATGCAAAAATGATAAAAATAGAGATTGTAGAAGACATCTTGAGCTTTCCAAATAGTTTAAGATCACCTTCAAGTAATGAAAATTGAGAGAGTTGTGATTGGTGCGAGTTGGGAAATTTTGAGGAAATGCATGAAGAGCAAATTGATCAAATTGGTGCTTTTGGGCTATTAGACCTAAGTTTTCAAGTCCAAAAGTGTTCATAACACATTAAAGGACCCCTAAATCCATTCTTACATTTCCATGAATTTTATTCTTATTTATTTTTATTTTATTCAATTAAAATCAAAATAAATCAAATAAAATATGAGTTGATGGACCAAAGGGCCTGTGGGCTTTATTTGGATATCTTCTAGAAGGCCCAAGACCTCATAAGAGTTTGCCAAAACCGTGAAAACATGTTAGGAACAAGAACCTTCAAGTTTGGAATGTTTTTAAAACAAATTTGAAAAGAATGAATTGTGTTTGGTTTCAATTGATTCATGTCCATTTTTGTTAGCCTAAAATGTCCTCTATAAATACACCATCCCTCACACTACAATGGAACACAAAGTGGCTTCCATAGAAGCAAGGTTTCAAAATCACAAAATTTCAAAGAAAGGTGCAAACTCGTATCAAAATTTTCAACCACTCTCAATCAAAACCAAGTCTCAAATCGTGTTCCTGAAGCTCCCAGGAATCTCATCAAGTCCATAAACTAATCTACTCACGTTTGGAATAGCTTACACAAGCCCACCGATTTTGATAATTTTTTTGAATTCAGATCTTTTAATCTATGCATATTTAACTAATTTTGTGTGCACAGTTGAGTTCATCATGGTGTTTAGAACATGTTTGAATAAGAAAATGCAAGCTTTAACACATGGATGATGATTTACCATGGCTAGGGCACAATCAGGTTCTCTCTTTGAAACCCCATTTTAACTAATTTATTTCTCTTTTAAAATTAAAATCAAAACATATAAAAAATCAGAGTATTACATAAAATAAAATAAAATAGTCTTTTAGGATTTCTTAATTAAATTTTTTCATTTAATTAGATTTTAGTTCTTTTTTTAATTTCTAAAATTAATTAGAATAATTAGGCTTTTATTAATTATTAACTTCAATTATTTTCTACAAAAATACACCAAAAAAATTAATTTCTAACATTTTAAATTTTAGGACTTTAAAACGTTTTTTCTAACATTTTCTTATTTATTTGCCCCTTTACTTTCTTAGAGAAATTGTATAGGTCGTACGGTTTATTTTGTAATAGCTTAATTTATTTTCTCACGTTTTTTTTCTATTATGTAACTACTCATGGAATGTAACAGCCTAGGTTTATTTTCATTCACTTTACTTTATGCATATATATATATATATATATATATATATATATATATATATATATATATATATATATATATATATATATATATATATATATAGTAACTAGGCATGTATGACAAGATCTAAAACCAATCGTTAGATAACTCTAAATAAACAAGATAAATAACTGAACTGAATCATTTGCACACGCACACCTCTAGGGTAACCTCCCTTGTTACCTTCGAAAAAATAATGGTCATGTCCCTCGAACATAGGGATACCATTAACAAAGACCCTCGTTTAAAGTCATCATAAAGATCATATTCCTGTGATGTCTCTCGAAGTTGTCTACGAGAAATGATCTTGTCCCTCGAGTTGCCTACAGATATATGATGACAGTCCTTTCAAATTGCTAAGGTATCCCTACATGTTGCGTTTTATGACCATAACGACGATCCTACGCTTGTCCCTCACATCCAATGGATGGGGCTACCTACCAACTAATGGTATGGAAGAACGATCCCTAACGGAGAATAAAAGGTATAATGAAAGACCTTTCAGTGGGTAAGATACCCTTAATTGCTTGCTCACAAACTAAAATAATTTTCACACCTCACACTTTCAAAACAATCACTTTCAAACGCTTTATAAACACTCTTGAGGACTGATACAAGGGTTATTATAAAGCAGTCTGCCTTACATTGGCATTTTCAAAACCTTTTCAAAGCACACACAAAGTAAATTAAAGTGAGCTAAGCAATTAAGATCTCGTAGATAACTACAGATGGAAAGGATGCTAACACCTTCTCTTTTTATAACTTACCCCCCGAACTCAAAATCATAAAAGGTCTTTCTTGTTCTTTTAACCTTTCCTACATATTGGATAAAAGAGAAGTCGGTGGCAAATCTTGCTAACCGTAACATTTGCGATAAAATGCAAAAACAAGTCAGTTCTCCCACCGTATTACAATTTCAAACATGAATAACTTTTAGCTCAGATCACCAACTGCTACCTTTCTTGGCACATTGTGAAGTTTGTTGTGGGATCTTTCAAATGCAACAAGAATGATGCCTTAAAGCCTCTTGAGTTGCTTGCCCTATGGATTTGAATATGGCACTTTGAAACTGAGATTTCACTTGCAATCAGAAGGGAATTTGGTTATTATGTTTGCTAATCATCAAATTGATGCGTGATTTTTATCTAAACATGTTTAAAAAACTTGCTTGTACCTGTTTAAGCCTTCAAACACAATAATTAAGTGATTTTTAATGCTAAGCAAGTTACACTTTTCTCACTTTTGACCTTCACATGACTTTTCTTCAAACCTCACTATTTCTTCCAATTCTCCTTGTCATTCACTCTCCTATAAATAGAGGCACCCCCTCTTCATTTCTCAAGCTTTAGAGAGCCAAACAATCCTTGTTCAGATCCCACACAAACTATGGATTTGTATCTTTGTATTCGTCATTTCTCACCCTCATTCACCAAAAGCTCCATTCAATTAGCTTTATTAAACTTATCTGAATCTAACCATACTCTTACCACCAAGAATCGAGCACTGAATCAAGCATACCAAATCCAGTTTCAGAGCTCTGAAGTTGAACTTGTGCAGGTAAAATTCTTTATCAATTATCTTCAAATTTCTTGATATAATGCAGCTCTTGGTTCACTGTTGCTCATAGCATAGTTCATTTGCAACTGTAACTAAGTTTGGTACTTCTGTTTTCAATCTATTTTCAATTTTTTCTTCTGGTTTTTTCTAAAACGACTAAGTTACCATAAATATAAATTATTCGCGAGGGTACCATTGGAATCCTCTTGAAGAGATGAAGAGAATGGCACTAGTCTGAACTCTTAATTTTACCATTTGTGGAATCACGAATTGGAGGTGGCTGGAGGTTAAAGACGATGACATGTCTCTCTTCAACCAATGACATGATGCCACGCTTTTTAAAAAAAAATTGTTTTAAACATTTGATCATGTGGTTTATTTTCTAGAGTCCATGATATGAAAAGCGCGCCAGATCCCTTAGATATGTTTACTAGCGTGTTTTGACAATGATCAAATGGTCCATATTTTTTTGGTTTATTATTTTATTTTATGATTTTTGTTTTAATTGTTTTAAACTTGAAACATTCATAAAAATTCATTTCAACTTCTAAAATAATGAAAAAAAATTTAAAAATACTTTTGATTTTTCTCTTTCTGATTTTTTCTTTTTCACATTTTTATTTTATGATTTGATATTTTTAAAAAAATTTCTCTTTCTTTTGATTTGTTTAATTGTTTAAAAATACTTTTTGTTTATTTTAAATTCTGAAAAAATTATGGAAGGATCCAATGACCTCTTGACAAATATGGTGACTTGATCTTATTTTGATTTTTGATTTTTCTATTTTTTTTACAAATTTTGGTTTATTTTCCTTATTTCTTTATATTTTAAAAATAGTTTCTGACTTTAAAAAATTCTAAAAAGTTTGTAAACACTTGTTGACTCATGTTTGACCTTTGATATTTATTTAAGATTTTTATTTGGTGTGTTAATACATGTTGTGTATTTTACCAATTATTTCCTTTTTATAAATCATTTAAATTTTGTTTTTATATTAAATATATTTTTATTTTTTTTTATTGATCCTAATTTGGAGATACTTGAGTATTACTTTGAGACAAGTTCCTCAACCTCATTGGATCTTGGGTGTTTATAGGTTGAAAAACAAAATCCACTAAAATGGATTAATGATGTTGATGATATTTGAAACCCTAATTCCATCTGAGGCATTGATTACATTATCATTCCCCTCCCTCTTCATCTTATCCCTTTCTTTTTTTTTACTTGTGCTACATGTCTTTAGAGAATGATCTACATATCATTTCTCTAACATGTATAGTACATAGATTGATTGTAATCAGCCTCAAAATAGGTGTGGCTTCTACATAAGTCCACTTATGATTGCTTAACATAGCACTAAATTTGTCCCAACTCGAAAAATGATCATTCGTGGCCCAAACTTTATGTTTGAAAGCCCAAGTATAATTGATTATTGAATTTTGGTTCAAAACCTTTGAAGCTTGTTGTTATGAGTCTTTGGTCTTATCAATCCTCCAACAAGCCTTCATTAACTTTGGCCTAAGTTTGATCTTCAATTATCGTTTGTCATATGTGTTGGTTTGAGTACTTAAAATGAATGATATACTTGACAAAAAGCAAATGAAACTTTTTGTTGAGATACTTTGATTTTATCAATCTTCTAATGAGTTTTCAAACGCAAGCTTCAAGATGGTCATTCAACTAACCTTTTGTTATACTTGGCCTCTAACTTCTAATTCACTAACAATTAACTTTATTGTATGCCTTTATTTTGTGCCTTTAATTTTATGTACCATTTATTTTTTAGCATTTACATCTTATGCTATTTGCCTTTTGCTCACTTGAGCATTTATTTTCTGCCTTGTTATCTTTGCTCACTTGAGCTTTATTATTTTTTTGTTGTAATATACTTAATAATCTACTTGGACATTGAGGTTACTTAGACTACTTGGTTACTATCCCTAGCACTATGGAGTTGTGGATTCCTAAGATGTAGGATTAGAAACCATGAGACCTTAGAACTCTGTAATCTTTGGTTGATATTTTTGTAAAGATCTTCTGAAATTCTTGGGGTTTACTCCAAGAAATTGGTTTGAATTTTTGTTGTGTACAGGTTATTCTGATTTTCATGCTTTGTCTGTGATTGAGAATTACTCTATATACAGTTGTTACTCTGTCTAATTTTTGTCAATGAAGACTTTGCTTGGCTCTTAATTCATCTGAAGCTTGGTATTTCTTAGAGGTTTAGTATTTTTGCTTGCTTGGTTTTAATCCAAAGGATGTGAATTCTATATTGATTTCTTTATGTCAAGTGTTGGTTTCTTGTTGGTTAGACCATTCTTTTTCTTAGCTTTTACTTGGTGTACTTAGGATAGTCCATTCATCTCCTCTTATCTTCTTTAATTTCAAAAATCTTCTCCCTCATTTTCAAAACTCTTTTTTTTTTCTAACTTGAACCGCTTTCATAATAAACATGAACTTAGGTTCATGCATTTTCAAAAATGTTTTCTTAATTAAACCTTTAATCAATTTAACCATACTTTGAAATCTTTTTTTAAGGCTAAAAGTCATTAACCTCATTTAAACCATTTTTCCACTTTGGCTTTTAACTTTAAAACATTTCTCAAAAGATTAGACTCTTGTTGATTTTTGTAGGGATGCAAGCTACTATACTTCTACGATATGTAGTGAAGAGAGTTATTTTCCACTTGGATGTTGAGTTATGGATTTTAAATCCAAGTTATATCCTCCATTTGAGATGACGCAAACGCTTTTTTCTCATAATTGTGGGTACTAAGTATGTTTTGCACTCGGATATGATGAGATGTCTCTTCTCTTAAAATTAACCAACACAAATATGTTTTAAAAATTTTAAGATAAACTACGAGTACCCTGAACCCCTATTGCACGTAAGATGGTACGTAGGCACTAAAGGTTCGCAACCGCGGCAGGTGCAAAAATTGTAAAAAAAATACTTATTTTCTCATCTCCACCATATTATTTTGCATACACCTTTTATAGCCAAAATTCACAGATTTTCAAAGAGGTTCCTGCGGAGTACTGTAGATGTTTAGGGTACTAATGTCTCCCCTTTGCATAACCAACCCCTGTACCTAGATTCTCTCCCTCTTTTTTTTGAGTTTATTCTCTCTTTTCCAATTTCTTTTGGAAAAAATAAAGTGTAGTGGCGATTTTCATTTGATCTATACGAGTTAAGTCAATCCAATGGCTTAGTCTCAACATTTCTACCGTTACAGAAATTTGGCGACTTCATTGGGGAGAAAATTCTCTAAGTGGGTTGAGTCTATCTTTGTTTATCTATGTATGTGCTATTATTTGTTGTATATATGTATGTCAGGATTTTTCTAGTTTTTAGGGTGTTTGGTGATCTCTTATGTATGTCTGCATCATTGCATAACAAGTGTTCACAAGTGGTTTGGTCTATTTTTGCCAATTCTCAAGTCACATTTCAAAAATTTATAACTTTTCAAATTTCAATATTTTGAGTGGTTATTTGTACATATGATTCTCCTTGACATCATCTACAATTTCTATTTACAAGTCAAGAGCTGATAATGCTTTGAAAAGCCACGAAAAAATAGAAACGTTAGAAGTCGTTTATAAATTTAGTTGAATTTTATTTTTATTGTGTTTTATTCATGATTTCTTTTCCATTTAAAAAATTCACAAAAAATTTACTTAGCATCATGTTATTTTTGTATTTACTATTTTTACTTCTTTACTAAAAAATTGTCAAAAATATGTTCTTCTATTAATTTAAATTCATATATTAGTATCATTTATTTCAAAAAAATATATAGAAAAATTTATATAAATTCTTTTACTTTCTTATATTTATTTTATTTTTTTATCTTTTAATTTAACTTATATTTTCATTTATTTTAATTCAAGAAAAAAATCATAAATAGTTAATTTAATATCTCTTTTATTTTTTATTTTGTATTTATTATTATTACTAACAATTTTAGTTATTATTATTATTATTATTATTATTATTATTATTATTATTATTACTTTGTCCTTTTGTTTTTTTGTGTCAATAAAGAAAAATTGGGACCACTATAATATAGTACAAACACTTCACATGGATTGTCAATTTGTACTTATCAATGGTCAAGAACCATTCTCATAAAGTCACATGGATTGCTACATAAACACTCTCGCCTCATTCACCTTATAAATAAGATCTCTCTTTATTTCATTTAAAAAACTAACATATACCACAAATCATTCACTAAACTAAGCCAAAATTCTCTTCTTTTTTCTCTTCATTTTCTTTCAAATCATTTCTTCCTTTTATTGAATAGGTAGACAATTATACTTGTTCTTTATTTAATTTTATTGCATATTTACTCTTTATTTATTTATTTAGTATCATAATTATCACCATTTTGCAAGAAAACTCCATTGATTCAAAATCAAGAGTTGAAAAGTATTATTGAACCTCCAAAAGTAAAAGTGATATACTATTGTTTAATTTTCATTTTTTTCTATAATTTTTGTTGTTTATTTACTTATTTTGAGCATAGATCTTTGCCCGTGAGATTAAGTAGATAAATTTTCATTATTCATTTGTTTAATTTAATGAAAAATTGAGAAAGCTATGACATTTATACTATTTTTATTATAGACTTCATCTTATTCTTCTTTATCTATTTTATTTTTATTTGAATCAATTTGGAAAGCATTTGAGATTTTTTTAAGCTTGTCGGATATTTGATGAACTTTCATCATTTCCAATCTACCTCTAAATAGTCCTTTGATCATTCGAGGTACTTGGGACTGATGATAATTTTGTCATAATATATTTTTCTCGACTTTATCTTGATCCCCCATATTTGTTAATTGTACTATATGTATAAGAGAATGAACTTCAAAGTGTCATTTCTCTAACATATATGGGTACATACATTCTATGCTCCATATGAAGTTACACTTATCCTAAATCATATTATTAACTTTACTTTAATGTCATTTATATTTCCGCACTTTATATTTCCGCACTTTATATTTTCCTCCTTTACTTTTATGTCATTTATCATCCATAGAATTTTATTTTCTTTACTTTATGCATTTTTTATTTTCTCACTTGAGCATTTATCTTCTCTTTGCTCACTTGAATTTCATATTTTTCTTTTGCTTGTTATAAGTCACTTAATAAACAAAATACCTAAAATTGGTTCTTTAATCCTTGGGCTATGTTTACTATCAATTTTTATCTGATGCATGGTTCTTATTCGGTCTTCATATGATTATTATATTTGTGTTTAAATCCAAGGGAAAGGGTTATCTTGTTGACTTCATGTCATTGTGTGTCATTGTGCATTCTTACATGTTTCTTTTGTCTATCTTGTTTGTATTTTGTCAGTTAAACCACTCTTAAACCCTATTTTTAAAACTTACACCTATTTCATTGAAACTTTGACATTAGGTCATTGAATTTTCAAAACTTCTTTTCTTTAATAAACAAATTCAAAAAAAAACATTTTAACATGTCATAATCTTTTCAAAAAAATAATAAAGACACTTCTTTTCACATCCCCGCACTCTTTTAGCAAACAATAACATTTTAGCCAAAACACATATATTTCAAGAGGTTCTTGCGGAGTACCGTAGATGCATTGGGTGCTAACACATTTCCTTTATATAACCAACTCACGTACCTTTTAATATCTTTATTGCATTGCTTCTAGTTTTCTTTCTTCTTTGTATTGCATATTTATTTTGGGTTTTATTTCGCTCTTTTCCCATTCTCTTGGAAACAATAAAGCACGGTGGCGACTCTTGCTTATTTACGAGTCAATCTAATTAATAGTTTGATCTTCGATTTTCACCGCTACAATCACGACTTTTATTTTAAAGTTTGATCGAAACTATAATTAGATTTCTATCTATTCGTATTAAAATGTGAGAAACACTCCTATTTTAAACTGGTCATAAACACCTTTTTCTTTTTCTTAATTTAGTCAAATTTTAGATATGCTTAATCAATTTTCTAACTATGAACTGCCACGTGATTTTTTGTGAAGTTAAGCAAATGGATAATGTATTAGCTAGGCTTAAATGTACATAATAATTGTGTTGTTTTCTATGTTTTCCCTAGATTTACATGCTTTGCCTTATTGGCCAATAAAGTGTTTTGTGTTTCTTTAAATTTTTAGTTTTTTTTGTAGTTATTTTTGGGCCTAGACCCTCATTTGAATACAAAAGAATTATAATACTAATACGAAAGATAAAAGGTTCAAATTGCTCCCTTTATAATTTTTATTTATTGATACATATGTTAAGCTTGTACGACATCATAATTCCATATGAATATATCTACAAGCATTAATCATATTATAACATATAATTCTCTTATGGTATTTCTAAAGTTATAGTCAATCAAATAACTGGTTGATTATTTGAGACATCATAAGATATAGTTTCAAACATAATGAATCTTTTTGCAAATCAAAATCTTCCTGTTCCGCCCACAACAATGAGTTCTCTTAAATTCTTCCATTGATGACTGGTACTTTGAGTTTCTAAAGTGCTTCCACTATGTAATACGGTGGGAGAACTGACTTGGGTGTTTAACGTTTGATCACAATTGTTGCGGATAGCAAGAGTCACCATCGACTTTTATTTTATCCAATAAAGGAAAGAGTGAAAAGAATAGGAAAGACCTTTTGAGAATTTTCTTGAGTTCGGTGGGTAGGTTAGTAAAAGGGAAGGTGTTATCACCCTTTTCATCTGTTGTTATCTACGGGCTCTTAGTTGCTAGATCACTTTTGAAATGCTTTGTTTGAAATGTGTTTTGTGATGTTTTTGAAAGTGTTTTTGAAAAGTGTCTTTGTTTAGGAGAACTTTATAATGATTCTCGTCTCTATAAGAATGTATACAAAGTATTGACTTTTAAAAATATTTCATTTGAAAGTGTTAGTGTGTTTAAAATATGTTTTGAAAATGGTTGTGAGCAAGCAACTAAGAACGTTCTACCTACTCAAAAAGTCTTGTTCATTTCCTCCTCCTTGAGATATTGTTATCTTACCATTAGTTAGTAAGCAACCATATCATTGGATGTGAAGGGACAGACGTGGGTCGTCGTGTAGTCATAGAAAGCAATGTTTAATAAATATGTTAGCAATTTTGTAAGGGTCTAAGATCATTTTGAAGGCAACATTTGAAGCACCATCGAGGGACTATGATCTTGTTTTTTTAAAGATTATGCTAAAGTATCTCACATGCATAACATGACTATTTATTTCTTAAGGCAACAAGTGAGGTTAACCCTAGAGGTGTAAGTGTGCAAAGTGTTTGTTTTTTTAATGCATTTTTGTCTTTGAATTAGGGTTTTCTACTTGTTGATTTTAATTTTGCCATACAAACCCTAATTACTACAATTTATATTGAAAGCGATAAATTACGAAATATAAAAATCCTACGCTATTACATCATTTGGGATGGAGGATGCAAATTTACAAATGGGGGAATGACAAGTAATTTAAACCTAAGTTACTATTACAACCATATTGAATTTGAATAATAATGTATAAGAATGAATAAATATATAAGAATTAATAAATGGAAAAAGAAATTGTTTTTTGTTTGTTTTTGTTAAGAAAAAGGTTTTGACCTAATTAAATAAAAAAAAAGTAATTAAATTAAGTAAATTAAACCTAAGTAAATTAAGAAAAGAAATTGGATTTAATTAAAGAAACAAGTTTTTTAGGGTTTTATGAAAAAGGTTTTTATTAACTAAACTAGTATAAGAAAGTTAATTAATTAAAAGAAACTTAAGTTCTAAATTAATTTTAATTAGAAAAGAGAAATTAAAATAAAATAAACCTAAGTCTAATATTTATTTATGGAAAGAAATTAAATTGAAAATAAGAAAATATTTTTGTCTTTTTGTTTTAAAAGAAATAAAATACAAGTATCTAGAATATAAATAATAAATAAAAATATTTTTATGGATTTTTGATTTAATAAATAATAATAATAATGATGATAATAATAATAATAATAATAATAATAATAATAATAATAATAATAATAATAATAATAATAATAATAATAATAATAATAATAATAATAATAATAATAATAATAATAATAATAATAATAATAATAATAATAATAAAGAAGAGAAAATAAAATAAAAATTTAAAAATAAAGTCAAGGGTTGTGAAATGAGAAAAGGTGGTTTTGAAGTAAAACAGTTTTAGGGTTTAGGCCCAATATGAGTTTTTTTGTTAATTAGAAAAATAAAAGAAACAAAATAAAAGATGGGCCTGCGTTATAAAGTGTAATGGGGGGTGAACCTGAGCAAAAAATCAAAGTCTGGTGGTAGGCTTAGGCGCGCTAGCTTGTGTCAAAAAAAGGAAAAAAATAATGAAAATTTGGGAAAAGGGCAGCGCTGGGGCTCGAACCCAGACCCTTAGCAATAATATGCGCACGCTCTACCACTGGGGTGGCTATACATCTGTTAACTTATGTCAAACCATAAATATATTTTATAAAATCAGTTCTAATGATAAATTTCATCTTCTTCCTCGCGCCAGCCAGAGTCCCTACAACTCATTCATTTCTCAACTATTCTCAAAAGTATGAACTTCAAACTTGTTCGAAATTTCACCACGATTCTAGAAATGCAAATAACTTAAATAATGGCTCAAAGATGAGCATGAATTTTGACTAGTACCAATTCTAACCTAATTTTTTTTAAAAGTCCAAACTTAAAATTCTCACTACTTAAGCAATATAAATGAATTCTAAGGACATGGTCAGCTTCAGGACAATGATGTCTACATTTTATCTTTGAAAATGGAAACCTAACAATGCCTATATGAAGAGATTGAAAATAAGAAAACTTACCTCAAAACTGGATTTCGTGTTTTGATTTTGAGCTTGCTTCAAGGTGTTTTAATGGCCTCGTTAGCTTCCTTGAACCTCCGGGAAGCTATTCCAATGGTTACCTTGAGTTGAGAGTGTTTGAATTGTTTTAGAGAAGTCCAAGTGCAAACCTCTATTTTTGAAAATGGAAGATGGTAATGGAGGTGTTACAGAACTGTAACAGGGATTGGGATAGCTTCTATATAAAGTAAGAAAGCTTTGTGAATGGTTTAGACAAGAAACGCACGAGTAAATTTTGAGTTGGGTGTTCTATGTCAAAAATGACACAAAAATGGAGGTTTTGTGCAATTTCTGTCTTGAGGGAGTTTGAGGGGTTTATAGGGCTTGTAATCTCATTTCTTAGCCCATAACTAGTTCTTCTATTTTTAAGCAAGAAGTTTGGAGTGAATACATTAATCAGATTTCAAAATCACATGTTATGGATAGGTTTCTTAATTTTGAAGCAAAGTTGACAAACATCTTTCCAAGATGGTACAAGGCTATCTAGAGTTGTTGGAAGCTTTAAACATGTTGCTTCTGGCTTGTAGATGTTTTATGTGCAGAAAGAACAAGTGCAAATCTCAAGGAGAGTGGACTTTGTGATTAAAGTGAACCTTTCCAAAATGGAAGTGTGAACTTTGTGCCATTAATGGAAAATTGACTTGGACAATGCTTCAAACACTTGGATAATATAATACTCAATTGTGTAAACCATTAGTTATGGAGTGAAACACAATTTTGAGGCTTGCAAAGCAAGATTATGCAGCATGGCTTGTGGATTTGATCAAATGTTCTTCACAAATTCTTCCTTGTAAATCAAGAATGAAACCATAACTTTATCTCTTCGATTCTCCTAGCTCAAGAATGATCTTAATGAGTTTTTGGACATTTTGGAAATCTATTAACATCCTCTAAAACCTTAATTTTTTTCCATGTTTGAAGAATCAAATTGGAACTATGTGAAAAATTGTCATGAAGTTGGTACCAAAAATCTGGCTAACTAGGTCTAATTTTCACTAAGTGTTTTAAGAAAAAGTTCATGACTTTATGGCCTTATAACTCAAAATCTAAGAATTTTTGGACATGAGCCCTCTAACACAAGTTTGTAGAATTCGTCAAGATCTACAACTTTCATGTTGGAAGTTTTCCCTAAATCATCTTGCATCATGGTGAAAAATTGGCATGAAGTCATGAAGAAAAGCATGTATAAAACACTTAGAAAAATTTCTAAGTCTTAGAAATTTTGACTTTTCAAGATGAAATTTGAATTTTTGATTTTCTTGATGATCAAGCTTGATATTTTGACATGTCTTGATGAAATGTGATCTTTGAAACTTGATTTTGATCCAAAAGTCAAAATTTGACTTTCCAGTGTACAATTGACTTTTTCATCGGTTAACCAAATTTCAACTATCAATCAATTGATTATGAGAAATAAATTGAACCATGCAATTAGGTAAATATGATGCATTTGAGTCCTTGATATCATGTTTCAAGCCAATAAGTCATGTATTAGGTCAAAAGTAAAAAATCAAGCCTTCTCAGTCAAAACCCTAATTTTGACCATTTTGCCCTTTTGGTGATTTGATCAATTTTCTTGGGGAGTTGTGATCCAAACTTGATCAATTGATACATATGAGTTCAAAATGTTGATATGGGACAAAAATCTTGAAGTTTGACTGTAAGTTAACCCCAATTGACTTTTAACCCAATATAGTTGATTTTAGGTCATCTAATCAATTGATTGAAGAAACTTGAACTGCAAGACTTAAAACTTGTGATGAGAAATCTTGAAGGTCCATAATGATCTATGAAATTCATATGAGGCATTAAAAATTAAATTTCCCTTGTGAAAACTCAAACCCTAATTTGAGGTATTAGTGTTGAGGAGATGTCTTGATCTAGTCAATCTATGTGCAAGCTTGAGCTATTGAAGATCTTGTGGGAGATGTCTTGAGAAATGAGAGGATAAATTTTGGAGTACAACATATTGTATTGAGCATTATTGATCACAATTGACAAAATCATGTTCACATTTGCACCATCTTGAGAAATTACTGTAATTATACCTTGAACGCTTCCAATTTGAGTTGAAGTTGGACTAGAAGTTAATGTAACTGGATCATCAACTGCAAATATTATTCGAAATGTATTGTAGGACCAGACTTTATCTTTGGTGGTGATAACCGACAAAATAGTTGCATTAGGTCCTTTTCCGACATCTTGCATGTAGAACACTAAGGTTGACTGATTTGGTTGACCATTAGCGATGTTGATGTTTATCAAAAGTAATATTAATAAGAACATGATTTTTATTGGGTTTGGAAATGTTTGTGAATAAATTTAAAAAATTATAAAATATTATTCTAGAACAATATTAATATAAATGTTGTACATATGAAAAATTACTAATGAAATAAATATAACAAAAAAATCATCAAAAAAATTTGTGTAAAATATGATATTCTCAAATTTTCTTGAATAATGCATCTTATTTAAGTTAAATAATCTTATTATGATCGGCTCATTTTATCATATTTAGTTTTTTTTAATAAATAAAATCTTTATATTTTTGACTATTTATCTGTCCTGAAACCCTTACGTTTAATGCTAGTGTTTTTTTTTTATATGCAATTGTTTCTTAAAAGAAATTATTTAATGCTGACGTGGAACATTTAAATAATAGATATATGAATAGGTTAAAATTTAATCTTCACTCAACAAATTTTAATGAAAGGCAGCATTATATTATAGTTTATATTATTTGTATGCACACATGAAATATGTTTCATTTAGTGATCGAAGACCTTAGTAACACGTGATATACACTCACATGTAATGTGTTTCATTTAACATTTAAACAAGATTATCATTACTTGTATGAAAAGCATGTGTTCTAGCCCATTTTGAGTCTTTCACAATTTTTTATATAAAAAATAATAAATAAAGTATTATTTTAAAAAAAAACTATGAGTTTATTTTGAGCAGCATAATAACTTTTTTTTTTAAAACAATCTAGAAAATTGATAAAAATGTAATTTACATAATATAACAAATATCAAAATATGGTGGTATGAAGGATGACCACCCAACACAATCGTTTGGTTATTTTATTTAATAATTATTTTATGGTGCCTTTAACTTAATAATTATTTTATTTAATAGAAAATAAATTGAATCAAAATTTAATAATTTTATTAAAATATTATATTTTTTTTAAAGAAAAAAGCTTAGTATTTATTGAAGATGAAGAGTAAAGTTTATCTTGAATCTTTTATTCAGTTGTAACTGTAATAGTCATAAGAAAAGATGTAATTGTATTATCTATCATATTGACCAATGTAATAGTACAGTCAGTTTATATACAAACTATTACAACTAAAACAAAGGCACGGGCTTAACTAAAGTAACTAATGGACCTAATCTCTATTTGTTAACACAGTTAATCATACTCTTAAAAGTTATACTCTAACACCCCCTCTCAAACTGAAGAGTAGTGATCAACATCAACAACTTTCAGTTTGTTCCGCAAATCTTAAAATGCAGTCGTGGCCAATGTCTTGGTAGAGTGTCAATAATTTGCATAGCTTCTAGGACATGTTGAATCTGGATATTTCCAGCAATAACTTGTTCATGAACGAAATGTATGTCAAGTTCTATGTTCTTTGTGCGAGCATGAAGCACGTGATTATGCGAAACCATAAATACACTGAGATTGTCACAAAGTAGCATAGGAGTATGAAACGATATTTTGAGCTCAGAGAAGAGTAATTCCAGCTACAATAGTTAAGAAGTTGAATGAGCCAAAGTCTTGTATTCTACTTCTATGCTAGAACGAGCAACAAGTGATTGCTTTTTGGAACTCCAAGCCACTAAGTTAGGAGCAAAATAGATGCAGGAACCAGAAGTAGAGCATCTATCATCTGGTCACTAGCCTAGTCTGAGTCACTATACGCATGTAGTGAGAATTTAGAAGCAGGAGCAGAAGGAGACAACATTAAACCATACATTGATGTGCCACTGAGATATCGCAAAAGTCTTCTAACCACAGCCCAATGAGTATCAAGAGGATAAGCCATGAATTGACAGGCATTTTTCACACTATATGCAATATCTGGTCTTGTCAAGGTTACATATTGAAGAGCTCCCACAATGGATCGATACAGATGTGGATCAGCCATGTGATTAGTACCATGTTTGCTAAATTTACATGTACTTAGCATAAGGTGGGGACACCATTGGCAGCAGTCATATTTTCCCTTGATAGAAGGTCTTGAATGTACTTGGATTGTGTTAAGATCATAGATCCATTACTCCAAAAGGTTACTTCAATGCCAAGAAAATATTTGGGTCTACCAAGCTTCTTCAGTGCAAATGTGATATAAAGCTTGTTGATCAAATCATGAATTAGAGAGGAGCTAGAGCTTATTATAAGTATATCATCTACATATATCAGGGCATAGAGAGTTATACCTTGTTTGTAATATACAAATAGAGGGTTTTCACACTTGGAAGGAGTAAACCCAAAATGAAACAAAGTTTGAATTAACTAAAGTGACTAATGGGCCTAATCTCCATTGGTTAACACAATTAACCATACTCTTAAAAATTATACTCTAACAGTATTAAAAAAAGCAGAAAACATTTTATATTGACACAAAACTTAGTCACAAGCTTTGGGTGCATATGTAAATGAGAAATGAAAGAGAAAAAATGTAAATTATATATAATTCAAAATAATAAAGTTATATATAATTATATATGTGTGTCTAACATAGGGTCAGTTCAAATATTTTAGTGGTCCTATTCTCATTTTAAAAATAAGACCTCTATTAAATAATAGAAATAAAAAAATAAAAAATACAATCCTTAATAAAATATTTAAATATTTATCAAATTTAACTTTTGTTCAATAATTATTTTTATGAGTTCGATTCTTTCAAATGACATTTTTTTAAATAAAACAACTCATAAAAGTGTAATATCATGGTTTAAACTAAAGATCCTTTTATTGCAAAACAAAGCTCCATCTGTTGTGGAATATATTATAACTAAACTATTTATATATTAATTAAACTAATTTTTTTCACGATGTTCTGTGCAGCAGCTCACCTTATACATCCATAGAGTCGGACACTATTATGTGTAACTATAAATTCGTCACATTCACGCTTCTTTGAAATGGTGTTTTTTGTAAATAAAACAACTCACACAAATGAAATATCATAGTTTGAACCAAGGACCCTTTCATTGCAAAACAAAGTTATATCCGTTGCACTACATCATAAATCATTTACTAAGTTTGCAAACACGAATATATTATAATTAAACTACTTATATATTAATTACACCGATTCTTTGCACAAGGCCCCTGAAAATTTGAGGCCATGTGTGATGGCTCACCTTGCACATTCACATAGTCGACCATGGTTTAACGAACCACAATTCCTTGCAGCTATAAATTTGTCACATTCATGTATTTGGTATTTTTTTATCGCTAGATCAAGATCAAAAAGTTAAAGTCTTTAAATTAAATATTTTATATTCAATACAAAATAAAAAGTTATGTTTAAATTTAGATCATTTTATTTTTATCCAACGATTGAAAAAATACTGAATGCGGCGAACTGTGACTGCAGTGTGTTGCAACTGGTTTTTAAATCAGAGTCGACACCCTTTATTTTTATCCTAAAGGAAGGGAGTATAAAGGAATAACCCTAAAAGTCAGAGATTCTAGATTTGAACTCGGTTCTAGACGAAGGGAAGGTGTTAGACACCCCTTATCTACCTTGTTCACAAGGATACTAGGTTTAGAAGCTAGATCTTAGGAAATAGGGTTTTTAATTATTATTGGGAAAAATGTTTGAATTTTATTTAGAGGGACTCGCCATGATTTTTGATTGTATGCCTACGTATCCTCTTAGGAGGATTCAGAATCCCATTTCGTAGTTCGCGGTTTGGTTGGTGTTTTTTTGCATTGCGCAGATATTTTAATTTTCCCCGCACTTAGTTCGAATGTGTGGATAACAAAGATTTTGAACTAAGAACGAAGTTAATTAAAAACACTTTGTATTCCTTTTTGGAAATTAATTGTTTGAATTAATTTATTATAAAAAGTAGTTCGACAATCGTTTGAATATTTTTATACGTATAGTTGAGGAGTCTGATATAGCTCCCTTATCACGTGGCCAAATATTGACCACATGTCGCTTGCGGATATTGTAATTTTAATGAATCACAGCTTTTAATATTCTGATATAAAATATTAAATCAAATTATGTTGCGAAAATTATTCTTAAGCGTGTGGTTTTAATATAAATAAGCAATATTATATTTTTCACTAAGTCTAAAATAATCCAATATTTATAATAATAAATAATATGTAATATTATAATTAAAATATAAATATAAATATACAATATTATAATTATTAAAATATAAATATAAATATATAAAAATCAGAAAAAATAAATAAATATATATATATAATGAAATTATAAAAAAATGAATTTGTTGGGGGGGGGTTTACGATTTTGGTTATGAGGTAATATTGGGGGGTGTAAATACAAAGGGCTTGAATTCAGATTTTGAATTCAGGCTCAAAAGACTAGGAGGTGCGTGTTATACACTTAGTAGCGAAACAGAGGTGCCAAAAGCATGGGGCCTGAATTCATATTTTTGAATTTAGGCCCAATGGCCTGAGGGTGCAAAATCACAAATGTTGGTAAATGCAAAAAGACTTGGGGTACATTTAGCTAACGGGCCAGGCCCAATGATCATATTTTATTTTTTTACAAAACAAATCCAAATTTACTAATTCATTCATTTTTCCCAATCATTCTTCTCTCCCTCACGCTCTCAGCAAACCCTAACGCCGAAACCCCCAGCTACCGCCGTCACCTGTCTAAAACTCCGGCAACCCCCAAACCCAACAACATCAAATATTTACAAATAAGAAAAAAGAAGGAAAAAAGGTGAGTGGTTTCGTTACCCAATTTTCCTTGCCTCTCGGTTATGATTCCGCCTTCCTAACCTCATTTTACTTAATTACAGTTACGGTGGTGTTTCATCGATGGTGAGCGGCGGTTCACGGTGAAGGAGGAGATGATGAAAGCGTGTGTTGGGCGAAGCAGATCGGAGTTTTTCTTTTCACAACCGAGCGCTTCAACTACGGAAATTTTGTGTCTTCCTCTCCTATTTTATCCTCTTTGTGTAAATTTTTCTCTGTATGATTATGTGTTTTGATTATTGAGTATGCTTTTTTCTGGATTGTAACAAACATTTCCATATTAGGTCAATTATGAATTAATCAAGTTTCTGTTTTGGTTTGATACTTATCTGTTATGGTTTAATTCTTTTCTTCTAATTTTATGATATGGATATGTATATCTATTCTGATGAGTTATGCACTAATTTATTTATTGTGAATTATTTTTACTGGTTTGTGAAATTAACTGATTCATTGAACTTGTTTTCTTTTGTTTTGATGACATACAAGGCGCTGATTTCTGTTGACTGTGGAATGAGAAACTGAAGCAATGCAATTTGAGTTGAACTGCTTTGGTATGGATCTTAAACTGATTTTACTTTGTAGCTGATCTTTCATGTTTCCTTTGATGTATCTTGTTAGATTTGTTGGCTGTACTTCGTATATATGAACGTTGCTGCATTGATGTATGTGTTTCTGTTTGGATTTTATGCAGGTCAAGAATTGGTGTGAACTTGAAGTCTTTGAACAAAGGATTAGAATCATGGAGAAGAAAGATGAAGATGTGTGAGGAATGAGTAGTGAGCTAGGGTTAGGATAGTTGATATGTTTATTTTTTATGTAATGTCTCCATGTCCTAAACTCCTTTGTAAAAGTGATGATGCACTCTTGATACACTCTTGTAATGGTATTGATGTAAATGGAAATGATGGTTTGAACTTGAAATGTCTTTTTCCACTCTTAACTTCCTATGAATGTATTGATTCTTTCCACCTTTGTTAATTATGGAACTCAATGGTAGAATCCCAAATACTCAAAGCAGAATTCTCTTCCAAATTGAAATTCCCTCCTTTTGTTTGTGAACGAACCATGAACATGTCTTGATAAGATTTACTTGAAATTGACATGATGATGTTGGATGGGACCTAAATGAATTTTAATGGACAATATCTTGCTGGAACTTTGAATAATATCGAATGGATTTTGCTCGAATACTTTTAGAAGAATGAATCTTGATGAAATCCTTTGAATAATATCTTGATCCTTTCATGATTTTCATAATACAATGGATTTAAACCAAAGTTTAAACCATATTTTCCTTTTGAAGAAACCTTAATACCAAGTCCACATTAACTTGTCATTTAAGCAACAAACCATAAGAAATTGAGAGAGTATAACCATGTCATGATTACAATGAATCCATCATTTCTTGTACCATGTCTTAACTTAAATAAATCTCAATTGAAAACCAATATTGAAACCCTAATGATCTTTCCCTTGATGAAAATTTGTAGCTTGATTAAATAAAAGGTCCATGATAACCATGAATCAAACTTTAATTTCACAATCCAATTCTCATAGACAAACAAGTGAATCAGGCTTATTTGATGTATGAGTCTTTAAATCACGTGGAACCCTAGCTTTATTGATTCCTTGATCCCATGCCTATTTTTATTGGTTAATGATGCATGATTATTTAAATTTCTAGGGTAAATTTGGGGTATGACAGCTTCCCCTATTTAATCATCTTTCGATTAAATAACGCATTAATATGCATGTCTCGCAAGCTTAATCGGAGGTTTATTAAATATTGGAAAACCCCAAGTTTTGACCGAGATATAATAAGGATAGATTGTACAGCGTTCCCATGAAAATAATGAATAGGCATAAATGATGATGTATCATCCTACCGGCATTTGAACCAATGTTTTGATAGAATTTAGACACGACGACGCGGATAAATCGTCAGTATCTAAGGGATTGTAGAATTTTCTTATTTACCATAACCTATGAGGTAAATGATACACGTTTTGAAAAGCTTACCTACTAATGCTAGGAGACTAATATAGTAAGCTTGTGACACATATTTTGTATATTCATCGCAACCTAGGGGACAAATAAAACAAAGTTTGATAACACATTGCTGCATGGAGACTGATGCAATGGATTACACAAATTTCGCTATGTTACTGCAACCTAGGGAGTAAATAGAACGATGATGAACCTGTGCATTTATCACAACCTAGGGGATAAAAGACAACAGGGGTGGGCTTACGTTATCCATCGCAACCTAGGGGGTGAATAATATAACCTTGAAGATTTGCATATCTATCGCAACCTAGGGGATAAATAGTTGAAACAAGCTTGAAACCAGATATTTGGAACTTGGAATGACGATGTTGGTTGTGTCGTCTCAACCAAGATTTGATAACCAAATGAAATATACTAGATTTGAAGCGGTGGAACCCAAAATTCACTGATGAGGTTAGTTGTGTCGTCTCAACCATAACCATCAACATGAAGAAAAATACCCCGAACACACGATGATGTTGGTGTGTCGTCTCAACCATAATCAATATGAAGAAAATAAATCCCAAATTCATGATGATATTGGTCGTGTCGTCTCAACCATTATCAACATGAAGAAAATGAACCCCAAACTCATGATGATATTGGTCGTGTCGTCTCAACCAATATCAACATGAAGAAAATGAACTCCAAACTCATGATGATATTGGTCGTATCATCTCAACCATTATCAACATAAAAAAAATGAACCCCAAACTCATGATAATATTGGTCGCGTCGTCTCAACCATTATCAAGATGAAGAAAATAAACCCCAAATTTATGATGATATTGGTCGTGTCGTCTAAACCATTATCAACATGAAGAAAATAAACCCCAAATTCATGATGATATTGGTCGTGTCGTCTCAACCATTATCAACATGAAGAAAATGAACCCCAAACTCATGATGATATTGGTTGTGTCGTCTCAACCATTATCAACATGAAGAAAATAAACCCCAAATTCATGATGATATTGGTCGTGTCGTCTCAACCATTATCAACATGAAGAAAATAAACCCCAAATTCATGATGATATTGGTCGTGTCGTCTCAACTGTTATCAACATGAAGAAAATAAACCCTAAATTCAGGATGATATTTATCGTGTCGTCTCAACCATTATCAATATGAAGAAAATAAACCCCAAATTCACGATGATATTGGTCATGTCGTCTCAACCATTATCAACATGAAGGAAATAAACCCTAAATTCATGATGATATTGGTTGTGTCCTCTCAACCATTATAAACATGAAGAAAATAAACCCCAAACTCATGATGATATTGGTCGTGTCGTCTCAATCTTTATCAACATGAAAAAAATAAACCCCAAAAGAATGTGTAATCTTAACCAGAGTAGCTTTGCAAGATTCCATGTATGCATAATGCCCTAAACTGATGTGTTATCCAAGTGTGATGTATGCCCCAAATGTTTGTATGTGTATGTACAAGAATGCTTATGTGCTTATGCCCCAAATGTTTGTATGTGCATGCCCCAAGTATGTGTATGCTTTTGATATCTATATTTTGTTAAACCATCGGGTTCTCGTAGTCAGCAACTCCCCGACGGTGTTTTTTGCCCATTATTGTATCTCAAAGTGGATTTGGATTTAGCGAGATCTTGATGTCTGTATCGTAGGCGTAGGCGTAGGCGTGGGCGCAATACATGGACGTTGGCGCGAATATTGACATAGTCGCGAATATAGGCATGGACATGGACGTTGGCGTAGTCGTTGATGTAGTATGTGGATGTTAGCGTGGATACCCCTTCAATGTTTTTCTAACCAAAATGCTTTTCGATGTTTTATCAAATGCTTTTATTGGTATGTCAATTCCCCAAAAACGATTTCAAACAATATTGACAAAAAATAATTGTAGCACTTTGCAAACAAGTCTAAAAAAAAGAAAGAAACACATTTGAAATATTTGAAGAAGACTTCAATGTTTTATTGATAAATATGCCTCTGAATAGGCGAGTGTACAAGATGCAATCCCTAGAAGGAGGTAATCACATAAATTTTTTGATAAAAAACTGTAAATGGCAATGAAAATGATGATTGCTACTGCTATTTTCCCCAATATTCTCTTGATAGCTCCAATCTTCTTTGCTTTTGAGTCATATGATTTATACCAATCCCTTCCTTAGTGGTTCGTAGTCGTGGTTCTTAGATCACAGTCTTTTTGTTCTTTATTTCTTTGAATAAAATACCTAATTTTTGCCTGGATCGGCCTTTCGGGTTTTCAAACCACTGGGATAATTTTTTGGGTGTATGTCCCTAATTTTGCATGGATCGCCCTTTTAGGGTTTTCAATCCACCGGGACGCTCCTTTTTGCCTAAGTCTCCTTTTTAGGGGTAGAGCTTAGCGAGCTTTCTTATACCTAATATTTTTTTACTGCGTCTGTATTTGCTGGATGTGGTAATTCTTCCCCATCCATTGTTGTGAGGATAAGACCTCCACTGGAGAATGTCGTTTTTACCACAAATGGACCCTCGTAATTAGGTGTCCATTTACCACATGAGTCGAGGCGAGGTAGCAGAATCTTTTTGAGTACTAAGTCCCCTTCTTTGAATACGCGAGGACGAACTTTCTTATCGAAGGCTTTCTTCATCTGTTTCTGGTATAATTGACCATGACACACATTTGTCAAGCATTTTTCTTCAATGAGGTTGAGATGATCAAGTCGTGTTTGAACCCATTCGGCTTCTTCGAGCTTAGTTTCCATTAGCACTCAGAGTGATGGAATTTCTATCTCAACTAGGAGTACCACCTTCATGCTGTATACTAGTGAAAAAGGAGTTGCACCTGTTGACGTGCATACAGAAGTACGATAGCCATGTAAAGAAAAAGGAATAATTTTGTACCAATCTCTGTATGTCTTCACCATCTTCTGAATGATTTTATTGATATTCTTGTTTGCATCTTCGACGGCCCCGTTCATCTTGGGTCAATATGGTGAGGAATTATGATGCCCGATCTTGAAATCGTCGCATAATTCTTTCATCATTTTGTTATTTAGATTGGACCCGTTATCAATTATGATCTTGTTTGGAACTCCATATCTACATATGAGATTTTTCTTGATGAAACGAGTGACCACTTGGCTTGTCACATTCGCGTATGATGTTGCCTCTACCCATTTGGTGAAGTAATCAATGGCGACTAGTATAAATCAGTGTCCGTTAGATGCCTTTGGTTCGATCATACCTATCATATCAATTACCCATATTGAGAACGGTCATGGAGAGCTCATGACATTTAGAGGAGTAGGTGGTACATTCATTTTGTCGGTATATATTTGTCATTTGTGATAGGTTTTTGTATAATGATAGCAATCTGCTTCCATTGTTAACCAGTATTACCCTGCCCGTAGGATTTTTCTTGCCATAGCATGCCCATTTGTATGGGTTATGAAGGTGCCTTCGTGGATTTCCCTCATAAGTGTATCCACTTATTGTTTCTCTACACACTTGAGTAGCACCATATCATAATTTCTTTTGCACAATACATTACCGCTCAGAAAGAATTTTGATGCTAGCATTCGCAGGGTTCATTTGTCGATAATAGAGGCATTTTCTGGATATTCTTGCCTTTCAAGATATCTCTTGATGTCGTAGAACCAAGGCTTGTCATCTGGTCGTTCTTCAATAGCGAGACAGTGTGCTGGCTCTTCAAAATGTATGATGATGATGCATGGCTCGTGGTTGGGCCAGGTTCCTATAAACATAGCTGACAAGGTTGCTAGAGCATCTGCAATTTGATTTTCTTCTCACGGGATGTGGTTAAAAGTGATTTCGGTGAATTCCGCATCTAGCTTTAAAACATGATCCCGATAAGGAATAAAGTTTGGGTGTTTGGTGTCCCATTCACCTTTGACTTGGAAAATTACCAATGCGGAGTCTCTGAATACTTCAAGATATTTGATTCTCAAATCGATGGTAGCTTCCAGACCTATGATATTCGGCGATATTGTTGGTGCAGTCGAAACATAACCTTGTGGTATAAGGTTTGTGATAGTTCTTTGGAGAAGTTAAGACTTCCCCGATACCATGTCGTAGTGCATTTGAAGCTCCGTCGAACATGAGTGTCAAACGTGCCCCTGGTTCAGGTCTTTCGCCGGGTCCTGGTATTTCGTAGTCATCAATAACCATAACATGTTCGTCTGGAAAGTCAAATTTCATGGGCTGATACTATGGCAACGGTTGATGGGCTAGATGATCAGCTAGTACACTACCCTTGATAGCCTTTTGGGTAACATATAGTATGTCATATTTTGATAGTAATATCTTCTATCGAGCAATCCTCCCTGTAAGAGCTGGTTTCTCAAACACATATTTTAAGGGATACATCCTTGCTATTAGCGGCATGGTGTGTGTTAACATGTATTGCCTTAATCTTTTAGTATCCTAATCTAATGCACAACAAGTTTTCTCGAGGAGCGAATACCTGGTTTCGCAGTCAATGAACTTTATGCCGAGGTAGTAGATCGCGTGCTCTTTTCTACCTGTTTCGTCTTGTTGGCCCAATACACATCCCATCGATCCTTCAAGTACTATTAGGTACATAATAAGAGGTCTTCCCGGAACTGGCGGCATCAATATTGGTGGCTCTTGCAAATATTGCTTTATTGTCTCAAAAGCCGTCTGGAAATCCTTATTCCATGTTATGGTTTGATCTTTTTGCAGTAATTTGAATATAGGCTCGCATGTGGCAGTTAGGTGCGATATGAACCTTGAATATAGTTCAATCTTCCTAAGAAACCACGAACCTCTTTTTCTGTTGTTGGCACGGGTATTTCTTGTATAGCTTTTACTTTGGAATGGTCCACTTCGATACCACACTGGCTCACAATAAAACCCAATAACTTTCCTGACCTGACACCAAAGATACACTTGTTTGGGCTCAACCTTAATTTAAACCTTCGCAGTCGGTCAAATAACTTTTGTAAATGTATGATGTGGTCTTCCTCTGTATGAGATTTGGTGATCATATCATCTACGTACACCTCGACCTCCTTGTGAATCATATCATGGAACAATGTCACGGTTGCTCGTTGATAGGTTACCCCTGCGTTCTTCAAACCGAATGGCATTACTTTGTAGTAGAAGGTGCCCCAAGGTGTCATAAAGGTAGTCTTCTCCATGCCTTCGGGCACCATTTTAATCTGGTTGTAACTTGAGAAGCCGTCCATGAATGAAAATACTAAAGATTGAGCCTTGTTGTCTATAAGAACACATATGTGAGGTAGCGGGAATTCGTCTTTAGGACTTGCTCTGTTTAGATCCCGATAATCCACACACATGCGTACTTTGCCATCTTTTTTAGGCACTGGTAGAATCTTAGCTATCCATGGTGGATAGTCTACCATTGCCAAGAACCCTACGTCGAATTGTTTAAGAACCTCTTCACAAATTTTGCTGGACATATCTGGACGAGTTCTCATGAGCGTTTGTCGGACCAGAGAACAACCTTCTTTGAGAGGTAACCTGTGTACTACAATGTATGTATCCAACCCTGGCATGTCCTTGTAGGACCAGGAAAATATATCCATATATTTGTGCAATAACTTGATCAGTCTTTCTTTGACGCTTTCTTCTAACGATGCCCTTAGCTTGACCACTTTTGGATCCTCTGTTGTGCCGAGATTAATGGTCTCAATAGGCTCTTGATATGGTTGTATGTTTTCAACCTTTTGTTTTATGCTTATTGCTAATTCTTTAGAAAGTTCAAGAACCTCAACATCTTCCTCTTCAGCTTGGTTGACGGTATTATCAAAATCATATCAGATAATAGCAGTAACATCATCGGTGATTTTGGGCATGGATCTGCACATTTATCATGTTTTGGTGCAGTTTTTGTTTAGTACGTGAATTTGGAAAATGCATATGCGAGAAAATATTGCCATTTTAAAATATATAGGATAAATGCAAGAAGAAAAACAAGGATCTTAATTGAATATAAAACACATTTTTTTATTCATAAATATTGTTTGAAACACACGAGGACCCTTACAAACAACCTCTATGCCTCGGGCTTGGCATAGGTTCTTTCAAAAACAAAGAAAATTATTTTAGAAAGAAAATTTCAAGAATCTCCACAACTATCCAGTTCTTCAACTCTTCGCCTGGGGCGCATTCACGGGTGAAATTTGTCGCCCTTTTGATGGTATTTTTGTGGGACACCATTGCCACTTGTTCGCCATGTTCTACCCCTTTGCTGATGAAGGTCTCCTGGATTGGTGGAAATTGTGCTTTCCCTTTTAGAGTAGCCTTCGATGATTCATAACCCAAGCTAAAACAGTTCTTCTTCTCAGATATCTCAGGGAGCTTTCCCCAACCTTTCGAGTCACCATTCTCCACTGCTATTTGTTATTCTCTCCATGAAGTCATACTGGGCTTTTTGATCTTTTCTACCGGTAAGGTTATTGTTGAAGCAACTTCCAGTACTTGAAATGGTGTAGCTATGCAATCTTCGCCAACACTGATATACCTGTAGGACTCAATGTGACTTACGAAGATGTCTTCTTCTCCACCAATTATAACCAATCTCACTTTGAAAAAGAATTTAAGCAATCTCAAGTCCATATTAACTTGTCATTTAAAAAACAAACCATAAGTAATTGAGAGAGTATAACCATGTCATGATTATAATGAATCAATCATTTCTTGTACCATGTCTTAACTTAAAGCAATCTCAATTGAAACCCTAGTGATCTTGCCCTTAATGAAAACTTTGTAGCTTGATGAAATAAAAGGTCCATGATAACCATGAATCAAACTCTAATTTCACAATCCAATGCTCAGAGACAAACAAGTGAGGTAGGCTTATTTGATGTAGAAGTCTCCAAATCATGTGGAACCCTAGTTTTATTGATTCCTTGATCCCATGCCTATTTTTATTGATTAATGATGCATGATTATTTAAATTGCTAAGGCAAATTTGGGGTATGACACATTAGATCTGATTTCGCATCTAACTTATTTTTTAGTGAAGTTGTATCCAATCAAATATTTCTCTGATATACATCGTCTAGACACCCTATCAAGAATTCAATGGTTTGTTATAGTCTAGTGAAATACATGATCTAAATTTATATGAAATGTCATAGTATATTTTGTTTTTTTTATATAAACTGGGTATCCTCTGTGTGCAACTGCACAAACTAACCCCTTAAGTCGGAAAGAATCACAATAGATGGCAAAAATCTTCCTCAAGAATTTAATATTTTTTCATGTTTATGGTTTAGTTTAAACCCATAACCACTAGTTAAGCTGATGTCATCGTATATAATGTTGCCTATGACAAGTTACTATTGGTAATTTTTTAATAGATAAACTCGATGAGGTAAAGACACTTTAATGTAATATATAGAGTATATAGTTAAACTTTGTTGCTTAAACAATAGGCTCTCTAAAAAAGTTTGAACGCATACAAGCAAAATTGAAAGTGATTAAGTGTTAAATTGGATATTTAATGTCTAAAAATCCTAACTCAACTGAAATAAGTTGATATTGTTAGGTTGGATGACATCATCAGGGTTTGACCCTGGTACTCACAATTGTGGGTATGGGTTCTAATTTTTATTACCGCTTCGTCTACAGACCAAAAAATTTAAAATTTAATGTTCTATAAAGAAAGTTCAAATGATAGCCGTGTAGAGATTCAGTTGTAGGGATACATGTTCTAATTCATGACATGTTATGCAATCCTCCTCCAAATGCATGTGGTACCAAGTGTTTTGGATGTCCGAGTTGAGTTACCGAATCATCCATGTCTGCGGTCTCTCTCTAAAACCTCGTTCTCTCTGAATAATGAGACCTTCATTGGTTCTCTCTGAATACTTGACCTCGTTTCTCCTTCTCTCATATACATGAGTGCATGAACACGGAAACAACATTACCATTCAAAAATCAATAACAAAAATTATTCAATCTCATATTCAGCAACAACAATACTCATATCTCATACTCAAAACAAGTTTCTCTCTGAACCACAAATTTTCCAATGCAAGGCCAACATTGTAGTTCTCTCTGAACAATTCAACTCATAATAAAAAGGTTTTTCCATGAAACCACAACTAAACAATATAATTACGACTCATTAATTATATTAACAATCTATAACAAAGAAAAATTATATTATTTCTCAACAACTTAATTTACACAACACTCATATTACTCATCAACTCATAAAAATACTCAAAACATATCAACATATTAATATTTATTTATTTTATACTCGCAACTCATCAAAATGGTGACAATCTTTGTATTTAACTAAAAATAGTTCTCAAGGCAAACTCTAAACAACTCTTTAACAATCTCTACAACTCCAAAACAACTCTAAATACTCTAGAGTGCCCAAAAGTGCTCAATTGACAACTCTTATATGTTGATATGAACTCTCAAATTACTCTATTTGTTGGCAGTCTCACTCAAATAATGATTTTACTCAAAAAAACTCTGATGCAACAAATTTTTCTCTTAGACTTATCAACAGGGTAACGAAAAAGCCAATAAACTTAAAAATATCTCGAAACTCGTCAATCAGGACATTGAATCTGAAAACCTGAACCACAACCTGCCGACCCATGAACCACCACTAAAATTCTAGTATGCACAGTCTGCATGTAGTATGTACAATTGGTATAGTCTACACGTAGTCCATACAGTCCGTACCCTATTTTTTTAATTTTTAAAATTTTGGACTTTTCCTTTATTTTTTATTTTTAGTTTATCCTGCTATTTTATTCTCTTGAAAAAATAGGTCATTTGTGATTTTAGTTGTGTTAGTGTAACTCGATCATCGATCGCTTGAAACTCAACAAATACACATCACAGATAAATCATCATTCAAATATCAACAAAAATCCCCAAGGGACACACCCACGGATCAATATCAGTAATATCAACAATATCAATATGGATTCAAATATAGAAATTATATATATTATCATGGAAATACAAACATACACCAATTGGTCACTTCAAAGGGTTTCTCCTAAATCCTTTTTGGCCATAATCATACATCAACCAAAACACAAAAAATAATGGGGACGAATATGATTGGAGGGTTAAGACCCATACCCATCCTATTGCCTAAACACCAAACAAGTTAAGAATTACCCCTACCTTAAAAGTGTTGATCGTTGAGTTTTCTTGCTGTTGGGATTATACCTCACTCGCCTTCCTACGATCATTATCCTTAGGTTTTTCAGCCGCTTTCTCTTTTTCCCAATTTCACGTTCCCCCAAAAGTCTCATCTAACTTTTCTATTTATATTACCCTAATTCAGTACTTTATTAAAATAATCTAATATTTTATTATTTTAATAAAATAATAATTCTATCAAATAATTATTTTATTACAATCCCATAATTCTCTAATTTAAATAAATATCACACAAATATTTATTTATTCTGATAAAATTAATTATTTACCTCAACTCTAATATCCCTTTAAATTTAATTAATTAAACAAAATTATAAACTTATTATTTCTATTCCAACTAAAATAATATTCTAATCAAATAATAATAATTACTCAAACAAATTCAATTACTATTAATATTTCTTACTAATTCTCACCATACTCCCAGTTCTTTCT
The DNA here is from genome assembly GCA_948472305.1 of Vicia faba. Taxonomy (NCBI): domain Eukaryota; kingdom Viridiplantae; phylum Streptophyta; class Magnoliopsida; order Fabales; family Fabaceae; genus Vicia; species Vicia faba. The sequence goes on from OX451741.1 coordinate 118,353,997, forward strand.
AAAGACACCTATTTTCTTAATTATCTATTGTTATTTAATAAACAGTTCTCGTAACACATCTAAATCACACTAAAATAATTAAAATAAATAAATCAAAAGAAAATAACAAAATTTGAGGTGTTAGAAATTGTGGAATTTAAAATTCGTGATTAATTTTGTACATTTCTCGATTAAAATCATATTAGTAATTTTGGTTGAGTAACTAGCGCCAGGAATTAAATATTGAAAGTAAATTTCAGAAATTAAAACAATAGGTTTAGAGAAATTACACCACAAGTTTATACAGGTTTGGCTGAACGTTGGCCTAATTCTGTCCCCAAGAGATCTTCTTGGATTTCGACTATAAACTTTTAGATTTTGAAGGTTATGCCCATGAACCTTAATACAATATAATCTTCACTATTTTTAAGGATTAATCAGAGTTTTTTGATTTATTTGTCCTTAAAATAATGTATACTTCTTGTATTAAGATATCTCAATAAATACTCCCCTTAAATGGAAACATCAATCATAGTATGGTGTATCTTTCTCTACACATCATTGACTGCGGGAGTTGGTATAACAAGCAAAATGAATACACCCACTACAAGCATATCCACTCAATTAATCACTAAGGGTCATAAACCTTGAGATATTCTAAAAACACTTTATTTGATCACTATAATTGAATTTTTTTTCTTTATCGTGCTTTCTTGGATTAGAGACTTTATCAAAACTGTGTACTTGGAAGTATAATCTTGCTTTGCACAATTCTATTGATAATTCTTTTAAGGCTTCAAGCTGCAAAGCATATATGCAAAGTACTAAGGTTTCACCTTTGGTACCCACAAATTCTTGGGCTCATGTGCATTAGTTCTATAATATCTAAGGTTGTTGCATTTAGATCTTTTCAATTTGTTGAACAAAAGAGCTCTAAATGGCCAACTCTTATACAATACATGCATTTATAAAATGGATGATTCTTTATCTTGTGATCTATATATTTACTAGGTTTTCTTTCCTTTTAAAATCTTCGCCCATTTTTGTTTAAGGAAGGCCTTTGACTTGAAAAGATTAAATCAAGATTTTACTTCCCATGGTTAAACTTACATATCTAGGGTTTCATGGAAGTCATATACTTCTTTTTTCAAAGAGACACAATTCTCTTAAACTTTTCTTGAATTTTTTATCTTAGTTATTTCTATCTTGAATAATTTATTGTTTTCTTCAAGATACCTTAAAGACTCTTTAAGACCTAAGTCACGTTCTCTCAGTTTATCATTCTCCTTAATTAAATGATTACTCGTTCTAAATAGTTGTTCATAGTTGTTGGAGTTTCTAAACAAAGGTTTTATCAAGGGCTTATCTTGAACCTTGTAGAGCTTTTATATTCGGGTTGAGCTCCCTCACCTAAAATTGGTTTTATACCAGTCTAACCAATAACCTATGAGATTTTAGCACATTCTAATCTAACTTAACGAAGCTTTTATCACAGGCTTAGCTTGAACCTGAACTTTGTTTTAGCACGATCTAAGCAAGAACCTAAACAGAGGCTTTATCACACGATCCCCACACCAAAGTTTTTTGTGAGTTTAACTTCGAACTTAAATAAATAATCCTTAAATGGATAAAATATTCAATCAAAGTAAAAACAAAAACTTTCTTTGTGAACTTAGAAAACTAGCCTTCCAAAATTACAGCTTCCTCACCCATAAAAGGGCTTTCTCAAAAAGCATTATGGCTAAACTTTTACTGAGAGAAAGTAAACAAAAGAATATTTTTAAGAGAGTGTGAGAAGTGGGAAATGACCTTTATTAATAGGTTAGAGGTTGACACAAAAGATAAATAGTTTATAAGGCTTTTTATGACTTGCCAACCGATTCGCAGTATGTACCAATTGATTAGTGGCCTTATAAATAACTGATTATTGAGTTACAAATGGCAAGGAAATATATATATATATATATATATATATATATATATATATATATATATATATATATATATATATATATATATATATATATATATATATATATATATATATATATATGTGTGTTTGTGTGTGTGTGTGTGTGTGTGTGTGTGTGTGTGTGTGTGTGTGTGTGTGTGTGTGTGTGTGTTATCCATCATTAAGATATTGCCCTAATCGCTTAGGTGCCATTTTTGAACTTTTTTAATTGATTGTGATAAGGCGCCAACCTATTAGTAGAGACAAAATTTTGCCAACAACTATTCTGACAACTCTCAATTCATCTGACATAACTTTAAGATTTTTTGAAAATATTTTATTAAGAAAAATAAGTTTGAAAATTTGTTTATATGTGTGAGATTAATCATGCACATTTACAAGAATTCTTTTATACTTTTACAATGTATTCATCCAGACGTATTAAGACACAATTCCCATACTTCAAGATTTGTTGGATGTTTCTCTCTGTCTCGTGCTTGACAAAAATACACTAAAGTGATTATATCTTCTACTCAAAGTACACCTAAGTCTATCTAAATTCCGCAAAGTACTATTCTAAATATGAGCATTTGATAGTCCATTTAAAAGTAAAAGCAAGGACAAAACTGCAACATTACCCCTACAAGCAATAGCTTGCCCTCAAAGTTGTGACATTTAGAATTTTAAAACTACATTACATTCAACATGTTGAGGTGCAATTTAACCAATTAAATATTTTTCAGTCTATACTATCACGATCCAAGTTGGACATGCAATAAAAAATAATACTAATAAGAAAAAAAACTAATAAGATAAAATGTTCATATAATGCTCTTTGATTTTAGTTTATTGGTACATATATAAAGTTTGCATCATCAAACATTCATATGATGTTCGATTTTAACGAGCATTAACCATGTCATAAGACATAAGTTTTCAAGGTATTGTCAAGGTTACAGTCAACCTAATAATAGACTGAGTACTTGTAGGATTATAAGATATAGTTTCAAATACAGCAAATCCCCTTGCAAAACGAAACCTTCCTGTTCCAGAAACAACGCCGAGCTCTCTTAAATTATCACGTTGACGACTTGTACCTTGAATTTCTAAAGTGCTAGCAGCATATTGCACATTATTGAACACAATTGATAAAACTATATTCACATTCGCGCCATCTTGAGAAGTTACTGTAATTGTACCTTGAGCCTTTCCAATTTAAGTTGAAAATGGATCAGGACTTAATGTAATAGGATCATCAACAACAAATATTATTCCAAATGTGTTATACGACCAAACCTTACCATTGATGCCTATAACCGATGAAACGGTTGCTTCAGGTCCTTTTCCGATATCTTGTAGGTAGAACACTAAAGTTGATTGATTTGGTTGAGCTTTACCATTAGCTATGTTAATGGTTATGAAAAGCAAGAACGAGATGATTTTGATTGGAATTGAAAACTTTGACGTCGTATTTTTTGAAATTGCAAAAGACTATTGCTGAAAAATATTTATGATTTTTAACTTTAGAAAATGATTAAAATTTATACAGGTGATCCGAGGGAGAAATTATACTTAAAGAAAGACTCAATTATTTCTTTAAAATTAAAAAAAAATTTACTACAAACTTTAACTTCAAATTGATTTGCTAGTCGTTTAAACGTGAGTATATGAATAATTATGTGAATAAATCAGTTACATAAATAAAGTAATGTGATTCTCTCTTTTATAGCATGCATACCATGCTAGTCTCATTATAATTTGTGCTTGTTTTATTCACTGATTTAGACAAATCATGTTTTGGTGATAATTGAAGCATCTCTAACACCTGATTTATTCACATGAAATGTGTTTCATTCACCGTAGAAATAAAATTACGGTTACATGATTAAAAAAAATTCTAATGTTTTGAAAAACATATTTATAAATATAATTTTTTTAAATAAAAAATTAACTTTTAATTTTATCTATATCTAAAAGTTGGATAGTATATCTTCCAATCAATCTCTTAATATCATTTAATTTTATTATATTTAAATTGTTTATTAAATTGTTTAAATTTGAAATTTTCACAAAAATAATATTTTTATGTCTCTACCCAACAATTTGTGACGCATAAATAAGAATTTCCTAAAACTTATTAAATTATTATTAATAATTTATTCCATTAAAAATAGTTTAAAATATATTGATTTTATTTTTAATTTTAAAAAATTAGAGAAAATTTAATAGTTTTAATATTTTAAAAATAATAATATATATTTTTTGTACATATCAGTTACATAAATAAAGTAATGTGATTCTCTCTAGCATGCATACCATGCCAGCCTTATTATAATTTGTGCTTGTTTTGCAAATCATGTTTTGGTGAGTATCTCAAAATCACCTGATTTATTCACATGAAATGTGTTTCATTCACCGTAGAAATAAAATTACGGTTACGTGATTAAAAAAAATTCTAATGTTTTGAAAAACATATTTATAAATATAATTTTTTAAAATAAAAAAATTAACTTTTTTTAATTTAAAACAAATAGACCCTAGATTACAATATATCAAAGTTGATCCAACAATTTTTCGATAAATTTTACCTGACAATTTATCTACCTAATCTTTAGATAATATACTTTCAATCAATTAAGGTAATTTAATTTTATATTAATTATTTAAATTTAAAATATTTTCAAGAAAATTTATTCTATGGGTAATTCTATCAACTGTTTGTGAATTTTTTTTTTAATAATTAGGTTTTGAAAAAAAATACATAAATAATTATGTTTCAGAAAAAATTACGCAAATAACCATGTTTCAGAAAACTCCACAAAGGATGAGCCAACCCAGTTGACACATGCACCTATCATTATGTCCTAGGCGCCATCACACTTGGTGCATGCTCTAACTTTTAGCCAAGTGAGATAGCGCATGCACTTCAAAAGTGAGAGGAGGCGTCATCTCACTTGGCGCCTAGGGCAAATGTTGTTTTCTATAAATAAATGATCTGATTCTCCGTCATTCTTCACACTTTCTCGCATTGTCTTCTTATTTTTTCTTTGTTATTTGCGTCATGACATCTCCCATGCTTTTCACCAGAGATGGATACGTTATTTTCTCGGCCACCAAACCTCGGATGAAAATAAAATTTTGGCACATTCACTCCATGGAGTGTCTGAAGAGAGAGTTGATGTGATGGCTAGAGGGAGACATTAAGGATGAAGAACAAATTAGAAGGAGAAGAAGAACAAACACCTCACTTGCAACTGGAAGACCTAATTTTTGGTTGGAGGAAGTCAAAACAGACGAAGACGTAATGGTGATGATGCATGGCTCAGATGAAATTGTTTTGACGGTTGTAATTTCTTAGACGTTTTATCGTGTTTTTATTTGTTGTTTGCGTATGGTTTATTGTAACAAATGATCTTAATGAAAAACAATCATGTTTAGAACTTTAAAAAGTAAAGATGGTTTGCATATAATTTTTATGTTGTTGAGCTTGTAGCCCGAGTGGGACAATTTTTTCGATTGTGTCCGACCTGACGACATAAACCACACTTTATTTCTAGCTTGTCAATGGAGTCCATTTCAGTTGTGATACGCTTGCTTTTGGGATGACCCTTTTTATTCCTTCACATTTTATCGTTGGGCCATACTATTTCCCCGTCGTATGCAGGCCAATAATCAGGTTTCGCTACCAATGGAAAGTCGTGGTTGTATACGTTGACCAAGGTTTCAGACTTGTAAATGGGAGATAGAAGTTGTAATGCATCTTGATGAGTATACGCACATGCCGCAATGACATCAGAGCAAGGCATACGAAAGGCTTGAAACTTGCCACAATCGCACCAACGAGATGATAGTATTACCTTATACTCTTGTATTGGAAGCCCTTCGTTATGGTGGATTGTCTCTTTGACAATAAAGTTGTGGCTGTGTCGGTCGAACCTTATAACCAAATGGGTGTTGGCTTTGGAACTTTTTGCTTAATATACTTCATGCAGCTTTCACTCCATAGTTGTCCCAATTGTAAGACAACATTCCAAATTTCACCTCTTTTGGCAAACAACGAAGCCATCCTAAAACATGTTGATTTAACCAAAGCAGTTACTGGAAGGTTTTATATGACTTTGAATACACCATTCATGGATTCGATAAGATTTGTTGTCATGTGGCCCAATCGTTGTCCATTGTCGTATGACCTTGTCCATTTATCCACCGGAGTATTATCAATCCACCTACCTGCTTCCGGATTTGAAAATCTGATCTCGTTGCGATAGTGTTTGAACGTAGGTTGTGTTAATGCATACCCCGCGTTCATAAATTCTTTCCTAAGAGCCTTGTCTTTGATCTCCCTTGTGAAATTTTGTACGATATTTCTAATGCAGTAGACATGCGTAGAATGAGGTTCATGCCAACCGTTTGCAGGATTATTATATGTACTCTCAATAGATGTATGTCTATCGGAAATCAAATAGAGATTTGGTTGAGGAGCCACGTGTGTTCGGAGATTCTTGAGAAAGAAACTCCAAGCACCACCAGTCTCTCCCTCGACGAGAGCAAAGGCAATTGGGAAAATATTGTTGTTGTCGTCTTGTGCAACTGCCATCAGTAGCGTGCCTTTGTATTTCCCATACAACCAAGTCCCATCAATTTGAATAATAGGTTTGCACGATGCAAACCCTGTGATGCAAGGTTGAAAAGCCCAGAACACTCGACTGAATATTCCATTTTTGGTGACATGAGTACCATCTAGGGCGTACGTTGACAATGTTTCCATAATATAAACAGTACCTGGAGAATACGTCTGAAGTGCATGCAGGTAGTGGGGAAGTTCTTTGTATGACTCCTCCCAGTTTCCATATACCTTTTTAATCGCCTTGGTCTTTGCTAACTATGCCTTTATGATGATCCTGTGATTGAGTAGAATTGACGCACGTGTGGGTGGACATAGAACCTTCACCAACAATCACCTCTTAATCTATATGATGCAATGATCTTGAACATACTATTTGGGTGGACACACCTGAGCTTGTACCTTTATGTATTTACACGATCTACCTTAAAATTGACCGAGTTTAGAATGTGAAACTTTTTTATGGCTCGGATACAATCTTCTCTATTACGAAATTTGTCTTTCTCTTTTAAGTTTTCATCCGACTGCATATACGGATTGAAAAAAACATCAGATAAGGGTTCATTTCTGCCCATGTTGAAGTTTGTCATGTGTGAAGGTGGTGTGTAGATCTCATTCAGAGGTATACCAGGTATCCCATCGTCTTCAGAATCATCGTTGACCATGTCTTCAAACTCTAACTCGTCATTTTCCTCTTCTTCTTCAATGACATCTACTTCTGCTTGTTTGGCTTCGAGAGCATCAACCACTTGTGACTGAGTTGGTCGTGACAGCTGAAGCTCCCGCAACACAATGTACAACTTAATAGAGTCGTACCTAGAATACTCATGACTGGAAAACATATTCTGAAGGTCCTCATCATCTTGAACCTCAACCTTATAATATATCATCTGGTTCTTACAAAAAAAAACGGATTATGATAGAAGATTTGTGTCACGGGACCTCGTCCAAGTTTGACCTCCAATCGTTTTTTAAAATACAAGAAATTTGCTTTCATGTTTAAACAAAATCAGATGTTCTCAGTGTCTCTAAATAAAAACCCTGAGGTTGGACAAATGTATGTCTCACCGTTGAAATGTGCACTGATAACATATTGTGGTGTAGAGACCATTGTGTTTGAAGGTTTGAAGGTTTGAGTGTTTGAATGTTTAAATGTTTGAGTGTTTGAGTGCCTGGTTGTTTGAATTTCTAAATGTTCTAGTGTTTGAGTGATTAAGTGTAGAAGTGTTTTGATAAATTTACGATTAAATAGGTTGCACTGAATTTGAACAAGACAACAATAAGCACTAATTCGCCTCCCTACATGTCCAATCGTATTACATGCATACAGAAAACCCTTCCCCAAGACTGCCACCTAGCCTGCACCTACACTGCAACCTATGTCACCTCTATTTCGTTAATTGGGATGGTGACACCTTTCAATTTTGTACTCATTCGCCAAGTCAAATGGCGCCTCCTACATGTTCAATCGTATTACATGCATGCCGAAAACCCTTCCCCAAGACTGCCACCTAGCCTGCACCTACACTACAACCTATGCCACCTCTATTTCGCCAATTGGGATGGCGACACCTTTTAATTTTGGACTAATTCGCCAAGTCAAATGGCGCCTCCCTACGTGTCTAATTGTATTACATGCATGCAGGAAACCCTTCCCCAAGACTGCCACCTAGCCTGCACCTACACTGCAACAACTAAGCTTGTCCCACGCCAAGTTGAATGGCGCATGCTCTCTAAATTGCATGTAGGCGCCATTTGACTTGGCGCATGAGTGACACGTATCATGCATGCATGCAACCACCAACCACCTCATTTATTCACTCTGTGATACCAATTTGCCTATAAATATAGAGCCTCACGTACTTGTTTTGCATCAACAATCATCTCACTCTCTGATACAAACTCTTTCATTATCTTATACAATTTCAACTATGACTCTTCTCACAATTGGAGATTCTCACAGAGGCACAAGGGACAACATTGCGGCATTTGTATATTTTTATAAATTCTCAAATATTCTTGTATACTAATATATTTTTTGATAATATTATTAAGGATTTATACATCTTATGGACTCTTACACTTTTTACATTTTGAATTTAGGATACTAAAAGATTCAAAATTCGCTCACACAACTACATTGCTCCTGACCCATTGGTCGTGCCCTATCTCGAATATGCGGGTTTTGGAAATGTTATAAAGATCTCTAACTGCACGATTGATTCAAAGTTTATACTTGCAATGTTGGAAAGGTGGAGACCTAAGACACACACATTTCATCTACCAATAGGTGAATGTATTGTCACACTAGAGGACGTGTACATGTTATTGGGTCTTCCTGACAGTAAGGTGGATAACGGGTCGATTCAACAACCTAATTCTCTATGGAAGGAATTTGTGGGCAAATATATGGTTGAAGGTGGTAGTGCTAGAGGCCAAGGTATATTACTTACTGAACTAAAAAAACATTATGTGACTCTAGAGTTGAACGAAAATTCCTCCGAGCTAGCAAGAGTAATAAAAGCTCGTAATTATATAATGATACTGTTTGGAAACTTTTTATTTCCCAAAAGTACGGGGAATAGTGTAAATTTTATGTATTTAAATTTACTTAGGAACTTTGAAAAAACTAGAAAGTATAGTTGGGGTTTTGTTGTTTTAGCCCATCTATACAGTTCCTTGTGCAAAAATGCAACCAAGGAAAAATGTACATTTTATGGATATGCTTTCTAACTCCAAGCCTGGGGTTGGTAGAGAATGGAGTCCTTAAACCCCGTCAACAACAACACATTTGTGTTCCCATACGCAACAAAGTAAGTCAAGAACTTAAATCATTTATTATTCATCCGTTCGCCAAATATATGTTAAAAATAATCTATTTTACAATTCCTTTAGGTACTGCGTGACGGGTATGGATTATGGAAAGAATCCCAGATTCAACGTGGCTCTATATAGTAATCTATTGGATCACTTTGTCCCAAATGATGTATGTTGTACCTTTGAACTTTTCTAGTTTTAAATTATTTATTTATTACGTTTGCATAATGCTGATTTAATTTTATCCACAATTTATCTGGAGACCATATTTGGGTTTAGACCATGAACCAAACCCCGAGGATGAAGTAGTTTGAACCGCAAAGACTTCAATCATATGGTTCAACATTGTGGAGATGCACCACAGTGACCGTGTCAAGATGCAGTTCGGAATGCATCAAGAGATACCCTGCGATCCAACTTGTTTGTCCCCCTGGCATCTAAAAAGGGTCGACGCCCAATGGGGTCTTACTAATTGGAAATATTTTTCTCCAGAATGGTGTAAGATGTGGCATAAGCGTCACCAACATGTCTTGCAGTTCCCCATTTCCATCAATTGGAGTAATATGCAACATACAGATCAATATTTAGCTTGGTATAGATCGATTAGTAACCCATAAATGCACGTGTCTCATCCGAGTTATTTGGTTGACCCACGAACAAAATAACCCTCAAATCCCCAACAACAAACCCAACACACATCAACCTCCCACCAGCCACCCCGACGATACAGATCCACAATCACCCAACCACAATCACCACCACAATACGAATACACCCATATGCCCCACACCAAACCATAATCACCACCTCAATCCCAATACCCCTATATGCCCCACACCTAATCACAATCTCAATTACAATACCAATACACCTGCATGCCTCACAAACAATTCCAGTCTTCTCTATATCTCAACGTGGGCCCCTCAACATCTAACCTTAGCCCTGATCTGGGATTTTCCGAAGAATATGATCCAACCGACCCAACTTACCATCAACCACCACATCACCATAGCATCCAACATTCGTAATACCAAACACCCAAATATTCATTTCCTTTCTACCCCCATTACTCAGACGACCAATGCTATAGACCAACCATGGAACCCTACCCACCACAAAGAGACGACCAAACTTTGAGGGCATGGGTAACCGACTGTACCAAAGAGGATCTTCTAGATATGGTGATCTGACTGATTTCATGGATCCTGAACGCATTGACTTTGCTGGGCCATCGACCCTACCACAATAGGAAACACGATGAAACCCACCACGAGACAGGCAAGGATGCGGATGCGGAACCACGGGTCGCTACCAAGTTTCGGGGGACCACTAAGTATTTTATATGTTTTTTTTATTATGTAATCTCTTTTTTGTAAATGAAAAGTCGAATGTTCGTGAAGCTATATCGTTTACCTAATGTCTCACATTTAAAATAAAAAACAAAAAAAATTGCACGTCTATTGCACTTAGGCGTCATCTCACATGGCTTAGGGAAAACTTTTAGCACCTAGGCGCCAAGTGAGATGGCTCCCTCCCTTTACTTTTAGGTGTATGCGCCAACCGGGTTGGCTCATCCTTTGTGGAGTTTTCTGAAACATGGTTATTTGCGTAATTTTCTCCGAAATATGGTTATTTGTGTAATTTTTTTCAAAACCTGGTTATTGCAACAAAAAAAATCACTTTTTGTGATGGGTAGATGATAATTTTCCTAAATTTTAATAAATTATTAGTAATAATTTTTTCCATTAAAAATAGTTTAGAATATATTGATTGTATTATTAATTTTAAAAAATTATAGAAAATTTAATAGTATTTATATAAAAAATAATAATACTTATTGACAAAATGGGTGATATACTGACAGTGTAAATTAATTTTACACTGTCAACCAGTCACGACTATATATCAGGAATATCACTTTTTTATTTCAAAAAACTTAATAACATAAAAGACTGTTGATTTACTATTGAATGACAGTGTAAAACTATTTTATACTGTCAGTGTATATCCATTAACCCATATTTATTTTTACGAAATTAAAACTTGAGAAAAAAATGAGATAGAAAATTTGTAGACAAAAAAATTTGCATAGTACCACGATTTTCATCGATCATATTCCCCCAACGTCTCTTTTGTAACATATCTAACCCAACATTGCAATTGTCAAATCGTTCCACAATGGCTTTATTTCGTGCCACACAAAAGTTAAAAACATGCAACGAAAAGGAGAATTTGTGCCACACATTTTCTAGTGGCTACACCCTACACTTCACTTCTCCTACACAATGAACAAAAATGAAATGAACAAAATAAAATGCAACAGAGACATCATTTTTACTTGATAGATTGGCTCTCATTAAACTCTTCTATAAAGTCACTAGCTTGATTATCATGGTTCTAAGGTTCAAACAATATGAAGTACACTTTTGGTGTAGGAATCTCATCTCTTGCAATGTTTTTCGGTCTCTGACCATTTACCTTGAACGTGTGTGCATCTTCTGGGTCATGACTCTCTACAGCATCATTGAAAAACATTTCTTGATTTAAAAAGCCCAGACCATTTGGACTTCAACTTTCCAGGGAACAACCTTAGCCTAGATTTTTAAATTAGGACCTGTTATCCTGGATAAAACTCTCACTTAACCAAATTTATATCATGGTACCTCTTTGTTTTCTCTTTGTAAATATTCTCATTCTGATAGGTATGTAATCACATCCACTACTACAAATATACGCATTTTACCTCGGGCGCGAATGAGATTTTACCTCGGTTAGACAAGCGAAGTATCGAAGGGAGACATGAAAACTTGCCACCTTACCCCTCAATTTTGGAATAACAAGGTGGGAGTTTAAAATGTCATTAGCTTGATCCCTATCAACTATATTTTTTATTTATTTTCAAAAATATATTGTTGTTTACTTGGAAATTTGGTAAAGAAAACAAGTTTGATTTCACTTAAGGGATTAAACTCGAAAATATCCCAAACATATTATGCAAAAGTTCAAATGTATGAAATTGCTCGACATCAACGTTGAAACATACAATGGTTTGTAAAGAAATTGATATGCAGTAAAATGACATGAATGTAAAGAACTTTAAAAGCAGTAAAGTAACTTTGAATGCAATAAAAGATTTGAAAAGTAAAGAATTGAGTTTATAAAATGGAACTTTGAGTATTTAGAATTTATGTGTACAATTGGGGACCCTAAAACTATAAACAACTATTGCTTATATTCAAGTCCTAAAATAACCGTCTATAATGGTTGAAGCAGCAAAACATGTCACGTTTCTTAATACCATGAAATTTTGTCTTCATAAGCTTTACGCGTGTTGTCGAGTAACCACCTGATCTTATCCACTTTTAGTCTCTGCGATGGAGTAGTTAAACTATTTGATGGTTACTTAAACTTTTATTAAATTCTAGACGTACCTTATGGTCTACATTAAGGTCCTAGGTAAAACCCATGTATGTTGTTGGCTTCGATCCTTGTTTGGGAAGGATTGATTAATAATTCCACATTCCTTGTGAAATGATCATGCCAATCTTGTTCGACGAGGAATCCATAATAGGAATTTCTCCCTTTAGGAGAATATTTCAATCCTTCACTAAATACCACTCTCGAATTTGACTTTGAAAATCCTGGCTTCAAATAATATATCATCGACATCACAACAAAGACACCACAAATGTTTCCGATTGGGAACATGTTTCCTTTTTAAACCTCTGGATTTCATACTTTTGCTTTTGTTCTAGATCCTTACATGTAGCAAAAATCTATATCCAATTAACCATCCAGCTCCATGAAGGTCAAAAAACTTATTTAGGAAAACTTCTACTAGCTAGTTTTTGTACTTATCACTGGGTAATTCATCTTATAAATTAAAACATCTCCCTCAAGTGAAAAATAAATTCCTTGTTTCTAGTCCCTTTTGGCTTTGGCAAATTTGGCTAAATACCACTTTTGAACCAAGATTGTATGTCCCTATCTCAAAATATATGATAAATGAAATTAAGGCTAAGCACATTTAAGGTAGCAGGCTTGCTATACTTACTCCTAGAGAAGCCTTAGATCATGTATTTTTCTCAAAGTACATAAATTTATTTCTTGAAAACAAATTATTTGTTTCGACATGGCTATCTTCATGGATCGACATGTTGGTCCCAACTGATTTAGAAATTGATTTCCTAGTACTACTCATGTTGTTGTTACTTCAAATGTTGTCTAGAGAGCCTTTTGGACTACGAATATCTTATCTACCAGAATCAAACAGGGTAACACTTATATGGGTTTTACCAGTTACCAATCAAACTTGGAATCAAGACAGATGGGTTTAAGTCAAATGGTACCAACGTCTCTTTACACATGGCTAGAAGACATTTGTTGGTCAGAACATAAGCTTACTCAGCAACAATAATAAGATTCCCTCAAGTCTCAATGTAACCAATTCCTTGAAGTCTCAACATTCAAGTTTCATCAATCCTTTTATTCGACAGAAGAGTTTGAGAAGTGGTGGTCAAACTACTTCCAGTCAACCTTCTCCGAGCTAAACTTTCTTCAATGGGTGGCAATTGCTCTATAAGAACTTTTGTAACACCCTTATAAACCCACATATATTTGGCGTATAATTTATGCAAATAATTCATATAATATCACAGTAAGGATGTCACATCTTCATATAAACATCATATAAAACATTCTGCTTTGTAACACGGGTTTTCAAAACATTTAAAACAACTAATTCTTTAATATCTTAAATATCAAATTTAAATTAACACAATAGAATCATATTTTTGTACCCCAAAATTTTCCCTCTCATTTATCAAGATTTTCCTCACAAGACTTCTTGGACTCCAAACAAGATTAGGGTTTGCTCAGCTCAAGACATCCCCTTGCACTGATAACCCAAAATTAGGGTTTGAGTTTGCACAAGGATTTTTGGACCATCAATGCTTCATGTGACTTTCATACATCATCTTGGACCCCTAAAATTGCTCATGTTAAGTTTCAAGCCTTGAACCATATTTTTGACCAGTCAATTGGACAGTTGACCTAAAAATCAGTTGTATTGGGGAAAAAGTCAACCATGGCCAATTTACAGTAAAACCTCATAATTTTTGATCCACAACAACATTTTAGACTCATATGAACCATTTGATCAAGTTTGGATCACAACTCCTCAAGAAATTTGGTCAAACCATCAAAAGGGCAAAATGGTCAAAATTAGGGTTATGACTGAGAAAGGGCAATTTCGAATTTTTAACCTAGCCAATGGCCAATTGGGTTCAAGAATGATTTAAAGGATTCAATGGAATCATCTTGACCTAATCACATGGTTCAAAAGGTCTCAAGTTCATAGGATTGACAAATGAATTTTGCAGTCAACTGATCAAAAGTCAACTGTACACTGAAAAGTCAAACTTTGTCTGTTTGGTCAAAATCAAGTGCCAAGGGTCATAATTCATAAAGACATGTCAAAATATGAAACTTGTTGACCAATAAAATCAATTTTTCAAATTAGGGTTTTAATTTGAAAAATTTTCATAACTTAGAAATTTTCTAAAGTATGGAAATTTTCTTATTTTTCCCCAACTTTTCACCATTTTTTCACCATGATGCAATTGGATTCAAAGAAAACTTCCAACACAAAAGTTGTAGTCCTCCATGAAATATACAACTTTTCTTCACAAATTTTTCCCAAAAGATTCTTGTATATCAAGATATAAATTTGTGAATAGGGGTCCATGAACTAAATAACTTAGTGAAATTTTGCCCTAATTTAGGCAGGTTTTTTACCTAACTTCATGGAAATTTTTCACCTAGTTCTAAGAGGTATATTAAAATTCATTTCAAAGATGGATTCTATAGAACATTGCAAGCTTTCCAAAATGTCCAAGAACTCTCCAAGATCATTTATGATTAGGGAGAATCGAAGAAGAGAAATTGGCATTTTGTCACTTTTGTTCAAGCCATTTTTACATGAGAGCAAGTTGCAAATCAGATCCTTGCATACTTGTACCTTGCATTACAGGTCCTAAACTCCTTCTACACTTCATAATTAAATGAAAACTCAGAGGATAAGGGAATTATCGTTGCTTTTGGAACATTATACAAGGGATTTTTCCATTTTAGGCTTAAAGGGCTCATTGCCATTTTCATAAAGGCAAGCTTTTCCAACTTTATCAGCCTTGAGCCTTGGACTTGTTCCATTGGTACAAACAATTTACACAAGTATCAAGCATTGTTTACCAACTCTCTGCAGCTAGCAAGCAAGCAAGGACAGGCTTGTTGCACAAGTCACTTCAACTTTTCTTAAAATGCAAGAAAGTTGGCCAAAAGTTCCAAACTTGTACAAGCTGATAAAGGGTGGACTTTGTATCACTCTAGACAGATTCACAAACTTTTTACAAGCTAGCACAAGAATGCATAACCTCTAAAACTCTCCAAAACACAAAAACCCCATTCTTCTGCCAAAAATATACAATTCTGCAAAATCATAGCAAGCTCATTATTTGCTCGTGCATTTTTCCTCTTAACACTTGAAACATCTTCTCCACATCATATCCAAACTATCCAAGCCTTTACATTGTTGTTGTAACCCCTGTTTTAGCCATTGCCATTTTCACTTTGGAAGCTTGCAACCTGACTTCTACAAAGAGTTTCTGCCATCCACAAAGCCAGCTAAGCATTGGAATAGCTTGAAGGAACTTCAAGGAAGCTCACACGATCCTCAGGCCTCACTCAAAGTCCCCACATTGCCATATCCAAATCCAGCTGAAGGAGGTATTTTTCAAAACTCTATCTCTCTATTTAGGCATCCTCAGGCCACGACTTGTGAAGCAAAAATGTAGTCCTTAACATGGTGAAGTTGTACATATGCATACTTTTCATTTATGTTAACTGAGCTAAGAGAATTTGAAGCTTGAAGTTGTTAAAATATTTAGGTCACGAATTATGGCTGATTAAATTCTCTCTGATCTTTGAGAATTAGGTTACAAATTTTATATCATTGGAATCGTGAGATTACAAGCTACATTTTTTATGTTATGGGTTTTTGTTTTTATGCAAGCATGAGCAAGTTGCAGGTTTGTACATGAAACGCGCGCAAGCTGAAGGACAGGGACGAAGTGACTGGCTTGGGCTTTTTGCATTTCTGGCCTTTTTGTTTTTACTTTCCACACCCCGTGTATTACTTTTACACCCCCTTTGCATATTTGTTATATTTTTCATATTTCTTTTTATATTTTTATATTTATTGCTTTTATTTATTTTTCTGAATCATAAAAATCATGAAAAATATTTTCTTTATTTTTTTGCACTTTATTTTTTTTATTATTATTTTATGGCATAAAAATAGTCTTATTAGGATAATATACTTTATTTTCTTAAATAAAATTTGTAAATACATTTAAATGAATACTATACATTTTTTTATTTTATTTATACACATAAAATATTATTTTCACACATACTTAATTTTTAATATTTATGTATTATATTGTTTATTATTTTTTCTTATACAAAAAATGGATAAAATATAATATAGAACATATATTTCTTTTAATTAAAAAATTAGGGTTTTCCCCCTTTCAAAAATAATAATATTATTTTTCCCTTTTTCTAGGGTTTACATAAACTATTTTCTCATACATTAAACAAATACAAAACATTTTTGCATAAATACATTGCATTGCATATTTAAATATTTGTATATTTATTTATTTCGCACAATATTCAATTGGGTTGTAATAGTATTTTAGGGTTTATTTTTGTGCAATATCCCCATTCAAAAACTTGTATCCCCCCTCCCATAATAATTTTTGTAATAGTTTAGTTTACTTTACGCAATTTATCACATTTATACCATGTTAGTAAATTAGGTTTTTGCATGATAAGACAAAAAACAAACAAATAGCAAGGACCTAATACAAGACAAATACATGTGAAATGACACACATTGAACACATACACCCTTAGGGTTTCATCCACTTGGTTTCCTAAAACAAAATGGCCATGGTATGCATGCAAAGTATCTTGGCAAAACAAAACAAAACAAAATATCATAGTCCCTTGATGATGCTATCAAAAGGTTTCCTAAACAAATGATCATGGTCCCTCAAAAACATGCTAAATATACTTGGCAACATTGTTATCATGGTCATACGATGACCCACGCCCGTCCCGTTTAACATCCAAAGATAGGGTTGTTTACAAAATCAATGCTAAATCAACAATGTCAAAGGAATAAAAATACATAGGAAAGACATTTGAGTAGGTAGATAGCTTCTAGTTACTTGATCAATTTGAAAACAAATCCTTGCTACTTTCAAACACACACACACATTTCAAAAACATTTCCAAACAACTTTCAAAACATTGAAACATTTTTCAAAAGACAAACATCTTTGTATACATTCTTACGAACGAGAATCATTACAAAGATTGCCTAAACGATGACCTCTTTTCAAAATACGTTCAAAACCATACAAAGCACCATTTCAAACAATTTCAAAAGAAAAGAAAGTGATCTAAGCAAGTAACTAATAGCTCATGGAAAACCATGGATGAAAAGGGTGCTAGCACCTTCCCTTTTCATAATCTACCCCCCGAACTCAAGAAAACATCTCAAAGGTCTTTCCTGTGATTTTTTACCTTTCCTTTTGGATAAAATAAAAGTCGGTGGCGACTCTTGCTAAACCGCGACATTTACGATGAAACGCAAAACCTCAAGTCAGTTCTCCCACCGTATCACAGAACTGGCGACTCTGCTGGGGAAAATTATAAAAGTGGGGTTACCTTAGGGTTTAGATCACCTTTATTTGCTTACAATTATTTGACTTGTTTGCTTTACACTTTGGTTCTATTGTTTGGGTTTGAATCCTCTACCCATATTTGGGAAACATTATAGGTAAATAGCAATGCGTTGTGGAAACTGTGCGGGGTATACCGACACGGTCTAAGCAATAACTATGTTAGTTTGACATATTTGTGGGTACCAGTAGCCTTTGAGTCAATAAAAGAGAATACGGGGCCGCTGAGTGATGTCATGAAGCACTAACGAACTTCTAGAACCTTTACTTACCCAACTTGGCCTTTTAGGATGTAGTGAGATGACCGACTTTGGTGCAGTCCGAAGTTGGTAGATACTTGATACTACACTCATTGAGGGTTGGTTCCTTGGAATATTTCTGTCGCCAGTAAAGAGGATGAATTGAAACAATGAACAAGGAAACAATCCAGTGATATTGAGCTCCTTAGAACCCGATTACTATTTATAGGACAAGTTGAGCCAACTAAACTTCAAGAGGGTACTTACCTATGAAACCCCATGCAAGCCTAAACTAGGAACTTGTGTGATTTGCTTGTACATATATACTTGTGCATAACATCATGGACATCATGAAGCATCATTTGCATCCACTAACCATTTCAAGGATTTTGGAAATTCATCTTTGTTCTTGTTTTGTAGGGTATGGATTCACTTCGCAGGAAAACCATCTAAGTCAACCTTGTAAGAATTCCTCCGCAACTCAAGGAGCTAGCTTCAAGGATTCCTGAGAATTCTCCATTCACCGAGAGGCATGGTCGTCTACTCAATCTGGTCACTTCCAACACAGAGGAAGACATGATGAAAGTTCTTTTCCAGTTCTTTGACCCTTTGCATCACTGCTTCACATTTCCTGACTACCAGCTTGTGCCCACTTTGGAAGAATTCTCTCAACTCTTGAGGATTCCTATTCTCAATCAACTACCCTTCAACGGTACGGAAAGAGATCCAAAGCCAGAATAGATTGCTCAACCCCTGCACTTGCACTCATTTGATGTCACAACATATTAGGAAACTAGAAGTGGTGTCAAAGGCTTCTTGGAAAAGTTCTTGTTTGAGAAGGCTCAAAGCTGCTGGAATTCCTTGGACTTACAAGCTTTTGAGGAGATTGTAGCTCTTCTCATCTATGGGATGGTCTTGTTCCCTAATCCTGACCAACTCATAGATGTGAGTGCTGTCAAAATCTTCATGTCTCGCAACCCGGTGCCTACATTGCTTGGGGATATCTTACACTCTTTTCACACTCGTATAATGAGGAAAATAGGTGTTCTCATGTGTTGCACTCCTCTCCTGGAAAGATGGTTTATTTCTCATCTTCCCCAATCAGTCTTGAAGAATGAGCAAGGTTTGAGGTGGTCACAAAGGTTGATGACTCTTACACATTCAGATATTCATTGGTGTTCTCGATCTAAAGAGAATGTTATCATCGTCGACCGTTGTGGGGAATTCCCTAATGTCCCTCTACTTGGAATTAGGGGAGGCATCACCTACAACCCCTGCTCGGCTCTAAGACAGTTTGGTTATGCCCGAAGGGATGGCCCACATGATATGTTGATTCAAGGCTTGGTTTTCGACTTCGACAAACGATAATCAAGGACTCCGACAAAGGTTCATCCGAGCTTGGAGGATGCCAAACAAGGTAGATAGTAAGACCTTGGGACACAAGAATTCCATCCCTCTCGAGCCTTACCTCAAGTGGGTACGAACCCGCGCCCAAAGTCTTATGATGCCTTACCCATCCATTCTCCCAGTGATTATAGAGCATTTTAAGGAATGAGAGGTTCCATACACCATCCTACATCCTGACATGCCAACATCACTCGAAGACTTACAAAGGAGTTGGATACAACTCAAGGGAGAACGCGATACTTTTGAAGCCCAATTCTACGCAAGCCAGAAGAAGGTTTTAGAACTCACTCGGTTACTTCACGAAGAGCAGACTCTCAACACCTACATTGCACCAAAGAGGATGCACAACGTATTTTTACCTTATAATTTTGTATTATTTTGCCCTAGGGGCATTGATGTACTAACAATTCTATCTTATTAATATGACGTGTGTTTCTTTTTTTGTTTAAAACAAATTTGAATTTCTGAATCCTTGAATGCATTGCATGAATACATATCATCCATCATAAGCATAAACAGGTCTTCACACCAGGTTTCCTCATCTCTCTCTGCTGTTTATTTCAGCAAGATGGATCTTGAACAAACGGTAAAAGACTTACAAGCTCAGAATTCACAATTTCAATAGCTACTCTTGACCTTGACCAAGAGGAAGGAGAAGCTCAAGTCTCTGCTAGAGAAAGAGAAAGAGAAAAAGAAGAAGAAGCGAGCCGGTGTGGTTATCATGGGCAGAAGGTTTGAGGGATAAGCCAGAAGGACCTTAGAATTTCCAACAACCTCTGATGAAGGGGAGAGAAAAGGAAAAGAGACGACAGTACCATCAGATTCTGAAGCAGAAGAAGAGGAATAAGAGGACTACTCTGAACAGCAATACCCTTCGGCCGATGACAAATATAAACAATTGGAAGAACGTCTGGCTGCTATGGAAGTACAGAGAGTACCGGGTTTGGATTTTGAGGAGTTAGGGTTGGTGTCTGGAATTGTAATCCCTCCTAAGTTTAAAGTGCCACTATTTGCCAAGTATGATGGGGTGTCTTGTCCCAAAATGCACCTACGATCTTATGTCAGGAAAATTCAACCGCATTCTACTGACAAAGACTTGTGGGTCCACTTTTTCCAGGACAGTTTGTCAGGAATGCAGCTTGATTGGTTCTACCAGTTGGAGAGAGAAGATGTCCATAATTGGGAAGACTTGGCAGCCGCCTTATATAAACAGTATCAATACAACATCGACTTGGCACCAACCCGTACTCAACTCCAAAGTATGGCCATGGTATCCAATGAGGGCTTCAAAGACTACGCCTAAAAGTGGAGGGATTTAGCCGGAAGGGTGCAACCACTTTTATCTGAAAGGGAGCTAGTGGACATGTTCTTGGGAACTCTGTCAGGTCCTTTCTTTAATCATCTGATTGGAAGTTCCTCTGCAGGGTTTACCGAATTGATTTTAACTAGAGAGAGGATAGAAGCCGGTATGAGAAGTGGGAAAATTCAGAAAGACGCGTCTATCTCTGTTGCTGTAAAAAAGCCCTTCACTGGAAAGAATGAAGTGTTTGTTGTCTATGCTCAGGGGAATCAGGGAAGAACCGAGCGTCGACCAACTGTGGGGGCCGTTATGATTCAAAAGCCTGCATCAGACTAGCCAAGAAACAATCAGCCGAGAAATAATCAGCAAAGGATGGAAAGGCCTGTACGGCAATTCACCAAGATTGACATGACTCCTGCTTAAGTCCTACCACATCTTCTGAAGTTGAATTTGGACATGCTGAAAGAGGCCCCTAAAAATCCCAATACTACATCTCCACACTACCATCCGAATGCCAAGTGCGCTTACCATTCTGAAAGTCCAGGGCATGACACCGACAACTATTGGGCTCTGAAGAACAAGATCCAAGACCTGATCAACGCAAAGGAAGTTGAATTTGAAGCTCCTGAAAAATCGAATGTTATCTCTGCTCCGATGCCTAGGCATGGACACAATGCTAATGCTGTTGAGGAAGATCTGTTTGTTTCTACTATGGATGAATTGTTGACTCCGCTCTCGACCATCAAGTTGAATTTGTTGAAGGCTGGGGTGTTCCCAGGTTGTGACAAAGATTTCCATGTCTGCCTATCCTCATCATTTGACTGCCCTCTGTTGAAGAAAGGTATCCAACAACTGATTGATAATCAAGAAATTTTTTTTGAGAAAGTTCTTGTTTCACCCATTCCAGTTCCAGAAGTTTCAATAATAACCATATACGCCAATCCTTTCAGGGTTCCTAAAAAAACCGTTAGGATTACATCCGCTCTAGTGACTACTCCATTGAAGATAACAATGCCTGGGCCAACCCCATACAAATCAGATAAAACGGTACCATGGAACTATGGTGGAGAAATCTACTACTATGGTGTCAAGCAGATTGAACAGACTGTCGAAGAGGAAATCTCAGAGGAGGACAATTCCGACATCAGTAACATTGCCAGAACAAGAAAAGTTACCCGCAGTGGGAGAATTTTCTCTCCATAGATTGCTCCTCCAACAACAGTCTTTGGACTCGTGGTCGTTCCGAAGATTACATCTGCACTAGTGATTACACCTGCAAGTGTACCGACCAACAAAGAAGACAATACAATTCCTATCCCTACTTCCGCTGCTGAGAATAAAGGAAATAATGTTCAAGAGGAGTCTGTCCTGACGAAGGCTCAATCACTAGTTATTCCTGAAACATCCAAGAAGGAGATGGAAAAAATCCTGAGGATCATTAAGAAAAGTGATTATGATGTGGTTGAACAACTGGGGCAGACCCCCTCCAAAATCTCTATGTTAGCATTGCTGCTTTGCTCTGAGGCACATGCTAAAGCTTTGGTAAAATTTCTGAATACGGCTCATGTGCCGCAAGAGACTTCGGCTGATCAATTCTAAGAGTGTGTGGCCAGTTTAACAGCTGACAATGGCCTGGGTTTCTCCGATGTTGACTTGACATCCAAAGGGAGAAAACACAACGACGCACTATATGTCTCAGTGGAGTGCAGAGGAACAACCCTAGCTCATGTCTTGGTTGATACGGGACCATCTTTAAATGTCTTGCCAAAGAAAGCCCTGGATAGATTGGATTGTGAGGGGCTGACTTTAAAACCCAACAACATAATTGTGAGAGCATTTGACAGCTCTAAAAGGATGGTCCATGGGGAGGTGTACATCCCGATCAAAGTGGGTACTCAGACGTTCAATTCAACATTCTATGTGATGGACATCCATCCTTCCTACTCTTGTCTGTTGGGACGCCCCTGGATTCACAATGTCGTTGCGGTCACCTCCACCTTGCATCAGATGCTGAAGTACCATGTCCAAGGGAAGATCATAACTATCCATGGGGAAGAGGAATACATGATTAGTCATCTGAATTCATTCCGATATGTGGAATTGGATGGCGAGTTCATCGAAACCACTTTCCAACATTTTGAAGAAGTCTCCCAAGAGATAGCGGCGACCAAGGCAGTATCCTCAATTCCTCTGATCACAAGACCTCCACCTCGGATGTCTTCTCTAAAAGATGCAAGGGAAGTAGTGGAAGAAGGCAGATCCACTATCTGGGGGAAGCTTCCTGACATTCCTTACAAATCAGACAAGTTCGGCTTGGGATTTACTTCGACTGCTCAGAAGGCCGTGCGCCGCGCCTATGCTGGAGGGCCACCTGTGAAGATCAGCCACCAAGGGTTAATGCACTAGAGGACAGTGAAGAAGATGGAAGCCTGGAAGACTGGATATTTCCTACTATCGATAGAGGACTGTGCAACTGGGAAGCAAAAGACTTTGTTCCGATTACTTTCATACCGCAGTAATTTATCTTTTCCATTTCTGTTGGATCTGTAATAATTCACAAACAATTCGTACTTTTTCAACCTTGTGTCTTACCCGAGGCACAACGGTCCATTTGTAAGGGTTTTTATTTTCATTTCATATGTCATCTAATGAATCATGGACGCTTTTCATATATAAACCTTTTGTGCTCATTATCTTTCTTTTATATTTTATTGTTTTAAGATGGCTATACCCTTACACACACCCACACTCACAAATGTAGGTACCCTTCCATTCCGGAACCCATGGGTAACGATACTGCTATAGCCTTCAGTGACTCTGAAGATCTGATCTACCAAGCCGAATACGAAGGTGAGGAAGATTGTGAGGTGCCAGGTGAATTGGCCAGATTACTACAACAAGAGGAAAGAGCTATTCAGCCTCATGAGGAGTTGTTGGATAAAATCAACTTGGGCACTGAGGAAGACAAGAAGGAAATCGGAGTGGGTGCCAATCTAGAGCCGAATGTCAAAGCGCGCCTAATTCAGCTATTGCATGATTATGTTGAGATCTTTGCCTGGTCATACGAAGACATGCCGGGACTTGTTACAGACATTGTGGTACACCGCCTACCCACAAGAGAAGATTGTCCACCAGTGAAACAAAAAGTCCGCCGCATGAGGCCTGACATGTCAGAGAAGATCAAAGCAGAAGTTATGAAGCAGTTCAATGCAGGATTTCTGGCTGTTACTTTCTATCCATAATGGGTTGCTAACATTGTGCCCGTGCCTAAAAAGGACGGCAAAGTGAGAATGTGCGTGGATTATAGAGATTTAAACAGGGCCAGCCCTAAAGATGATTTTCCACTTCCGCACATCGACATCCTGGTTAACAACACAGCCCAACACAAAGTATTTTCTTTCATGGAAGGATTCTCAGGCTATAACCAGATCAAAATGGCACCTGAGGACATGGAGAAAACTACTTTTGTCACACAGTGGGGTACGTTCTTCTACAAAGTGATGCCATTCGGACTGAAGAATGCCGGGGTAACCTATCAACGCGCCATGGTAGCTTTGTTTCATGATATGATACATCATGAGATAGAGGTCTACGTAGATGACATGATAGCCCGATCACAAACTGAAGAGGAACACTTTGATCACTTGCAAAAGCTGTTTGTCAGGTTGAAGGAGTACAAGCTAAGATTGAATCCAAACAAGTGCACATTCGGAGTCCGGTCCGGTAAGCTCTTAGGTTTTATTGTCAGCAACAAGGGCATCGAGGTTGATCCTACCAAAGTCAAAGCTATATAAGAAATGCCTGCTCCTCGCATTGAGAAGGAGGTCATAGGTTTCTTGGGACGCCTAAACTACATTTCTAGGTTCATTTCTCACCTAACATCTACTTGTGAACCAATCTTCAAACTGCTGAAGAAAGATCAGGTAGTTAGATGGAATGATGACTGTCTGATTGCTTTCGATAAAATCAAGGAGTATTTACTATAGCCTCCTATCCTGATGCCACCCGTCGAGGGAAGACCGCTAATCATGTATCTGACCGTCTTAGAGAATTCAATGGGGTGCGTATTGGGGCAGCATGACGAGTTTGGCCGAAAAGAGCATGCCATTTATTACCTTAGAAAAAAGTTTACCGACTGTGAAACAAGATATTCACTACTCGAGAAAACTTGATGCGCTTTGGTATGGGCTGCTCGCCGGCTAAGGCAATATATGTTGACTCATACTACTTTGCTGATATCTAAGATGGATCCGATAAAATACATCTTCGAGAAGCCTGCTTTGTCCGGAAGGATAGCCAGATAGCAGATGGTCCTAACAGAGTACGACATATAGTACACGACCCAAAAAGCTATAAAGAGGAGTGTGCTAGCTGACCATCTGACCCATCAAGTTGTAGAAGATTATCAACCCATGAAGTTTGACTTCCCTGACGAAGACATCATAACATTGGACAACATTGAAGATTTCAGACCATATGACGGACTTGAACAAGGATCCCGATGGATCATGTACTTTGATGGGGCCTCCAATGCACTCGGTAATGGAATCGGCGTTGTGCTTATATCTCCGGAAGGATGCCATACTCCTTTCACCGCCAGGCTTTGCTTCAACTGTACGAACAACATGGCAGAGTATGAAGCATGCATCTTTGGACTCAAGGCTGCCATAGACTTGGGAATCAAATCTTTAGTTGTGTTTAGGGACTCAGCTTTGGTCATCAGTCAGATCAAAGGAGAGTGGGATACTAAGCATCCAAACCTCATCCCTTACAAAGAACATGTTCTGACATTGCTACCACATTTCGAGCAAATTACCTTTAAGCACCACCCGCGAGAAAAAAATCAGCTAGCAGATGCTCTAGCTACAATGTCATCCATGTTTAAACTTAAATGGGATAATGAGGTTCCCCAAATTTTGTTTAAACGGATGGACGAACCCGCACACTGTCACGAGATTAATACCGAAGAAGTAGTGGACCAGCCGTGGTTTCATGAAGTCAAAAGGTATCTCAAGGCACAAGAATATCCTGAAGGAGCTTCAGTCAATGACAAAAAGTTCTTAAGGAGATTATCGGCTAAGTTCTTCCTAAGTAATGGCATCTTTTACAAACGAAATCATGATTCTATTTTGCTCCGTTGTATGGACAAGGCTGAGGCTGAAAGGATTATGGCTGAATTGCATGAAGGTACCTTCGGCACTCACTCTAGCGGGCATACGATGGCAAAGAAGATTCTACGGGCAGGCTATTACTGGTCTACCATGGAAGCTGACTGCTATCAACACTCTCGAACTTGCCATAAATGTCAAATCTATGCAGATAAGGTACACGTGCCTCCGGTTCCTCTAAATGTCTTAACAGCTCCTTGGTCATTCGCTATGTGGGGAATCGACATGATTGGGGAGATTAAGCCTACAACATCCAATGGACACCGCTTCATTCTGGTGGCCATTGATTACTTCACAAAGTGGGTCGAAGCAGCTTCTTTCGCATCCGTTACTAAGAATGTTGTTTCCCGCTTCATCAAGCAGAACCTTATCTGTCGGTACGGTATCCCAGAAAGGATCATCAATGACAACGATACGAACCTTAACAATACTATGATCACCGCCTTGTGCGAGCAGTTCAAGATTCAACATCATAATTCATCCCCCTACCGACCAAAGATGAATGGTGCAGTTGAAGCTGCGAACAAAAACATCAAAAAGATCATACAAAATATGACAGTCACCTGCAAGGACTGGCATGAGATGCTACCGTTTGCTCTCCACGGGTACCGTACCACGACGCGTACATCAATTGGGGCAACACCCTATTCTTTAGTTTATGGCATGGAGGCTGTTTTACCTATCGAGGTTCATATCCCCTCTTTGAGAATCATGAAAGATGCGGGTTTGAGTGAAGACAATGGATCCAAACCCGGCTTGATCAGCTGAACTTAATCAACGAAAAGAGACTTACTGTTGTTTGCCATGGTCAGACGTATCAAAAGCGGATGATCAAGGCTTTCAACAAGAAAGTCAGACGCCAAACATATCAAGTCGGGGATCTAGTGATCAAGCGCATCATATTGCCACAAAGTGATCCCAGGAGCAAATGGACTCCTACCTATGAAGGACCATTTGTAATCAAGAACATCTTTTCTGGTGGGGCGATGATCTTAACCACCATGGACGGCGACGACCTTCCGCACCCTACGAACGCAGACATAGTCAAAAGATACTACGCATAAGAGACCCGCTAGGTTGACACACCTAGGCAAAACAAGGGCATCCCGGCAAACCAAAAAGGTTCAGGCAAAAATTAGGGATAAATAAAAAATTTGTACACCCGACAAGTTGAAAACCCGAAAGGGAGACTTGGGCAAAAAAGAGTTTCCCGGTGGATCGAAAACCCGAAAGGGCGGTCTAGGCAAAAGTTAGGGAATTAAAGCGTATGACTGTGTCTCGTAGGATCACTTTAAGGATAATCTATTCACTGACAAACCTGGAGCTTCTGATCAATCCAATCATCTTCGGACAAAGCAACGAATGGACAAGATATTCTGAGATACGAAGGCTATAGCAGAATAGGAACCCCATGGGATTTTTTACACATAGCTATCTTTCTTTGTATAAAGTTTTTCTCATTTTTATGACACCATCCTCTTACTATGGTGTCTGTCTCCTTTGTACACAAATACTTACTCAAAGTAAATACAAAGATATCTTTTCAAAGTACAAAAAAAACTATTTTACTTTTTCTTTACACTTGTGTTTTTATGTGCAAAAACGTCCAATGATTCATTAATAAACATATGCATTGGAACATAATTACTGTTTACAAATAAAAAAAGTGGAAAAGAACAATTACTGACAGGTTAAAAGGATAGGAAAACATCTTTAGGCTACTCCAGGAGCAATCCCTACAGTACATCATCTAGATCCCCATCAGAGTTAAAACTTCAAACCCCCAATCCCCAGCGGAGCCAAAACTTTTAACTATCAATCCCCAGCGGAAACCATCCAGTTTCTCCAAAATTCCCCAGCAAGTTATCTTGAGGCCAACCAGATAACAACAACTTCTGATAACTCCCCAGTAGGTTGGCAGACAATCCAAACTCCTGAACCTACTCCCCAACAGTATAGCTTTCTTCCCCATAGAGTTTTCATTACTCCTCAATAGGATGAAGATTCTCATTCTTAAATCCCCGCAGAAGTCATCCGAGCTTTCTTTATTCTCCAGCAGAATAAGGATTCCCATTGTGTAATCCCCAGTAGAAGTCATCAATATTCTCTAGACTCCCCAAGCAGATTACTCAAGGGGTACATGGCATTACTCTCACAAAGGAATTATTGTCAATACTCCAACTTCAAGACATGAAGGATCCCTATGTCCCCATAAAAGTCATAAAGGATTTTTAATCCCCAACAGTCACAAAGGATTTCTTATCCTCAACAGTCAAGGATTTATTTTCCCCGGCAGCAGTCAAGGATTTATTTTCCTCAGAAATACAGCAAATCAGCTTACATGCGCATACATTACATCCATATGTCATAAACATTGATAAAACACATTTATTGCATCATACATTTCATGCAACATAACTTTGTGTTTCAGCTAATATCTTACCCTTTTTAGGATACAATTAATAGTTATTATTAAAAATGTTCAAAGGTTTCAGTTACAGTACGGATACACTCCAGACACGGAAGTCATTCTGTTACTCATTCAGACCTCATTTCAGATTACAGTACAGATACACTCCAGATACAAAAGTCATTCTGTTACTTATTCAGTTTCTAGTTCAGATACACTCTAGACATAGAAGTCATTCTATCACTTATTCAGATTCCTCAATTTAAGATATAGTCCAGATACGCTCCAGACACGGTTGCCATTATGTCACTTATTCTGATTTTCCCCAGCTTAGATACGCTCCGGACACGGTTTCCATTCTGTCGCTTATTCAGATTTCAGATTCTAGATACAGTACAGATACACTCTAAACACGGAAGTCATTCTGCTACTCATTCAGATTAAAATACAAACACAACTCGGATACGCTCCAGACACGACTGCTATTCCTTTGCTCATACAAATTCAGTCTCCAGATACAGTTCAGATACGTTCCAGACGTTGACACCATTCTGATACTCATTCTTTTGACTTACAACTTACAATTTAACAAACATTCTTGGATGGCATCTACAAGCCCATCTCCAACAAGATTCTATCACCTCTCCAAATGGCATCTTTAAGCCCATTCCCTCAACAACACTTTGACGAGTGCAAATTTACGGGCACTCTAGTGTCCAATCATCTTTTACCTTCGAGTCACGAACGACAAAACTCGCCAATCTAACTCTCCAGGTTCAAGAAGATTGAACAGGGGAAGCTTTTGTATCCCAAAATTTGCCCTCTATTTATCAAGATTTTCCTCACAAGACTTCTTAGACTCCAGACAAGATTAGGGTTTGCTCAGCTCAAGAAATCCCCTTGCACTGATAACCCAAAATTAGGGTTTGAGTTTGCACAAGGATTTTTGGACCATCAATGCTTCATGTGACTTTCATACATCATCTTGTACCCCTAAAATTGCTCATGTTAAGTTTCAAGCCTTGAACCACATTTTTGACCAGTCAATTGGACAATTGACCTAAAAATCAATTGTATTGGGGGAAAAGTCAACCATGGCCAATTTACAGTCAAACTTCATAATTTTTTATCCAAAAAAACATTTTAGACTCATATGAACCATTTTATCAAGTTTGGATCACAACTCCTCAAGAAATTTGGTCAAACCATCAAAAGGGCAAAACAGACAAAATTAGGGTTATGACTGAGAAAGAGCAATTTCTGATTTTTAACCTAGCCAATGGCCAATTGGGTTCAAGCATGATTTAAAGGGTTCAATGAAATCATCTTGACCTAATCACATGGTTCAAAAGGTCTCAATTTCATAGGATTGACAGATGAATTTTGCAGTCAACTGATCAAAAGTCAACTGTACACTAAAAAGTCAAACTTTGACTTTTTGGTCAAAATCAAGTGCCAAGGGTCATAATTCATCAAGAAATGTCAAAATATGAAACTTTTTGACCAAGAAAATCAATTTTGCAACTTAGGGTTTTAATTTGAAAAATTTTCATAACTTAGAAATTTTCTAAGTATGGAAGTTTTCTTATTTTTCCCCAAATTTTCACCATTTTTTCACCATGATGCAATTGGATTCAAAGAAAACTTCCAACACGAAAGTTGTAGTCCTCCATGAAATCTACAACTTTTCTTCACAAGGGTTTCCCAAAAGATTCTTGGATCTCAAGATATAAATTTGTGAATAGGGGTCCATGAACTAAATAACTTCGTAAAATTTTGCCCTAATTTAGGCAGGTTTTTGACCTAACTTCATGGACATTTTTCACATAGTTCCAAGAGGTATCTCAAAATGCATTTCAAATATGGATTGTAGAGCACATCGCAAGCTTTCCAAAATGTCCAAGAACTCTCCAAGATCATTTGTGGTTAGGGAGAATCGAAGAAGAGAAATTGGCATTTTGTCACTTTTGTTCAAGCCATTTTTACATGAGACCAAGTTGCAAATCAGATCCTTGCATGCTTGTACCTTGAATTACAGGTCCTAAACTCCTTCTACACTCCACAATTAAATGCAAACTCAGAGGATAAGGGCATTATCTTTGCTTTTGGAACATTGTACAAGGGATTTTTCCATTTTAGGCATAAAGGACACATTGCCGTTTTCATAAGGGCAAGATTTGCCAACTTTATCAGCCTTGAGCCTTGGACTTGTTCCTTTGGTACAAACAATTTCCATAGGTATCAAGCATTGTTTACCAACACTCTGCAGCTAGCAAGGAAACAAGGACATGCCTGTTGCACAAGTCACTTCAACTTTTCTTAAAATGCAAGAAAGTTGGCCAAAAGTTCCAAACTTGTACAAGCTGATAAAGGGTGGACTTTGTATCACTCTAGACAGATTCACAAACTTGTTACAAGCTAGCACACGAATGCATAACCTCTAAAACTCTCCAAAACACAAAAACCCTATTCTTTTGCCAAAAATATACAGTTCTGCAAAATCATAGCAAGCTCATTATTTGCTCGTGAGTTTTGCCTCTTAACACTTGAAACATCTTCTCCGCATCATATCCAAACTATCCAAGCCTTTACATTGTTTATGTAACCCTTGTTTCAGCCATTTCCATTTTCACTTTGGAAGCTTGCAACTTGACTTCTACAAAGAGTTTCAGCCATCCACAAAGCCAGCTAAGCATTGGAATAGCTTGAAGGAACTTCAAGGAAGCTCACACGATCCTCAGGCCTCACTTAAAGTCCCCACATTACCATATCCAAATCCAGCTGAAGGAGGTATTTTTCAAAACTCTATTTCTCTATTTAGGCATCCTTAGGCCACGATTTGTGAAGCAAAAATTTAGTCCTTAACATGGTGAAGTTGTACATATGCATACTTTTCATTTATGTTAACTGAGCTAAAAGAATTTGAAGCTTGAAGTTGTTAAAATATTTAGGTCACGAATTAGGGCTGATTAAATTCTCTCTGATCTTTGAGAGTTAGGTTACAAATTTTATATCATTGGAATCGTGAGATTACAAGCTACATTTTTTATCTTATGGGTTTTTGTTTTTATACAAGCATGAGCAAGTTGTAGGTTTGTACATGAAACGCGCGCAAGCTGAAGGACAGGGACGAAGTGGCTGGCTTGGGCTTTTTGCATTTCTGGCCTTTTTGTTTTTACTTTCCACACCCCATGTATTACTTTTACACCCCCTTTGCATATTTCTTTTATTTTTCATAATTCTTTTTATATTTTTATATTTATTGCTTTTATTTATTTTTCTGCATCATAAAAATCATGAAAAATATTTTCTTTAATTTTTTCCACTTTATTTTATTATTTTATTATTTTATGGCATAAAAATAGTTTTATTAGGATAATATACTTTATTTTCTTAAATAAAATTTGTAAATACATTTAAATGAATACTATACATTTTTTTATTTTATTTATACACATAAAATATTATTTTCACACATACTTAATTTTTAATATTTATGTATTATATTGTTTATTATTTTTTCTTATACAAAAAATGGATAAAATATAATATAGAACATATTTTTTTTTAATTAAAAAATTAGGGTTTCCCCCCCTTCAAAAATAATAATATTATTTTTCCCTTTTTCTAGGGTTTACATAAACTATTTTCTCATACATTAAACAAATACAACACATTTTTGCATAAATACATTGCATTGCATATTTAAATATTTGTATATTTATTTATTTCGCACAATATTCAATTAGGTTGTAATAGTATTTTAGGGTTTATTTTTGTGCAATATCCCTATTCAAAAACTTGTATCCCCCCTCCCATAATAATTGTTGTAATAGTTTAGTTTACTTTACGCAATTTATCGCATTTATACCATGTTAGTAAATTAGGGTTTTGCATGATAAGACAAAAAACAAACAAATAGCAAGGACCTAATGCAAGACAAATACATGTGAAATGACACACATTGCACACATACACCCTTAGGATTTCATCCACTTGGTTTCCTAAACAAAATGGCCATGGTATGCATGCAAAGTATCTTGGCAAAACAAAACAAAACAAAAGATCATAGTCCCTCGATGACGCTATCAAAAGGTTGCCTAAACAAATGATCTTGGTCCCTCAAAAACATGCTAAAGATACTTGGAAACATTGTTATCATGGCCATACGATGACCCACACCCGTCCCGTTTAACATCTAAAGATAGGGTTGTTTACCAAATCAATGGTAAATCAACAATGTCAAAGGGATAAAAATACATAGGAAAGACATTTGAGTAGGTAGATAGCTTCTAGTTACTTGATAAATTTCAAAACAAATCCTTGCTACTTTCAAACACACACACACATTTCAAAAACATTTCCAAATAACTTTCAAAATATTGAAACATTTTTCAAAATACAAACATCTTTGTATACATTCTTACGAACGAGAATCATTACAAAGATTGCCTAAACGATGGCCTCTTTTCAAAATACTTTTAAAACCACACAAAGCACCATTTCAAACAATTTCAAAAGCAAAGCAAGTGATATAAGAAAGTAACTAAGAGCCCATGGAAAACCATGGATTAAAAGGGTGCTAGCACCTTCCCTTTTCATAATCTACCCCCCGAACTCAAGAAAACATCTCAAAGGTCTTTCCTATGCTTTTTTACCTTTCCTTTTGGATAAAATAAAAGTCGGTGACGACTCTTGCTAAACCGCGACATTTGTGACGAAACGCAAAACCTCAAGTCATTTCTCCCACCGTATCACACATAGTATCAAAACCAGCTCTATAAAAATTCTTCAAAACAACTTCGTCAAGATTCATCGTGTTAGTTTCACAAATCGAACGTCTTAAATACCAAGAAAGGTAAATCTAAAATATAAAAATAAATGAAAGAACATAATGGTTCCAAAATCAAAAAGTTCCCAACCCCGATGTCACATATCAGAGCAAGAACTTCTAAAATCAACAAAATTAAACAACACACCCCAAAGTTATCCTCTAAACTTCAACGAACTATTTCTTATCACCTGCAAGTTACCCATGTAAAGAGGCGGCATTTCCAAGTAGAAAGGTTGAGTAATCACAAACTATTATAAAATATATATGGAAAGAATATAGTGGCATAATATCAGATCATCAAAAGCTCCACATATTATCGTACTTCATAATTATACCCACATTTTTACCTCATCAATACATATCAAGCATATCATTATATCATCACGTTAACATCCATCACCAAAACACCACATAGATCACAACATCATCATCAACAGTTAATCATTCATTATATAATGTCACAAATAATGAAATGAGACGTCATAGACTCATGCATGTGGTACCAAAACTTCATTGATGACTCAGTCATCGTTTCTGTAAAGATCCCCATCAATAGGATCGATTCTCACTTAGAACTGGAGCACATCATAATATTGTACTCAATACACACTATGGGATTGAAGCTATCACTTTACCAACATCATATCACCATCACTAGACAAGTCGTTCTAATAACACCACTAGACTGAAGTCCTAATATACCATGAATGCAATGATATAAAACAACATGATAAAACATGACCACTACTAGTCAAACGCATCATTCTTTCATGTAATCATAATAATATAATCACATACATCATATATATATATATATATATATATATATATATATATATATATATATATATATATATATATATATATATATATATATATATATATATATATATATATATATATATATATATATATATATATATATATATATATATATATATACATGGCATCATCACAACAGCATCATAACATCATATCAATAACATAGTATCATCATAGGATCAACAACTCTTCATACAACACACGTCAATGTAATCCATCACATAGAAGTCTAATTTCATCAAAGCATGGGTACTATAAATATACACCCTTTTACTCATTTTATTCCACCTAATTATAGTTCATCACGTTAGCTACCCGATGCTTCTAACGGTGCGTCAAACGGAGCCCGGAAACTCAAGTTACAACACTTTGAAGAGTATGCCATCTGGCTCGCCGGACGATGCAACGCGAACAAGAAGTTCTCTATGCATTTTATGCACTGCACCATTTCCAATTTCTGCTTGATTTCACATTCAAACAGACTTAAAACTCATAAAAATCACATATTTCCATCATACAACTGATAAGTGTAAATTGTAGCTATTTTTGTATATACTTTTTGTTGCACTTATTGACTCTTTGTTGTTAATATCGGTTGAATAAACCAGACTTTTGTGTAAATATGTTTAGTTTGTGTGTTATTGTGTTTTCATGAACATAGTGTATTGTTTGATAGTTTTGTATCTATTTTGTTGGTATTCAACCATTATTGGGGAATTGAGAATAAAGTTCAAATGGAGCTCCAAGATGTGCATTTGATCAATAATGGAATAAGGGAAAAGAACAAAAGCCATCATAATCTTTGCAGAATGAGCAACAAAAGTTGTTGTCCTGGTGTGTGTCGCTAGGCGAAGCTCAGGTGACGAGCCTGCCCTTCTGTGTCTCCAGACGATGGATAGGCGAGAGGAGTTGATCATTTTCCAGTTTCCCCGGACGTGCTTCACTGATGTGGCATCAGGCAAGAAATAAAGGTCACGTCGGGAGAAGCTTTCCTTTGTCGGGCGATGGGAGATATTTTTCTGCAGTTGCCTGTGTGGCACAGGCTGGGCCAAGTAATAAAAGGGCAGCACCACGCGATGTAATTCCAGCGTCCGCCGATGCGTGCAGAATAGATTTTGTATTTATTTCATTTTTCATTTCATTTGGGAGTTTATGGTTTTGGGGATAGTTTTATCTCCCAAAATTCATCAACCCTCATTTTTATATAGATTAAATTAGAAAAAAACTATGAAGCTTCCATACGAATGATCTAGGATGGATTGCTCTTTGATCGGCGCTGACAAACCAGGAGATTTGTGGTTCATTTCTCTTCTTCTTTGTGTATTCTTTATTTTTTGGGTTTTGTATATGTATTTAATTTGAAATCATGTATATTTGTCACCCGTGGTGTTGAATAAAACTTGATTTACAAATCTTTGTCAATTATTGTCCTGTATTTTTGCTTTGTGCTTGGGGGTTTGGGTTTCTATAGACAAATTCTACTCAAATTATTATCTAAGATGATTAACTAATAGGGTCTTGATTCTAGAGATAGATTTATAGCTATTATTCACTTGAGTGTGTGTGATTAATTCCTCTGTGTTGGTTGTGTTGTTCTGACAGATCGTCGACGCGATTAGCACAACTGACTTATGTGTTGTTGAGGTTGGTTGAGAGATCGCCACCGAGGTGATATAGTGGGTGTTGTGTTTGACACGTGGTAACATTGATGAGTATTATAGGTTGAGTATAACTGGTCGATAAATTTAAGTCTGTGAAGAGTGAATTATGTGCATGCTTGATAAGTTTCTCCTATCTGAAAAATGTATTTATTTTCTGTTAATACCTTTTACTTTTCCTTACATACAACCCATATGGAGACGATATGATATAACATATATCATCCAAAATAAATACTTACTTTTGCTTTCCGCTTTACCGCTTCAGCAAAATGACATCGTTGCTAGGGATTGGTGTTTTTATTGGATAACATTGTGATAATTTCTTTATTTTTGATTTTTGTTGTCTATCTCCACTTGTTTAATTGATACTTGTTAATTTTCTATACAGTATACTTGTTTTATTTCATGTTTGCCAAAAGTGTGGTTAGGTCTATAGTTCCGGTTAGAGCTCGAAGAGATGAGAGAAAATGCGAGAGTGAAAGCATTTGTCTCATTCGAAGCAATGTGTTGGTTTTTAAATAATAGGCGCCGAGCTAACAACACAAAACAAACATGTTTTATTATTTTTCTTTGTGTTAGTTTGGGTAGTGTGTTGATTGTTGTTTAAACAAGTTGAAATTGGACATATTTTAAATTTTCAATCTTCACTTTTTAACTTGTTTATTCACTTTCGCACGGTTTTTCCAAGAGGTTGCTTTTATTAGCTTGAGGAAATTTGTATGTGTGTAATCATGTTTTTCTAATTCTTTTGTTGTTGTTTGGACTCAATTTTGGTCTGGTAACTTGAAGAGTTTTGAGGTGATTGTCCGAATTTGAGTGTTTCAACTTGCAGATGTATGGTAATGATAGTTTTCAAAGTTGATACACACCAGGTAATCTTTTATCACATTATATAGCAAAACTTGTTTAGGAAACTTTCCATTTGTATAATTACCACGCTATTCATTCTTTTTGCATTACTTGCTCATGACTTGAATCACTTTAGTTCCCTTTTTACCCCCAAATGTGAGGAAGCTTTCAATTGTTTATATATGCAGGAGACCACAATTTTTGTTTTAACTAGATTTCATTATGTTTAATCTTTTGTTTGTGTTGATTGTATGAAAGCATGAAAATGATCAAGGCATTTTGTTTTATTTTTAGCACAACTACCTAGCTAAATATTCAATTCACCTTATGAGTGTATGAACATTGGTTAACCCCTTTTGAGCCTTTTTGTCAACGTCCATGTTGTCTTTGAACTTAATACTTGTCTATGAGTGTTTGATTTTACTTTTTGAATGGATGTTTATTATTTATTTTCTTGAACCCTCAACCATTGTTTTTGCTTTGAATTTTAACCTTGCCTTAGAAAGTAAGGAGTATTCACATTAATGTTGGTTGAATTCAAGTTGGGATGAGTAATGATTGCTTACTCATGTGTTGATTACTATGAGGTTGTGAAAAAGAAAAAGAAAGAAAAAAAGTGAAAAGGAAAGAAAAATAAAAAGAAAGAAAAAAGTGAAAAAGAAAGAAAAGAAAAATAAAAACAAAAAGAGTATCAAATATTTGTGATAATAAGTATGGTGTGTTTGGTGTAACACTTGGGATGAAAGAAGAAGTTTGATTGAAATTTTGTGTTCGAACTTTTGTGAGTTGATCACTCCAATAGGTTTAGGCATATTTTTGTTTCGATTAGCTTTAGGAATTACCCCTTGTTTAACCAAGCCACATTACAACTTTGAAAATCTTTTGTGATTCTTGTCTATGTATGTTCATTGTGAATTTTTAGTTTAATGCATAATTTAGTCTTTTGTTTGCAAGATTGTTGGATGAGTGTAAAATCCTCACCTTTGTGTGTTCTTCATCTACTGATGAATTTTTACTAGGTGTGGTTCATTATAAATCTTGTTTTATTTTAGAATATTTAGTATGATTTTTGTACTTAGGATTTGTTTCGTTTACATGTTGTCGTTATAGGATTATGGTAATTATTTACCTTGTTTGTACGTTTTTGTTTGAACCATACATTTGTTTTCGTTTTTCAAACTTGTTGATTAATGATTCTTTTATTGATCACTTTTTCTTATTTAAGTTTGTTTGGCTTTGTTTGAGGATAAACATTTTCAAGTTGGGGAGAGTTTGATAAGTGTAAGTTGTAGCTATTTTTGTATATACTTTTTGTTGTACTTATCGACTTTTTGTTGTTAATATCGGTTGAATAAACTTAACATTTGTGTAAATAAATTTAGTTTGTGTATATTTGCGTTTTCATGTACATAGTGCATAGTTTGATAGTTTTGTATATATTTTGTAGGTATTCAAGCATTATTGGAGCATTGAGGATAAAGTCCAAATGGAGCTCCAAGATGTGTATTTGATAAATAAAGGAATAACACAAAAGAAGAAAAATTAGTATAAGTTATGCAGAATGAGCAACAAAAGTTGTTGTTCTGGTGTGCGTCACTGAGCAAAGCTCAAGAAATGAGCATGTGCTTTTGTCGCCGGGTGATGGAGGGGCGAGAGGAGTCGATCATTTTCCATTTGCCTCTTCCTTGTTTCGCTATTGTATCATCGGGCAAGGTATAAAGGTGTCACCGGGTGAAGCTTTCCTTTGTCG
Source organism: Vicia faba (assembly GCA_948472305.1). Taxonomy (NCBI): domain Eukaryota; kingdom Viridiplantae; phylum Streptophyta; class Magnoliopsida; order Fabales; family Fabaceae; genus Vicia; species Vicia faba. The sequence goes on from OX451741.1 coordinate 118,392,618, forward strand.
GGTGATGGGAGATATTTTCCCCAATTGCCTGTGTGGCGCAGGCTAGGCCAAGTAATAAAAGGGCAGCACCGGGCGACACAATTCCAACACTGGGCGATGCGTGCAGAACAAATTTTGTATTTATTTCATTTTTCATTTAATTTGTAATGTTATGGTTTTGGGAATAGTTTTAGCTCCCAAAATTCATCAACCCTCATTTTTTGGTAGATTAACTTCGAAAACAACTACGAAGCTTGTAAACGGATGATCCTGGGTGGATCACTCTTTGATCGATGCTGACAAACCGGGAGATTTGTGGTTCATTTCTCTTCTTCTTTGTGTATTCTTTATTTGTTAGTTTTCTATTTGTATTAACTTTGAACTCAGACATATCTTTCGCCCATGGCGTTGTATACAACTTGCTTTACAAATCTTTGTCCATTGTTGTCCTGGATTTTTGCTCTTTGCTTAGGGGTTTGGGTTGCTATAGACATATTCTACTCAAATTCTTATCTAGGATGATTATCTAATAGTCTCAAGATTCTAGAGATAGATTTATAGCTATTATTCACTTAGGTGTCTATGATTAATGCCTTTGTATTGGTTGTGTCATTCTGAGAGATCGTCGACGCAATTAGCATGGTTGACTTTTGTGTTGTTGTGGTTGGTTGATAGATCGCCACCGAGGTGATATAGTGGGTGTTGTGTTTGACACGTGATAACATTGATGAGTATTATAGTTTGAATATAATTGGTCGATAAGTTTAAGTCTATGCGGAGGGGATTATATGCATGCCTGATAAGTTTCTCCTATCTGAAGAATGTATTTATTTTCTATTAATAACTTTTACCTTTCCTTACAAACAACCCATTTAAACCCAAACTCATAAACGCGAGACTTGTCGAACGACATTTCAATAGCACTAATCTCTATTGAGACGATACGATATAACATGTATCACCATAAATAAATACTTACTTTTTGTTTCTGTTTTACCGCTTCAGCAACAAAAATAGCACATCATAGTACGCATTTCATACATCGATTCATGGCATAATTAGCATCAAATTTTCACAATTTCATCAAGGGCTCATGACATAATCAAACCATCATAAAAATCCCAATTACCTACACACATCTAAACCCTATATCAATCATAATAATCAAGATAACCCTCCTTTCCTTAGATTCTCCTAGCAACTGATTCCCATCCCAAGGTCTACAAATGGTTCTCTCTCTCTCTCTCTCTCTCTCTATATATATATATATATATATATATATATATATATATATATATATATATATATATATATATATATATATATATATATATATATATATATATATATATATATATATATATATATATATATATATATATATATATATATATATATATATATATATATATATATATATATATATATATATATATATATATATATATATATATATATATATATATCTTCCTATTCGTGCCCTAGTTCTCCACACCGTTCTTCTCTTTTCACGATTGCACATAATGAATACTGACACTCACTTTTCCTTGTTTAACCCTTAGACCCCTTTCTATGGTCTTCCTATATTACCCTCACTTATCACTTCACTAATTACCTCTTTGCCCTTATTATTTCAACACCAATATTATTTCATTTAATTAATAAAATAATTCTAACTAATTATTATTAAATCAAAATAATTCCAAACTAATTATTTAAATTATAAATATCTCACATTATCTTATTTGGATCAATGATTTTTTTCTGCAAGGAACAAAGGGGTTAGTTGTATGTGAATGTATGTATTGTGTAATGATGCTCTCAAAATAAATGAGAGTATGTTGTATGTATATGTTATGTATGTTGTATGATGTATGAATGCGACGTGTTGTCTAAGCGTATCCTTGACAGATATTGGGGAGTTTTGATAAGTTAAATCTTGGAATGCTGTTGGAGGTGAAGAGTATGTGTATCTTCAAATTTTGTTAAAAATGCTGTTGGGGATTCCTGCTTTGTTGAGAAGAAATTCCGCTAAGGAATATTGACTTTGCTTGAGAAGACTCTATGGAGAGTGTTGATTTCTGGTTGGGAACCAGAATTTAGGAGTTTTAGTCGTCCATTTCTCTGGTGGGGAATTATATCTTGAAAGTTAGTTGTTATCTTGTCGGATTCTAGGCTTTACAATAACTTGTTGGGGATAAATAAGTTAACTGTTATTTGGTCGGATTCCAGGATTTGCAACAACTCGTTGGGATAGTGGCAAACTCTACTAGGGAAGATGAGTTTTATTAATGCTCTGTAAGAATTAACTGTTATCTAGTCGGGTCCAGGTTTCAGCAACTCGAAATGTTAGCTGGTCAGGTCCAGGCTTTGCAGTAGATGGAGAAGTTAAGTTACTATCTGATCTGGTCCAGGCTCTAGCCACTTGAAATTGAGGTTTACTATTATCCGGTCGGGTCCAATCTTCAGCAATTTGAACTTGAGACCAACTGTTATTTGGTCAGTTCCAGGTTTCAGTAACTCAAACTGTTAACTGGTCGGGTCCAGCCCTCGTAGTAACTTGAATTTGAGATTAACTATTATTTGGTCGGGTCCAAGATTCAGTAATGGTTTGAGAAGTTGAACAATTATCTGGTTGGGTCCAGGCTTCGAAGTAACTTGCTTGAAGTTGACTGGTATCTAGTCGGGTCCAGGCTTTAACTATTGACTGGTCAGGTCCAAGCTTGAACTGTTGACTAGTCGGGTCCAGGCTTAAGAAATTTGAGAAGTTAAACTATTATCTGGTCGGGTCCAGGCTTTAGCAAATAAATTTTAGATTCACTGTTATATGATCGAGTTCAGGTTTCATAAATTGGAGTTGTTATCTGGTCGGGTCCAGGCTTCGGAATTTTAAATTGTTAACTGGTCGTGTCCAGGCTTCAGCAATTTATACTTGAGGTTAACTGGTATATGTTCGGGTCCAGGCTTGAACTGTTGAATGGTCGGGTCCAGGTTTCAGCAACTTTCAGAGATAGCAATGACTCTGTTGGTGACTTCACTGGGGATTAGGGGTTGTGGTCCCTTGATTTTTAATAGTCTGAGAGGCAAACTCAAACTGGGGAGTCTGTAGTTTGTTGGGGGAATAAACCTTGTTGAAGAGGATATTTGATGAACTGCTGGGGAAGTGACTTCTTTTTAGGAAGAAACTCCACAAGGCTTCTTTCTTGAGACCAACTCGGTTGGGGAGAGGGTTTTCAAGAGATTGAAACTCTGGCTGGGGATTTATTGAATCCAACTCTGAGGGGATAATGTTAATGAAATAATCATGTGGGGATATCTCAAATGCATTTAAGGAGATGCTTGTCACTGTTTTTTAAGCATACGTTTGTTAAAAGTTTAATCATGTTCATATGCATATGTTCATTCAATTTTAGTCATTGGACACTTTTGCACTCAAAATAGAAAAAATAGAAAGTTTGCACTTCAAAGCATATTTGTATTGATGTTTTGCCCATGAATAGACATTTTTGTACAAAGAGACCGAGATCCTAGTAAGAGGAAATCATCGAAATAATGGAAAGAATACAAAGTGAAAACAAAAAATAATATCCATGTGAAAGTGATCTCATTGTGTTCCAACCCCAATATTGTCCCTATGTCTTCGAACATTATCCCTTGTCATTGAATAGAAGTTAATTAGATTGATCTTGGACCATTCGAACTTGGACTTTGGTAATAATGATGGTTGTAGAGACTTCATGGGACATAGTTATACGCTTTAATCCTTAACTTTTTCCTGGACTGCTCTTTCGGATTTTCAGCCCACCCGGATACCCTTTTTTGCCCAAGCCGCCCTTTCGGGTTTTCAACTTGCCGGGTGTACAATATTTTGCATATATCCCTAACTTTTTCCCGAACCTTTTTGGTTTTCTGGGATGCCCTTATTTTTTCCTAGGTGTGTCAACCTAGCGGGTCATTTTATGCATAATATTTTTTAACTGTGTCTGCATTCACAGGATGTGGGAAGTCTTCGCCATCCATAGTAGTCAGCATCATGGCTCCACCTGAGAAAACTTTCTTTACAACAAATGGTCCTTCGTAAGTGGGAGTCTATTTTCCCATGGGGTCACCTTGTGGGAGAATGATGCACTTTATTACCAAGTCACCAGTATGATACACTCGAGGCTTGATCTTTTTGTTTAACACCTTAATCATACATCTGACCATGACAAACAGCAGCCAGTCGCTTCTCGTTGATCAAGTTTAGTTGATCCAACCTAGTTTGCACTCATTCGTCTTCGCCCAGATCTGCCTCTTTCATAGTCCTTAGGGAAGGAATTTGAACTTCTATAGGCAAGACAACTTCCATGCCATAGACTAAAGAGAAAGAGGTTTCCCTAGTTGAAGTTCGAGCTGAAGTACGGTAGCCATGAAGAGAAAATGGTAGCATCTCATGCCAGTCTTTATATGTTACCACCATCTTTTGCACAATCTTCTTGATATTTTTATTGGAAGCTTCTATTGCACCATTCATCTTAGGTATGTACAGAGAAGAGTTGTGATGCTTGATTTTGAAATGCGTGCAGAGTTCCGTAATCATAGAATTGTTGAAGTTGATTCCATTGTCAGTGATGATTCTTTCGGGGATACTGTAACGTTAGATGAGGTTATGCTTGATAAACATGGCTACAATGTTCTTGGTAACTGAGGCATATGAGGCAGCTTTGACCCACTTGGTAAAGTAATCAATGGAAACAAGGATGAAACGGTGTCCATTGGAAGTTGTAGGTTTGATCTCTCCAATCATGTCAGTGCCCCATATTGCAAACGGCCACGAAGTGGTCATGACATTCAGAGGAATTGGGAGTACATGAACCTTGTTAGCATAGATTTGACACTTGTGACAAGTTCTTGAGTGATGATGGCAATCAGTCTCCATTGTGGACCAATAGTAACCAGCCCTCAGGATTTTCTTAGCCATAGTGTGCCCAGTAGAATGGGTCCCAAAGATTCCATCGTGCATGTCGTCCATAATTTTCTCTGCCTCCTTCTTGTCCACACACCGGAGTAGAGTAGAATCATGATTTCTCTTATACAGGATTCCATTTCTTAGGAAGAATTTGGCTGAGAATCTTCGTAAGAATTTCTTATCATTGATTGAAGCTCCTTCAGGATACTCTTGTGTTTCAAGATATCTCCTTACTTCATGGTACCATGGTTTCTCTTTGTTAGTGTCAAGCTCATAGCAGTATGCATATTCGTTAAATCTTTCGATTGTAATCATAGGAGCTTTGTTATCTCATTTGACCTTGAACATGGAAGACATTGTTGCCAAGGTGTTAGCCAACTGATTTTCTTCCCTAGGGAAATGTTCAAAGGTGATCTCCTCGAAGTATGGTATCAGGGTTAACACGAGCTCCTTGTAAGGAATAAGGTTAGGATGTTTAGTGTCATATTCTCCTTTGACTTGACTGATCACTAGAGTAGAATCTCCGAATACGTTCAAGAATTTGATCTTTAAGTCAATGGCAGCCTTTTGGCCCAAGATGCATGCTTCGTACTCAGCCATGTTGTTTGTACAATTGAAGCACAATCTAGCAGTGAAATGAGTATGGTAACCCTCAGGAGAAATAATCACAACACCAATTCCATTTCCCAAAGCGTTGGAAGCCCCATCAAAAACCATAGTCCATCAGGATCCTTGTTCAAGTCTGTCATACGGTCTAGATTCTTTGCAGTCAAATACTAGCATAATATTCTCATCCAGGAAGTCAAAGTTCATAGACTGGTAATCATTAACAGCTTGATGAGCCAAATGATCTTCCAATACGCTTCCTTTGATGGCCTTTTGTGTTGTATATTGAATATTGTATTCAGTCAGAATCATTTGCCATCTAGCTATCCGTCCGGAGAGTGTGGGCTTCTCGAATATGTACTTGATAGGGTCCATCTTAGAAATCAATAAAGTGGTGTGAGTCAACATATACTGTCTTGGCCAACGAGCAGCCCATGCCAGAGCGCAACAAGTTTTCTCGAGCAGTGAATATCTGGTTTCACAGTCGGTAAACTTTTTGCTCAGGTAGTATATCACATGCTCTTTTCGGCCAGACTCGTCATGTTGGCCCAACACGCACCCCATAGAATTCTCTAGCACAGTAAAGTACATGATAAATGGTCTTCTTTCCACTGGAGGCATAAGGATGGGAGGTTCTTGTAAATATTCCTTGATCTTGTCAAAGGGTGCTTGGCAGTCGTCGTTCCATCTGACTACTTATTCTTTCTTCAAGAGTTTGAAGATTGGCTCACAAGTAGCAGTTAAGTGAGATATGAAGTGGGCAATGTAGTTAAGTCGACCCAAGAAGCCTCTGACCTCCTTTTCCGGATGAGGAAGCTACATTTATTAAATGGCTTTTACCTTTTCATGATCAACTTTGATGCCTTTACCACTGACGAAAAAACCTAGAAGCTTTCCAGACCTTACTCTGAATGTGCATTTACTAAGGTTCAACCTCAACTTGTACTTCTTCAGCTTCTCAAATAGCTCATGTAGGTGATCGAGATGCTCTTCTTCAGTTTGTGACCTTGTAATCATATCATCCACATAGACCTCTATCTCATGATGGATCATATCATGAAATAAAGCTACCATAGCTCTTTGATATGTTGCCCCTGCATTCTTTAATCCGAACGACATGACTTTGTAACAAAAGGTGCCCCATTATGTAACAAAGGTGGTATTTTCCATGTCTTCGGGAGCCATCTTGATTTGATTGTAGCCAGAAAATCCATCCATAAAGTAGAAAACTTTATGTTGACCGGTGTTGTCAACCAAAACATTGATATGAGGTAGAGGGAAATCATCTTTGGGGATTGCCCTATTTAAATCTCTATAGTCCACACACATACGAACCTTCCCATCTTTCTTCGGTACAGGGACCAAATTTTCAACCCATTAAGGATAAGATGTCACAGCCAGAAAACCTGCGTCAAATTGTTTCATTACCTCAACCTTTATATTTTTAGACATGTCTGACCGCATACGACGAACCTTTTGTTTGACAGGAGGGCAATCTTCCTTTGTTGGCAGACGATGAACCACAATATCGGTATCCAACTTTGGCATATCTTCATACGACCAAGCAAACACTTCAACGTTCATGTAACATCTGAACCAATCTTCTCTTGATACCAACTTCTAGGTTAACGTCGACCTTGACTTTTTTCCTGTCTGTCTCGGTACCTAGGTTGATAACTTCGACTAGCTCTTCTTGAGGTTGAATAGCTTTCTCCTCTTGCATCAGAAGTCTGGCTAGTTCCCATGGTATTTCACAATCTTCCTCGCCTTTGTCTTCGGCTTGGTTAATTGGATGTTCGAAGTCATAACTGGCAATAGTAGAGTTGTTGGCAATGAGATCTGGAGTGGATAGAGATCTGCAAGTGTGTGTGTGTGTGTGCATGTAAGATACATGGCTATTGAAAAAATGCAATAAAGAAAAAGAAAGACAATGAACACCAAATTTGAAAGCAAATGGTCAAATGGTTTATATTAAATGATCATATGATAAATGAACATGAACAAAATCCTGTACAAATGGACCATGGTTCCCCGGGCAAGGCACATGGCTTAAAATTCATTGTTTAAAATTACAGACGAAATTTATTGAATTGACAGAAAATAGTAAACAGTAATTACTCCTTAATGAAGGAGATGTGAGTGAAATGCTTTGCATTCCAGTTGTTGAGCTTTCCTATGGCAGTAGGGTAGATCCATTCTTCAAAAGCGCATTCATCATCAGAGTCTTCCACCGAGTTTACTTCATGATTTCCGATGCAGAGAGGTGGCTTTCCCACACGAGCGCATCTGACCGCTTTCTGATCTTTGATGGTGAAACCCTATCCAAATTTGTCTGCTTTAAACAAAATGTCAGGGAGTTGTCCCCAAATAGTACACGGCACGGGCATCTTTAAGCAAAACCATTCTTGGTATAACTCCATCATCTTTTGATATGTCGGAGGAGATTTTGGTTGCGGAAACCATAGGAGGAACAACTTTGTAAGCTTGGTATGGAGTTTCTATGAAATCACCATCCATTTCCATATACTTGAAGGAATTGAGGTGGCTCGCCATAAATTCTTCTTTGCCGTAAACAATAACAATCTTCCCTTTGACTAGATATTTTATTTTTGATGAAGGGAGGATGTTACTATCCCCGCCCCATGGATCCAAGGGAGCCCAAGCAAACAAGAGTAGGCGGGACGTATGTCCATTATATAAAAGGTAGAGTTCAAAATCTGTGAGCCAACTTTAATTAGGAGATCCACCTTTCCATGAACCATCCTTTTAGACCCATCGAAAGCCCTTACAACAATGTCACTTGGCTTCAATACCAGTCCTTCACAATCTAGCCGGTCCAAAACACCTTTGGGTAACACATTTAGAGATGAGCCAGTATCAATTAAGACATGTGTCAGGGTAGTTCCCTTGCATTCAATAGAGACATGCAAGGCTTTGTTGTGGTTCCTTCCCAAAGGAGTCAAATCAGCATCGGAGAACCCTAACCCATTGTCAACCGTTAAACTCGCCACACAATTCTCGAACTGGTCAGCTGTGGTTTCTTGGGGGAACATGGGCTTTATTCAAGAACTTGATTAGAGCCTGGGTATGAGCATCCGGACAGAGTAACAATGTTATCATGGAGATTTTTGAGGGGATTTGTCCCAATTGTTCAACTATTTTGAAGTCACTCTTCTTTATGATTTTAAGGATTTCCACCATCTCTCGAGAGGAGGGTTCTTCAGCATTAGTATCTTTGGTAGGTTCCTCTATCCCAGCAGGCTCACCTTCTTTCTCTTTGCCTCTAGTGTTGGCACTAGAATTATCATTGGTTATATGTACGGGAGTTGTTGTAGTAGTGGGTGGTGAAATATCAGGGGAAAAGATCCTCCCTGTTTTTGTTACTTTACTAGAACCTGCAATATTAGTAACATCATCTTCATTTTCGTTGATCTAAGAATCTTGTTTTATCCTATGATAATAAACCTCGGCACCATAGTTCCACGGAACCGCTTTGTCATAGGAGTAGGGAATAGGCCGAGCGACGGTGATTAGTAAAGGAGCTATGGTTGGTTCATTTGAAATCCTAATAGGACCCTTTGAGAGGATCCTAAGAGGCTTGTTGGAGATGGTTATTATGGACAGGTCTTCAGCTTTGTTGGTTAAACTTTTGATGGTAGGAATCTTCTCAAACAGAATCTTACGGCTATTTATCAGGCGTTGCACACCTTCCTTCAGCCGCTTGCACCCATTTACTTATTGATCACAACAAACACAATCTTTAGAACAGCCAGGTAACACCCCGACTCTCAGAAAATTATCCTTCACAATAGTAAATGGAGTTGTTAAATCCTCAATGGAGGAGACAAAAGTAGTCACATCAATTTCATTAACACCTTTACCATGGTTCAGCATTGGTGCGGTTATCACATTTGGAGTAGCAGGTGGATCAAATTTAATTGTTTTATTGTCTATCAGATCTTGAATCTTATTCTTCAGAGCCCAACATTGATCAGTTTCATTCCCAGGGTTGTTGGAATGATACGCGCACTTGGTATTTAGATTGTACTTAGGTGATGAAATGTCTAGATTGGATGGTGGATTGTGCAATGTCACTAAGTTGGACTTCAACAGATGTTGTAAGGCTTGGGACAGCGACATGCTTATTCTCGTGAAATGTCTTTGAGGAACTTCAGATCGTTGATTGTTGGATGGTTGACTTTGAGGGTTGGAGATTACCACAACATTAACAGATGATAAAAGATCCTTCTTGGTACGGGCCCTTGCCCAATACACAACATTTGTTTCCTTCTTTCCAGTGAATGGCTTCTTTACAGTGTTGGATGCGGAAGCAGATGTCATGGGAATTTTCCCACTCTTAATGCTACTTTCTACCCTTTCACCAGTTAGTATCAACTCGGTGAAACCAGACGAAGAACTCCCAATCAATAGGTTGAAAAATGGGCTAGTTAATTTACCCATGAACATGTCAACTAGTTCTCTGTCAGCTAATGGTGGTTGGACCCTACCAGCAAGATCCCTCTATTTTTTGCATACTCTTTAAACCCCTCATTAGTACCTATGGTCATACCTTAAAGTTGGACTCTGGTTTGCTCCAGATCGGCATTGTATCGATACTGATGATAAAAAGCAGTGGCTAGATCTTCCCATGTGTGGATGCGGGAACCCTCCAATTGATAGAACCATTCTAGTTGAGACCCAGCCAGACTCTCTTGGAAGAAATGGACCCGTATCTTTTTGTCAGTAGTGTGTGGTTGTATCTTGCGCACGTAAGACCTTAGATGAAGTTTCGGGCAGGAAACCTTGTCATACTTGGAGAAGCCCGGTATTTTGAACTTATGGGGAATGATAACCCCAGGTACTAAGCCCAACTCACCAAAATCCAAACCAGGCACGACTTGAATTTTAACAGCCTTTAGTCTATCCTTCAACTGCTTTATTTTTCCTCAGTCAGAGGATATTGCTCATCAAAGTAATCTTCATCTTTGGAAGCTTGATCATTGGTACCTCCAGTGTGGGTGCTCCTTGCCTCTTCGTCTTGATTTTCTTCCTCCTCAGACGACTCTTCGACTATTTGTACCAGAAGAACCGAACCTTTGAACCTCTTACCCATGTTGATGAAGGCCTTATTTTTGGTTTTCTTCTTGGCTACTAGCATAGTCATCAGCTCTTGTTGCCCCTTAGCCAGGGTCAGAAAGGTCTCTTGGAACTGGGAATTATGTGCTTGCAAGTCCTTCAATGTTTGTTCGATATCCATCTCTTGAAATAAACAGTAAAAAGATAAAGAAACTTGTTGTGGAAAACCTGTTTATGTTATGATGCATTAAGATGCGTATGCAAATGATTTCAAGGACTTGGAAGATTTAAATTTGTTTAGACAAAAGGGAACAAACATTAATTTTATTAATAAGTTCATATTGATTACAACATGCCTCTTGGGCTTACATTGAAACAAAAGAAATAAAATGAATTAAAATACAATAAAAATGGCTCAAATTTCCTATGGAGGCTTCCTCTTTTGAGCGATATAGGAATTCATGCTCCTCTCCTCATGAAGTTGTATCGTGAGCTCCAATGTCTTCTTCTCTCTTGCATAAAACTGGGCTTCAAAGGTGTCTCACTCCCCTTTTATCTGAACCTAAGCTCTTTGAAAATATTCAAGAGAAGTAGGCATATCAGGGTAAAGGACAGTGTATGGAATATCTCCTTCGGAAACATGCTCCATGATGATTGGTAAGATGGCAAGGTAAGGCATTACGAGACTTTAAGCACGAGTTCGTACCCACTTAAGGTAAGGCTCAAGGGGATAGAATTCTTATGTCCCAATGTCTTACTGTCCACTTTGTTTATCATTCTTCAAGCTCGTATGAACCTTTGACGATAGCCTTGGTCGTCGCCCTCGTAGTCGAATACCAAGCCTTGAATCAGCGTATTATGGGGACCATCTCTTCGTGCGTACCCAAACTATCATAATGAGAGAGAAGGGTTATAGGTGATACCTCCCCTAATGCCTAAGAGTGGGACATTATGGAATTCCCCACAATCGTCAATGATGTTAATATCCTCCAAAGACCGAGAACACCAATGGATATCTGAGTGTGATAGTGACATCATCCTTTGAGACCATGTCAAGCCTTGCTCATTCTTCAACGTTAATCGAGGTAGGTGTGAAATAAACTACCTAGAGAGTAATGGAATGCAACACAAAAGAGTACCCTTTTTCTTCATGGTGCGAGTGTGGAAACAATGTAGAATGTCTCCAAGCAAAGTAGGTATAGGATTACGAGAGAGAAAAACCTTAACGACATTCACATCTATGAGTTGGTACGGATTGGGAAATAGAACAAAACCATAGATTAGAAGGGCCAAGACATCCTCAAAAGCTTTAAAATCCATATCTTCCCAGAAAAAACAAGACTTCTCCAACATAAATTTGGATAAGAAACCCTTAACTCCACTTCTTGTCTCCCAATTTTCCACAATGTCGGATCTTTTCAAATGTAAAGCTTTGGAAATAACTTCATGTTTTGGAGTCTCTTCTAAACCGGTGAATGGAATTTTACCAAGCATAAGAACTCCTAGAAATTTAGATAATTCTTCTAATGTAGGCACCAATTGGTAGTCAAGAAAGGTGAAGCAATGATGCATAGGATCAAAGAATTGGAAAAGCACACACATCATTTCTTCTTGGAAGTTTGAGGTAGCCAAGTTGAGAAGTCGACCATATTTCTTGGTGAAGGGAGAATCTCCAGGCACTCTTGATGCTAATTCTTGAAGTTGAGGATGCACTTTCACGAAGTTAACTCGGATGGTATTCCTACGAGTGGAAGTCATGACCTACAAAACAGAACACAGATAAATTACTAAATCCTTGAAATGGCTAGCGAGAATGCTCTTGGTGTTATGATGTTTATGATGACATGAATAATAAGCACAAACAAAGCACATGAAAACCTTAGGTTTAGGCTTGCATGGGTTTCATAGGTAAGTACGCTCTTGAAGTTTAGTTGGTTCAACCTGTCCTACAAAGTAAACGGGTTCTAGGGAATCTCAATATCGTTGATCTTTCTTCATTGGGAATTGTTTTAGCACAATCAATCTTTTCTTGCAGCCAAAATATCACAAAATTCTGATCTCAATGAGTGTATTATCGAGTATCAACCAATTTTCAGCTTTCCACCGAAACCGGCTATCTCACTACTTCCTAATGGCTAAGTTGTTCAATTAGAGGTTCTAAGGTCATTTAGTGCTTCATGACACTGCTCAGCGGCCCCGTATTCTCCTCAATTCAGCACAAGGGATACCGGTACCAAAAAATGCATCACACTAACATAGCCATTGCTTCAATCATATCGGTCTACGCCGTACAGTTTCTACAATCTATTGCTACTTACCTAATTATGGTCCTAGATCCGGGTAGAGGATCAATACAAACCGAAACAAAGACCCATAAATGTAAAGGAAACAAATCAAGAAATGAAAACAATTAAATGTTATCTAACTCTAAGGTAACCCCACTTTTAAATTAGTTCCCCAACAGAGTCTCCAGTTCTGTAATACGGTGGAAGAACTGACTTGGGTGTTTTGCGTTTTATCGCAATTGTTTCAGATTGCAAGAGTTGCCACCAACTTTTCTTTTATCCAATAAGTAAAGGGTGAAAATAACAGGAAAGACCTTTGAGATATTTTCTTGAGTTCGGGGGGGTAGGTTATGAAAAGGGAAGGTGTTATCACCCTTTTCATCCGTAGTTATCTACGGGCTCTTAGTTGCTTGATCACTTTGAAAATGTTTTGTTTGAAAATGTGTTTGTGGTGGGTTTTGAAAGTATTTTTGAAAAGCGCATTCATTTAGGAAAACTTTGTAATGATTCTCGTCTCTATAAGAATGCATACAAAGTGTTGGACTTTTGAAAATATTTCATGTTTTTTGAAAGTGTTTGGTGTGTTTGAAAAGATGTTTGTTTTGAAAATAGATTGTGAGCAAGCAACTAAGAACTTTCTACCTACTCAAAAGTCTTTTGTTCATTTCTCTCTTCCTTTGACATTGCTATCTCACCATTGATTGATAAGAAGCCATATCATTGGATGTGAAGGAACGAGCGTGGGTCGTCGTATAGTCATAGAAGGCAACTTGTAAGATGTTTTAGCAATTGTCGTAAGGGACTAAGATCATTTACCGAAGGCAACATTTAAAGGGTTATCAAGGGACTATGATCTTTTATTTGAGGGTCTTTTCTAAAACATCTCACGTTCGAGGGACATGACTATTTTAATCTGAGGCAACAAGTATGGGTTACCCTAGAGGTGCAAGTGTGAACCATGTTTTGATTGCATGCATTTTTGTCTTGAGATTAAGGGTTCTCTAAGATTAATTTTATCTTGCCATACAAACCCTAATTACTAGCACTTTTATTCGAAAGTGATAAATTGCAGAAATTAAAGTCTTATGGTATTACATCATTTAGGGGATGGGGATACAAGTTTATGAATGGGGAATGAAAGCAATTAAAACCTAATTACTATTAAAACTAAATTGAATAAAAATAATAGCAAAATAGTCTCAAAAAATCAAGATTTTTGGTGTTGAAGCTGACATGGGCCGTGTCCTGTAACACGAGCACCCGTGTCAGAACCCTATAATAATTATGCATGTCTTTTTTGTCAGAGTTGTGCTGACACGGGCACCCATGTCAGGACCCTGTCCTTCCATTTTGTCAAGTTTTCTCCCAGTAAGAGGGACACGGGCCATGTCCTGTGACACGGGTACCGGTGTCAGAATCCTATATTTTTACTTTTTCATGTTTTCTCCCTAACACGGCCCATGTCAGGCGACACGGTCGGCCATGTCAGGCTTCCAGAATCATTTTTTTGTGGTTTTGAGTGTTTGCAACTCTTCTACTTTGGTTTGTCCTATTTTATTCTTTTGAAAACAGAAGTAAAGTGATGTATGAACAAGGAAATTACAGTTTAATAAAACTTACCTCTTGAAGTGAACACTCAAAATGTGTTTGGATGTTTTCAAGCGTAACGTGATAATTGATTGAGCTCTCTTAGACCTTTTTGAAGTTTTTCCAAACCTCACTTTGTGCTGAAAGTTGTTGAACCACTCCAACCAAGTCAAATTACAAAGTAAAGTTTTTAAGTTTAGAAGGTGGTGACAATGATGTTACATAAGTTGTTCTTATGTTTGAACAACTTCTATATGGTGTATGTGAATTTTTGGATGGTTTGCTTGGAGAAAACTTGTAAGGTATGAGATTTAAAGATTTGGACTTCAAAGCTCAAAAATGGAGGTTTTATGGACAATTCTGGTTTTTGACAGCAAAATGATTTTGAGTGTTAGTTTCTCCTTCTTTTTTCTGGCCCTTTTTTCTTGTAATTGGCCACTCTATTTATAGAGAAGGTTTAAGACTTGAAACAAATCGTATTTTGAATCACATGTTATGGCTATCTTGCTTGTTTTTGAAGCAAGCATGAAGAACATGTTTCCAATGCTTGTACCAAGCTATCTAAAGTGGTTGATCACTTTAAACATGTTTGTTCTGACTTGTAGAAGTGGAGTGTGATTATAACAACAAGTTAGAGGCTCAAGCAATTGACTTTGTGATTAAAGTGGACTTTGCAAGAATGGCAATGGTGCCTTTGTGCCAAAAATGGAAAGATGCAATGGACAACACTTGAATCACTTGGGTAATGGTTCAATAAATTGTGTAAACATCTGATTATGGATAAATTTGAAAGTCAAGAGGCCTGTAAAGTAAGATTATGCAGCATAACTAAGATTTTGGTTCCTTGTTCATCACAAATGTGCCTTGTAAATCAAGAATGAATGCCCAACTTCGGGTCCTTGAATCTCTTAGCTCAAATATGATAAATTCATGCTCTTGGATGTTTTAGAAAGCTTGAAACATCCTCTATAACTTTCATGTTGGCCATTTTGACAAACTCATCATGTAATTATGTGAAAAAGTTCCTAGAAGTTGAGATAAAATCCTGACCAAAATATGTTAGAAATTTCTCTAAGTGTTAGATGAAAATGTCATGGCTTCATGGGCTTATATCTTCAAATCTAAGATTTTTTTGGACATCAACCCTCTAATAAAAAGTTGTAGAGTTCATCAAGATCTACAAATTTCATGTTAAAATCTTCCTTTGAATTAACATGCATCATGGTTAAAATTTGGCACAAAGTCATGAAATTTTTTTTTCTAAGTCTTAGAATTTTGACTTTTCAATGATGATTTTGACTTTTTGATTTCTTGATGAACAATCTTCATATTTTGACATGTCTTGATTAAATATGATTTTTGAAACTTGATTTTGATTACAAAGTTAAAGTTTGACTTTTCAGGGTACAGTTGACTTTTTCATCAGTTGACCGAATTTCAACTATCAATCAATTGATCTTGAGAAGTATTTTGAACCATGCCATTAGGTCAAGATGATGCATTTTAATCCTTGATATCACATCTCAAACCAATAAGTCATGTATTTGGTCAAAAGTCAAAAATTGAGCCTTTTTAGTCAAAACCCTAATTTTGACCATTTTGCCCTTTTAGTGTTCTGATCAAATTTCTCGAGGAATTGTGATCCAAACTTGACCAATCGATATATATGAGTTCAAAATGTTTATATGGATAAAAAATTATGAAATTTGACTGTAAATTAACCACAATTGACTTTTTACACAATATAGTTGATTTTAGGTCAACAGATCAATTGACTGAGCAAAAATGTGATCTAAAGCATGATACTTGACATGAGAAATCTTGAGATTCCAAAATGATCCATGAAAGTCATATGGGGCCTTAAAAGTCCAATTGTACTTGTGCAAACTCAAACCCTAATTTTGAGTCATCAGTGCTTGAGGAGGTGTATTGAGCTAATCCATCCATGTGTCTTCTTGAACCAATGGACATCTTGTGAGAGAAATCTTGAGAAAATGAGAGGGAAACTTTTGGGGTGCAACAATGGTTGCGACCATCTCTTTCTTCCTTATCTTGATGTTATCCTAATAGAATTCATGGTCGATCTCTTGATCACTTTGTATTTCTCTAACCCTCCCGTCGGGGAGAAGATACTTCATAATTATGTATAAGTTCAACATGGCAACGCCAAAAAGATTGAGGGTTAGCATCCCCATGATGATGTTGCATGAAGGAGTGTCAACCACGCGATATTTTTCCATGATTTTATTTGTTTTTTTAATACTGAATTCTATCTCAAGGGTTATGTGGCCCTTTACCTATACGAGCTCGTTTGTAATCCTAATAAACAAACCTTGGAAAACCAGAATTTCATTGGATCAAATCATATTCTTTAAATTTCTTCCCTAAGTTATTTTTATCGGGCACCATAGATAGTGAAACTTTACTTTCTAAATGTTCAATGGAAGGTGATAAGATGCTCAAATAGGATGCAAAAGGCTCTGCTTTCATGAGTTTCATGGATGGACAATAATCCTCGTGCTTGTTATGGCATGATATGGGTGACCACTTTTCCCTTGGTAGATTCTTGTATGCTTAGGGTGAATGGGAGTTGTGAGAGTCTAGCCATGCATGAATCATAGGATTCTTTGTGTATTTGTATGTATGTGTGTGTGAGGGAGAGAGTGAGAATGTGTGTATATGTACGTGTTTGCGCACATGCTATTTTTGTGTTTGTGTTTGTTCATGCGCGTGAGTGTGCGTGTGTGTGTGTGTGTGTGTGTGTGTGTGTGTGTGTGTGTGTGAGTGTTGAAAATTTGTGATCCCTTCTCCAATATAGAATTCAAGCATTTATAAAAGGTCATTTTGGCATGGGCTAGAAAGCGAATAGATGACTTTTCCACTCCTAGAAAACGAGGAGCAGCAGAGACTAATTCATCCTGTATCATGGGATGAACTGTTTTTTTCCTCTACCCACATTACTCGACTGTTTCTCCTAAGACATCATAGAAACCATATGTTTCACATAAGACAGGTTGCTGGTTTTTTGCTTAAGCCTAACTGGTTCTTTGAACAGCCACCTTGTTTCGTATGCTTTATGAGGTTTTTTAATTATACTCATGACCCCTTAGGAGACCAAGCTTCATTTGGTCACTCACACCCGAGTTCTATCATATATCATTTCCTTTTGGGCTCGATAAACTATCATCGGTCTAACAATTATCTAAAAAATTACTCGTTTTACAACAAATGGAGCAAATCTTTTTAGAATTAAAATTTCTTGCTTGCAAAGAAGGTTGAGCAAGACCTCGCGTATTTGCATAAATTTATTTTCACCCTTTTGTGTTATAATATTCGTTTAGAATTTTAGTGTTTCCCCCAATATTGTGCCCCTAATTTGACGGTCTTGTTGAAGAACGGGCAAAAGTACTTCTATGATTTGAGGTAATGGTTTCTCGACAAGACTTGATGTGTGCTCAATTTTCAGGGTTGAGCTTTGAGCTATTATCTAAAGTTTAATGAAGTTGAATTCTCGTAGTTAAAAATGGGTTGCTACTAGGACAAAACGGTATCGAAAGGTGTTGATACTGTTATTCACCATTTTAATGCTGCGGAAAAACTCAGAAAAATCGTTACAATCACAACAAAACACCATTACAAATGCAAAACATCGTAACAACAACGAAATATTGGTACAGTCGAAAAGATTTCAAAAACAAAATATAAAAGAATAAATCATATGAAAATATTCTTTATTAATGTTGTGATTAATTCAAATTGCAACAACTGCGATTATTAACGTAACACTCTTGTATCACTCAAAATTACAAAAGTTTTTACATGATCACGATTGTTATTTTAATGTTTGATCGAGACTATAATCAAGTTGCCATCTATTCATATTAAGATGTGACAAACACTCTTATTTTAGTCAAATCTTAGATATGCTTAATCAATTTTCTAACTATGGACTGCCACATAATTTTTTGTGAAGTTAACCAAATGGATAATGTATTAGTTAGGCTTAAATTTACTTAAGAATTGTGTTGTTTTCTATGTTGTCCCTAGATTTACATGCTTTGCCTTGTTCACCAATAAAGGGTTTTGTGTTTATTTAAGTTTTATGTTTTTTGTGTAGTTCTTTGTTAGCCTAGACCCTCATTTGAATAAATAAATAAAAACTAATACGAACATAAAAGGTTCAAATTGCTCCCTTTTATAATTTTTATTTATTGATACATATGGTAAGCTTGTATGACATCATACTTCCATATGAATATATCAACAAGCATTAATCATGATATAACATATAATTCTCTTATGGTGTTTCTAAAGTTATAGTCAATCGAATAACCGATTGATCATTTGAGGCATCATAAGATATAGTTTCAAACACAATGAATCCTCTTGCAAATCGAAATCTTCCTGTTCCGCCCACAACACTGAGTTCTCTTAAATTCTCATGTTGACGACTGGTACCTTGAATTTCTAAAGTGCTTCCATTGTATTGAGCATTGTTGAACACAATTGATAAAATTATATTCACATTTGCACCATCTTGAGAAGTTACTGTAATTATACCTTGAGCGCTTCCAATTTGAGTTGAAGTGGACTAGAAGTTAATGTAATCGGATCATCAACTGCAAATATTGTTCCAAATGTATTGTAGGACCAGACTTTATCTTTGATACCGATAATTGGCAAAACAGTTGCATTAGGTCCTTTTCCAACATCTTGCATATAGAAGACTAAGATTGATTGATTTGGTTGACCGTAGGCGATTTTGATGTTTATCAAAAGTAATATTGATAAGAATATGATTTTGATTGGCTTTGGAAATGTTGGTGCCATTCTTTGTTGTTAAATAATGTTGATGAGAAATGTTTATGATTATGAACTTGATTTGTAAAACAAGATGGCATTTTATAGAAGTGATCAGATGAGGAAATTATACTTAAAAAAGACTTCATCATTTTCTAATGTCAAAAAATATGTTTATTCTTTGAATGGAAAAATAAAATGAATTTAATTATTATGAGTCATTCAAATGTGAAGAAATTTAAAAACAATACAAAATATTATTCTAGAACAATAATAATATAAGTGTTATACATATGAAAAATTACTAAGGAAACAAATATAACAAAAAAGTTATCAAAAAAATTTGTGTAAAATATGATATTCTCAAATTTTATTGAATAATGCATCTTATTTAAGTTAGATAATCTTACTATGATCGTTTCATTTTATCATATTTAGTTGTTTTTTTTAAAATAAAATCTTTATATTTTTGACTATCGGGTATTATCTGTCATGAAACCCTTACGTTTTATGGTAGTGTTATTTTTTCTTAAAAGAATTATTTAATGCTGACGTGGAATATTTATATAATAGATATACGAATAGGTTAAAATTTCAGTCTTCACTCAACAAATTTTAATCTCATTTCATGTGAAAGGCAACATTATATTATAGTTTATATTATTTGTATGCGCACATGAAATGTGTTTCATTTAGTGATTGAAAACCTTAGTAACACGTGATATACACTCACATGAAATGTTTTCATTTATCATTTAAACAAGATTATCATTACTTGTATGAAAATCATGTGTTCTAGCCCATTTTGAGTCTTTCACAATTTTTTATATAAAAAATAATAAATAAAGTATTATTTTAAAAACAAAACTATGTGTTTATTTTGAGCAGCATAATAACATTTTTTTTAAAACAATCTAGAAAATTGATAAAAATGTAATTTACATAATATAACAAATATCAAAATATGGTGGTATGAAGGATGACCACCCAACACAGTCGTTTGGTTATCTAGGCCTTTAACGTAATAATTATTTTATTTAATAAAAAAATTGAATTAAAATTGAATAATTTTATAAAAATATTATATATATTTTTTTAAAGAAAAAAGCTTAGTATTTATTGAAGATGAAGAGTAAAGTTCATCTTGAATCTTTTATTCAATTGTAACTGTAATAGTCATAAGAAAAGATGTAATTGTATTATCCATTATATTGACTAATGTAATAGTACATTCAGTTTCTATACAAACTATTACAACTAAAACAAAGGCACAAGCTTAACTAAAGTAACTAATGGACCTAATCTCTATTTGTAAACAAACTTAATCATATTCTTAAAAGTTGTATGCTAACACCCCCTCTCAAACTGAAGAGTAGTGATCAACATCAACAACTTTCAGTTTGTTCTGCAAATCTTGAAATGCAGTCGTGCCCAGTGTCTTGGTAGAGTGTCAACAATTTGCATAACAGCTAGGACATGTTGAATATGGATGTTTCCAGCAACAACTTGTTCATGAACGAAATGTATGTCAAGTTCTATGTGCTTTGTGCGAGCATGAAGCACATGATTATGCGAACCATAACAGCACTGAGATTGTCACAAAGTAGAATAGGAGTATGAAATGATATTTTGAGCTCAAAGAGGAGTAATTCCAGCCACAACAGTTAAGAAGTTGAATGAGCCAAAGTCTTGTATTATACTTTTGTGCTAGAATGAGCAACAAGTGATTGCTTTATGGAACTACAAGCCACTAAGTTAGGACCAAAATAGATGCAGGAACCAGAAGTAGAGCTTCTATCATCTGGTCACTAGCCCAGTCAGAGTCACTATACGCACATAGTGAGAATTTAGAGGCAGAAGGTAAAGGAGACAACATTAAACCATACATTGATGTGCCACTTAGATTTCACAAAAGTCTTCTAACCACGGCCCAATGAGTATCAAGAGGACAAGCCATGAATTGACAAGCCTTTTTCACACTATATGCAATATCTAGTCTTGTCAAGGTTACATATTGAAGAGCTACCACAATGGATCGATTCAGATGTGGATCAGCCATGTGATTAGTATCATGTTTGCTAAATTTACATGTACTTAGCATAGGGGTGGGGACACCATTGGCAACAGTCTTATTTTCCCTTGATAGAAGATCTCGAATGTACTTGGACTGTGTTAAGAGCTTGGATCCATTACTCCAAAAAGTTACTTCAACGCCAACAAAATATTTGGGTTTACCAAGCTTCTTCAGTGCAAATGTGATATGAAGCTTGTTGATCAAATCATGAATTAGAGAGGATCTAGAGCCTGTTATAAGTATATCATCTACATATATCAGGGCATAGAGAGTTATACCTTGTTTGTAATATACAAATAGAGAGTTGTCACTCTTGGAAGGAGTAAACCCAAAAGGAAGCAAAGTTTGAGTTAACTAAAGTAATTAATGGTCCTAATCTCCATTGGTTAACACAATTCACCATACTCTTAAAAGTTGTACTCTATCAGTATTAAAAAAAGCGAAAAACATTTTATATAGATACAAAACATAGTCATAAACTTTGGGTGCATACGTAAATGAAAAATGAAAGAGAAAAAATATAAATAATATATAATTCAAAATAATAAAATTATATATAATTATATATATGTGTGTCTAACACACGGTCGGTTCAAATAAGACCTCTATTAAATAATAGAAATAAAAAAATAAAAAATACAATCCTTAATAAAATATTTAAATATTTATCAAATTTAACTTTTGTTCAATAATTATTTTCATGAGTTCGATTCTTTCAAATGACATTTTTTTTATAAATAAAACAACTCATAAAAGTGTAATATTATGGTTTGAACTAAAGATCATTTTATTGCAAAACAAAGCTCCATCTGCTGCAGAATATATTATAACTAAACTATTTATATATTAATTAAACTAATTCTTTTCACGATGTTCTGTGCAATAGCTCACCTTGCACATCCATAGAGTCGGCCACTATTATATGCAACTATAAATTCGTCACATTCACGCTTCTTTGAAATGATGATTTTTGTAAATAAAACAACTCATACAAGTGTAATATCATAGTTTGAACCAAGGACCCTTTCATTGTAAAACAAAGTTATATCTGTTGTATTACATCATAAATCATTTACTAAGTTTGCAAACACGAATATATTATAATTAAACTAATTATATATTAATTACACCGATTATTTTCACAAGGCCCCTGAAAATTTGAGGCCATGTGCGATGGCTCACCTTGCACATTCACATAGTCGACCATGGTTTAACAGACCACAACCTTGCAGCTATAAATTTGTCACATTCATGTATTTTGTATTTTTTGATTGTTAGATCAAGATCAAAAAGTTAAGTCTTTAAATTAGATATTTTATATTCAATACAAATTAAAAAGTTATGTTTAAATTTAGATCGTTTTATTTTTATCCAACGATGGAAAAAATACTGAATGCGGCGAACTATGACTGCAGTGTGTTGCAACTGGTTTTTAAATCAGAGTCGCCACCCTTAATTTTTATCCTAAAGGAATGTAGTATAAAGGAATAACCCTAAAAGTCAGAGATTCTAGATTTGAACTCGGTTCTAGACGAGGGGAAGGTGTTAGACACCCCTTATCTACCTTGTTCACAAGGATACTAGGTTTAGAAGCGCGATCTTAGGAAATAGGGTTTTTAATTATTATTGGGAAAAAAGTTTGAATTTTATTTAGCAGGACACGCCACGATTTTTAATCGTATGCCTACGTATCCTCTTAGGAGGAATCAGAATCCCATTTCGTAGTTCGCGGTTTCGTTGGTGTTTTTTATGGATTACGCGGATATTTTAATTTTCCCCGCACTTAGTTCGAATGTGTGGATAGCGGAGATTTTGAACTAAGCGAGAAGTTAATTAAAAACACTTTGTATTCCTTTTTGAAAATTAATTGTTTGAATTAATTTATTATAAAAAGTAGTTCGGCGATCATTTGAATATTTTTAGACGTATAACTGAGGAGTCTGATATAGCTCCCTTATCACGTGTCCAAATATTGGCCACGTGTTGCTTGCGGATATTGTAATTTTAATGAATCGTAGGTTTTAATATTTTGATATAAAATATTAAATCAAATTATGTTGCGAAAATTATTCTTAAGCGTGTGGTTTTAATATAAATAAGCAATATTATATTTTCAATAAGTCTAAAATAATCCAATATTTATAAAAATAAATAATATGTAATATTATAATTAAAATATAAATATAAATATACAATATTATAATTATTAAAATATAAATATAAATATATAAATATAAATATATAAAAATCAGAAAAATAAATAAATAAATATATAAAATGAAATTATAAAAAAAATGAATATGCCTGGGGGGGGGGGGGGGGGGGGGGGGTTTACGATTTTCGTTATGAGGTAATATTGGGGGGAGTGTAAATACAAAGGGCTTGAATTCAGATTTTGAATTCAAGCCCAAAAGGTCAGGGGCTGCATGTTATACACTTAGTAGCGAAAACAGGGGTGCCAAAAGCATGGGGCCTGAATTCATATTTTTGAATTTAGGCCTAATGGCATGGGGGTGCAAAATCACAAATGTTAGTAAAAGCAAAAAAACTTGGGGTACATTTAGCTAACGGGCCAGGCCCAATGATCATATTTTGTTTTTTTACAAAACAAAAACTTGATTAATTCACAATTGACCTAATATGGAAATGAATGAAGTAGTAAATTTGGCTTTGTTTTGTAATGTCTCCATGTCGTAAACTCCTTTGTAAAAGTGATGATGTACTCTTGACACACTTTTGTAATGGTATTTATGTAAATGGTAATGATGGTTTGAACTTGAAATGTCTTTTGTCCACTCTTAACTTCATATGAATGTATTGATTATTTCCACCTTTTTTAATTCTTGAACTCAATGGTAGAATCCCAAATACTCAAAGCAGACTTCTCTTCCAAATTGTAATTCCCTCCTTTTGCTTTTGAATGAACCATGAACATGTCTTGATAAGATTTACTTGAACTTGACATGATGATGTTGGATGGGACCTAAATGAATTTTAATGGACAATATCTTGCTGGAACTTTGAATAATATCGAATGGATTTTGCTTGAAGACTTTTAGAAAAATGAATCTTCATGAAATCCTTTGAATAATATCTTGACCCTTTCATGATTTTCATAAGACAATGGATTTAAACCAAAGTTTAAACCATATTTTCCTTTTGAAGAAACCTTAATCCCAAGTCCACATTAACTTGTCATTTAAGCAACAAACCATAAGAAATTGAGAGAGTATAACCATTTCATGATTACAATGAATCCATAATTTCTTGTACCATGTCTTAACTTAAAGCAATCTCAATTGAAAAACAATATTAAAACCCTAGTGATCTTTCCCTTGATGAAAACTTTGTAGCTTGATGAAATAAAAGGTCCACGATAACCATGAATCAAACTCTAATTTCAAAATCCAATGCTCAGAGACATACAAGTGAATCAGGCTTATTTGATGTAGGAGTCTTCAAATCATGTGGAACCCTAGCTTTATTGATCCCATGTCTATTTTTATTGATTAATTATGCATGATTATTTAAATTTCTAGGGAAAATTTGGGGTATGATAGATTCCTCTATTTAATCATCTTTCGATTAAATAGTGCAAGAATATGCATGCCTCGCATGCTTAATCAGAGGTTTATTAAATATTGGAAAACCTCAAGATTTGTATGAGATATAATAAGGATACATTGTACAGCGTTCCCATGAATATGAAGAATAGGCATAGATTATGATGTATTATCCTACCGGCGTTTGAACCAAGGTTTTGATAGAATTTAGACACGACGACGCGGATAACTCGTCAGTATCTAAGGGATTGCAGAATTTGCTTATTTACCATAACCTATGAGGTAAATGATAGATGTTTTGAAAAGCTGACCTAGATAACCTATGGGGTAAACTTTGTCACTTAAACAATAGACTCTCTAAAAAAGTTTGAACGCATACAAGAAAAATTGAAAGTGATTAAGTGTTAAATTGGAAATTTAATGTTAACAAATCCTAACTCAACTGAAAGAAGTTGATATTGTTAGGTTGGAAGAAATCATCAGGGTTTGACCCTGGTACTCACAATTATGGGTATGAGTTCTAATTTTTATTACCGCTTCGTCTACAGAACAAAAAATTTAAAATTTAATGTTCTATAAAAAAAGTTCAAATGATAGTCGTGTAGAGATTCAGTTGTAGGGATACAGGTTCTAATTCACGACATGTTATGAAATCCTCCTCCAAATGCATGTGGTACCAAGTGTTTTGGATGTCCGAGTTGAGGTACAGAATCATCCATGTCTGTGGTCTCTCTCTAAAACCATGTCCTCTATGAATAATGAGACCTTCATTGGTTCTCTCTGAATATTTGACCTCGTTTACCCTTCTCCGATATACATGAGTGCACGAACATGGAAACAACATTACCATTCAAAAATCAATAACAATTATTATTCAATCTCATATTCAGCAACAACAATACTCATATCTCGTACTCAAAACAAGTTTCTCTCTGAACCACAAATTTTCTAATGCAAGGCTAACATTGTAGTTCTCTCTAAACAATTCAACTCATAATAAAAAGTTTTTTTCCCTGAAACCACAACTCAACAATATAATTTACGACTCATTAATTATATTAACAGTCAATAACAAAGCAAAATTATATCATTTCTCAACAACTTAATTTACACAACACTCATATTACTCATCAACTCATAAAAATACTCAAAACACATCAACATATTAATATTTATTTATTTTATACTCGCAACTCATCAAAATGGTGACAATCTTTGTCTTTAACTAAAAATAGTTCTCAAGACAAACTGTAAACAACTCTTTAACAATCTCTGCAACTCCAAAACAACTATAAATACTATAAAGTGCCCAAAAGTGCTCAATTGACAACTCTTATATGATTAATATGAACTCTCAAATAACTCTATTTGTTGGCAGTCTCGCTCAAATAATAATTTGACTCAAAAAACTCTCATGCAACAAATCTGTCTCTTAGACTTATCAATAGGGTAACGAAAAAACCACTAAACTTAAAAATATCTCAAAACTCGCCGATCAGGACATTGAATCAGAAAACCTGAACCATAACCTGTCGACGTATGAACCACCACTAAAATTGTAGTATGCACAGTCTGCATGTAGTCTGTACAATTCGTACAGTCTGCACGTAGTCCATACAGTCCGTACCCTATTTTTTTAATTTTTCGACTTTTGGACTTTTCCTATTATTTTTTATTTTTAGTTTTTCCTGTTATTTGATTCTCTTGAAAAAAATAGGTCATTTGGGATTTTAGTTGTCTTAGTCTAACTCGGTCATCGATCGCTTGAAACTCAACAAATACACATCACAGATAAATCATCATTCAAATATAAACAAAAATCCCCAAGGGACATACCCATGGATCAATATCAGCAATATCAACAATATCAATATGGATTCAAATATAGAAATTATATATACTATCATGGAAATACAAACATACACCAATCGGTCGCTTCAAAGGGTTTTTCCTAAATCCTTTTTGGCCATAATCATACATCAACCAAAACACATATAATAATGGGGACGAAGATGACTGGAGGGTTAAGACCCCTCTCCATCCTATTGCCTAAACACCAAACATGTTAAGAATTACCCCTACCTTAAAAGTGTTGATCGTTGAGTTTTCTTGTTGTTGGGATTATACCTCAGTCGCCTTCCTACGATCATTATCCTTAGGTTTTTCAACCGCTTTCTCTTTTCCATAATTTCACGTTCCCCCAAAAGTCTCATTTAACTTTTCTATTTATATTACCCTAATTCACTACTTTATTAAAATAATCTAATATTTTATTATTTTAATCAAATAATAATTCTATCAAATATTTGTTTTATTACAATCCCATAATTCTCTAATTTAAATAAATATCACACAGATATTTATTTATTCTAATAAACTTAATTATTTACTTCAACTCTAATATCCCTCTAAATTTAATTAATTAAAGAAAATTTAAAATAATTATTTCTTTCCAACTAAAATAATATTCTAATCAAATAATAACAATTACTCAAACAAATTCGATTATTATTAATATTTCTTACTAACTCTCACCATACTCCTAGTTATTTCTAAAGACACATATTTTCTCAATTATCTCTAGTTATTTAATAAACTAATCTCATAACACATCTAAATCACACTAAAATAATTAAAAAAATAAATCAAAAGAAAA